>JAOUQW010000040.1:11838109-11856270 GCA_028565825.1 Olivaichthys viedmensis | reverse complement strand
TACATGATTTTATGCATTGCGCTGCTGCCACACGATTGGCTGATTAGATAATTGCATGAATGAGAAGGTGTACATGTCCCTAATGAAGTGCTCAGTGAGTGTATATATGCAAGAATCGCAAACTTAAGGTGAGGCCTTAAAAAATAAATAGCCCACATTTAACAAGCTACGGTCTTAATGCTGAGGCCTGTGACAAGTAATTGAATTAAAACCCATCCATAAATTTCATATCAATATCGGTTTTGAACAGGCGGAGGACCCTTGCTAGGCCTCCGAGTTGGCTGAATTCAGTAATCTAACCCTAACCCACTCCAGCAGAGCCATCACGGGCGCTCTAGGAAGTGGAAGAGCTAAGGCCAATGTAATACATTGTGTAGTTAGTGTGTGAGTAAACCTGTAGTAATCAGCTGATAACGGAAGGACCTTGTAACGGAAATGTCTGTTTATTCTTATTTACAATACATTTACATTGTGTCCTTTTCCAATTGAGATCAAATAAGCAGAGCCAGTTAGATGCCGTTCCCAACATTAGTGACCACCTATGCCCCATAGAGTTTTTTGAAATGGTTGTGCCTCAGCCCCAATCAGCCGTTACTGCGTTGTTTCATAGTGTTCCTGGTGATATTTGTTTTCTAAATAAATCTCTGATAAGAAAAAGATAACTTTCTGATTGACCCGGTGTGCCTTTTTGAGCTCATGCTTCCTCATGTAGCTAATCTTGGCAGTTTGAGACGCCTCATTAATACTCTGCCATTTAAGAGTACTTTTAAGGCTAAAGATTCTTCCTACATTGCACTTATTCTTAGGCCTTAAGTTGTCTTTTAGGGAATGAAGTGCACAACTGGCAGCTACATTTCTAATTGCCCTTTGCTGTATGAGAAATAACAAATAGTCCAATTTTACCCTGTGTACCCCTCATGTACACTTTATTATGGTATTTATAATAATGGTTTATGTTTATATACTTTGTACATAGAGTATTAAAAACATCTATTTATCTTGATATTTTTATAATCATTACTGTTATTTAAGTCAAGCAAGGTACAAGTCTGGAGCCATTTTCCCATAGCCTCATCCTGCACTGCTAACTAAATTCCCTGCTTCTGCTTCTGTTAATACCAAGCTGCAGCTGAAAATATGCCATTATTTTAGCTTATATACCCGAACCAGTTTCTTATATTTGAATTCCTATTTTGAATTCCACTTTTTTTCCCTGTTCATTCTTCCTCATCTCTTGTCAGAGCAGCTCGGTACTAGAATTTCACTGAATGCTGTTCAGATACAGTTAAAAATGAAAGAGAGCGCGTGAGGGAATGGGGTTGTAGCCCTCAGGCAGTCAGACGGGCGTTAGTGCTGCCACACACACACACACACACACACACACACAATGAATCTCTACCTATATTTTTCGGGTGGCAATACCTTCCAGAGAACCAGAATGATGGCTTCTGCACTGATTATGGCCAATTGATCATCACAGTTATTTTGGTAAATTGTAAAATTTATAATTTGTGATTGCACTTTATCCTTTTGTCATATTAATTCAACACAAAAGCAAACAGCATTTTCTTTCCCACGTTGTACATTACAAGCCTGTATTCCTTCCCATTTATACATTTTTAAATCAAAATAAGACTGGTCATTAGTCACATTAATTGAGTGAATATTTTAAATGCTAAATATAAATACAATTATACTCACAATAAATATATAAATGAATATGCCACCACAGTATGCAACCAAATAGACAAAACATATAAATAGGGAGCTTGTGCATGGACCAGTCAATAAAAAAAGATAAATAACATTATAACTAATTCAGGAAGCCAAAAATCACCATCAGAATTGAAATACAATCATTTGTGTAGCCATACTATAGAGGAAGTCATCCCATTGGTTTCCAGTTGGTGGAGTGGAGCGAACCAAATAATGTGACTCTATGGTGGAACTTGTGGATTTGTCAAGGCCACCGTGTCTCTAACTGGCATTCATGTGACTATACTGCCCTGATCCACCTTCTTTATTAGGGCTGATGAGTCTTCAGCCTTTCCTATAGGCATAAAAACAATTACAGAGACTCTTCAACACAATTTCTTTCTTTCGACCTCACTTGACCATCACTTAGAGAATCCACTTTATGATTAACATTTTTCTTTGTTCCTTCATGTTTGGATGTGCCTCCGTTCTTCTTTCTAGCGCTGTGGGAAGGGACGTGACCATGTTCTTGTCTCCTTCTAGTTTTCTCTTTCTGTATCATGTTCTGTATACAAAAAAGCTTAGGAACACCTGATCTGGCTTTATCAACATACATTTCTTACCAGATTGTGATGTGTACCTAATAATAAAATGATACAAAAAAAAAAAAAAAACCTTCACAGACTGATGCACAAGCCCTCTCCTTCAGAAGGTCTCTGAAGTAATTGGAGGAGAGGCAGAATTGTCTAAGTCTCCACTCTCTGCCCCCATGGCCCGTCCATGATGAAGAAATCTGCCGAGGTCGGAGGTCGCAAACGCTCATCTCAGGGGAGAGGATCTTATTATCTTGTGGATTTATGAAGGCCGTTATTATTCTTGCCTGAGCGATTCTGCAGGCTTCTCTTTGTGCACCGCTCACCTGGAAACATTCACTCATTAATAAGCATGAAGGAGCCATGCCTGTCTCTGTGAGGGTGCTGTCTTTATTAAAACAGGCTCCAGCTTCCTGTGGCCTGATCTGTCTGATCCTTGTGGTTGAAGGAGTTTCTCACTTTGCTCTATTTAGAAATCAAATTAACCTCAAGAAGTTCCACAGCATCATAAATTATCAGACATTTGCTATGTGTACTGGGGCCATATTCACAAAAAATCGTATCTTACCACTACAGCTGGACGGTATCTAAAAAAACTATTGTTACAATATTTACATTGCCACTCACGTAAACCCAAAGCCCATGTAAACCCACGTGGCCCCCCTTCACCACCCATGCAGTACTTTGGCTCTCCTCGTTCATTGGGTCAAACACCAGAGGGTCTAGACAAAAGCAATATGTAGAATTTGCAAAACACAATCCTGTTTAGATGCTCCATCCTGCAGAATCTGCATCTCTTCCACCCATCTTTGCAGCGGCATCGAAACATGGGAAAAGCACTAGTCAGTTCGTGACCTTTAGTATTATAATTAATCTGGGTGAAGAGTCGTTCTGAGATATGGGGCTTCAAAGTTTTGACATTCCAGCTAGCAAAACTCTAAAGTACTGTAATCTATATTTACAGCTCAACAAGGGCTACACTTTAAGGGTACTTAAAATTTATATGATCAAAATTCTGAGACAATTATAAAGTGGATTTTTGAACACTGGCCAAACACAGATAGAACCTTAATATTCTGTAAACTCAAATACTGTTTGGTTTTATAAGGTTCTGTCTGGCTCTCATTAATCGAGCCCTCAATCTTAATAAATTACTAATAAATGGTAATAACTCAGAGGAGAAAGACATTTTTAAGCTGAAGACTTTCTAATGTGCCACATCGTTTACACATCGTAAGACCAGCCAATACGGTAAACCAAGACCATTTCTGTTTTGTACACTTGCGCTGCAAAACAAAAATGTTTCTTTCTCTTCTGACTCGCCATACTGAGGTTTCGAGTCTGCTCTTTTCTGTCAGAGCGTAAATAAAACCTGGATATTTATTGACCTCAGCTCCCTATGTTGTGTATTCATCCTGGATGCTGATTGTCTGGCAGATAGAACCTTATAAAACCAAGTTTATCTGTGAGTTTGGAGATAGAACTTTAAATTTTTTCAAATATTACACTTCAAACTTTTCAAAATAAAAAAATAACACCACAGGAGAATAAAGTTTCCCCCAGTGATGAAGTTTATGTGGCTAACTTATTTTCGACCAAAATGCCAGATAGAACCTTATACTGATGTCACGAATGTGGCATTCTTTCAGCATGGATGATGCATTTTATCACATACGATTCACAGTGAAACAGTGCTAAATCCAGACTATGGTTGTCAATCAAAGTTTTGGGAAATTGACATTCCCCAAATCATTCCAATATGTTTGATTGCAAACCACCTTGAAATTAACCTTACAGGCCTATTAATTAGGAACATGTGTAATCTCCGTCACTGTTTTTGACATATATCCGGAATACTCCACCTACATGGCGATGATACTCCATTATTAACATGATCAGGTTCAGTTATCTCTCTATCTATGAAGGAGCTGCTTCCAGTAGCTTCAACTAACATGATATTTCAAGTTTATCTGTTGTACCAGTGACAGATACAATCATTAATCATCCTTACAAAAATCCTTGAAGTAAAGCTATTTAACTATTTGTTTGCTTGAGGAATTAAATTAATTTTATGGTATGGTACCTTTTAAGCTACACATTCCCTGTGATTTTGACGGGATTCCAGGTATTTTCCTGTGACATCCGCAAAAACATTGGAATTTACAGATATCCTAGCAACCCTACTAACAATGTCAGTGCAGAGTTTATGATGGCTTGATTCAAGAATACCCTTTCAGGAACAGTGGAGGAAGCCCACAGCATAATTTGCATAGAAATTATGTGCAACTGTAGCAACTTGTAAAACTGGGCAATCTAATAGTATTATAATTATACCACTTCCAATTAATCAATTGTCTCAATTAAATTCTATATTGGAAGAACCCAACACTTGTGTAATAATGCAAAATGAATAAAGCAAAACTTCAGACGTAAACCCCACTGACCAACAGGGGTTCCAAACCCATAGCTTCCACCTCCTGTAAATCATTTAATAGTCCTGCATTTGCATTTAGGGATCACACACAGTAAACAATCCACCATTCCTCGCTTCCTGGATGAATAAGGGATGAGAGCAGCTCTCGTTTACCCTGGAGGCAGTGCATCAGTCATCATCTGAGCTTCAGCCATGACCCCACCCAACCACACTTTCAAAAGTTTTCTCTCCAGCTTTGTCCTGAACTAGTGGTCTTTCTAACTGAAACCTGATGCTCATAATTACACATAACAGAACTCTTTCTTGACAAAAATAGATCCCTTTCATGGAGCATGAGCACTAAACCAACCGGTTTCAAAGTAACAATGAAGTGTATGTGTAAAAATAACAAGCTGGACTGGGATTTTAGAGCAGAGACCAGACCTTCTCTGGAATATAGAAAGAGTTTCTTCTGTACAGCTTGCTCTATTCTCTACAACTGATCTAACCCTCCAATACAACTACGTCAACTCCTCTAAACTGAGGACCCACTAACAGAAGCATCTTTTTTTGGTGGGGCTAGTACAAACACTGCCAGCCCGTCATGGCTGCTCTGACTGTAGAAGGAAGGCAATAAGTAGGTCTTCTGGGAAAAAGTCACTAATAGCTTCCCATTTCTGGCTTGCTGCAGTTCAAAGAGTAAAAACATGCAAATACTCATAAAGCGATAGCAGCACATCAGCCAGCTATCGCACTTGCATACAGAGAGGAAATTACCATTCCGATGTAAATTTACCCCTTAAATAATGTTGGAAACATGGAAAAACAATAAATAAACTCTGGTTACCACATGAAATAAAAACACAGACTTTCTTGGTGCTACAGTGCTGTGTATGCTACCACTAAGATATTAAATGAATTAAGTTTGCAGGGTTCCATTAAAGTATTATAAATTGTGATTATTCCCTATCATGGACTGTTTTAGAGAACAAGAGAGGTGAAGAGTATCTGGGAAAATGCTGGAATATGGACAGAAGGGAAGAAGGAAGAATAGATTAATGATAAGAAAAAGTGTTTTTTCGTGTTTCTGAAAAATTGGAATTTTGGAGATACATGTTTTTCATTGGACAGCGACGATATAGTCACTCCTGCTGAATCCACCTTCTTTTTATAGTTCAGAAAAAAAAGGCCAGTACTCCGGAGCTTCCTAACTTCCTTTTTGTGATGATCAAAATAACAGCTGGCCCTCATCAAGGCATTTTTGCTGATGGCTAGTTGCTCCTCAAACAGCATTGGGGTTTAGGGTTACCAGCTCATAGCCAAGTAGAACACACC
Organism: Olivaichthys viedmensis; assembly: GCA_028565825.1. NCBI lineage: Eukaryota > Metazoa > Chordata > Actinopteri > Siluriformes > Diplomystidae > Olivaichthys > Olivaichthys viedmensis. The sequence continues at coordinate 11,850,234 of JAOUQW010000040.1, read as the reverse complement.
AGAAAGGCCAATCATCCAGAGGGCAAACAGTGCTCTTCAACACCAGGTAGTGTGTGATCCAGGTACAGAAAAGGTTCACCGTCAAACCATAAATCTATAAGCAACAGCTCTTGGGAGAGAAGAGAAGATACTGAAGGTCCTAAAACTTTTTCTCAGCTGATTGCATGTGAAAGCAGATTGATGTCTAATCAGACACCTTCGTCAAAATGTGTGCGAAAGAAAAGAAAACCTAAATGTCGACCAGTCTGCATGTAAAAAGACAATGGGGCTGATGGGAAATGTAAATTCTGCACATAGAGGTGGTTAGTTCAGCATCTGGCTGCTTATTATAGAGCAGGTTCCGCTTAGTAAATCAGCTCAGGAGTACAAATGGAACATTTCAGTGGGTAGTGTTGTCATATCAAGTAAGCACAGTTATTACAAAATGTTATGTCTTACATGCTAACATGCCAGAGCAAGACAGCAAAAGTTCTTCAAAACATAACCCAGAATATTTAAAAGATTTCTTGAAAACTGGAAAGGAGACAATCCTGTGGATGAGAGAAGATTTCAACTGCAAAAGATTTACTAGAAAAAGAAATGCCACTTACTGTTGGAGCATGCAGAGTTAAAGGTGGCTCCATGTGCGTGTGTGTTTGTGTGTCCCTCAGTGCTTCTTCAGACACCCAGCATAAATAAACATGTCCATTCGGCTACATGCTCGGAAAATGAAGCTGAAGTGGTTTTCCCTGCATCTAAAAACTCTTCCAACTCTCCCTCTTTATTACTCTCTCTTGCTCTCCCTCCCGCTATCCATGCTCCCTCTTCACTCACTCACTCTACTTCAGAGTAGTTTCCCCTCCCACTGTAAGCAAACCTCACTCCCTCAGGTCAGTCCAAAAGAATGTATGTCGCACACATTTAGGAGAAAACTGGAGAAATTGCTTTGGCATTGTGTACACACACACTTGATATTTCACCCTGTTTTAACCTCTTGCTCATGTATGTGAATTTGAACATGTTTGATTTCCAAGACCTCCATCAGCTCCTTAGCGTTTTTTTGAGTCTGGAAAAAAACATATGTCCCGTCCCCCCCACCACCACCATGTAACTAATTGTGGTAAGTCTGGTAGGAGAAGAATATTAGGGCTTGAAATACACTGTGCATCATAAATTAGAATAACTGAGCTATTCCTGGTTAACACAGCTGACTCAGTGACCTAGCACTAACCAAATATTTGTTCAGAACACCTACAAATCAAACACAAGAAAACTGGCCACTTCCAGACATTTTTGAAGTTGTATCACTTGGAAAAATGTTTTCCCAAAAAGCTCTGTAATAATACACCAGTAGAAATCAGTACTGGTCAAACCCACACATGCTTGATTATCCAGCGTGTGTTCCGTTCTATGCTGCACAGATATGGTGACTCCAGATTTTCAAGAGCATGAGAAGAAGTCAGTGCTGTGTGTGATATCAAAAAAACAACAGGACACTCACGGTCTCTGCCCTGTTAAGCACACTTTACAGAGCACAGATTTTTGGCGCAATTGTCCTTTTTAGACAGGCAAATCAAAATTCCTAGTCAGCAAAGGTGCATTCAGTCTTTCTCCGCTAGGTTCAGTCCAGCTGCTGACACATCACTTACTAATAAAAGTCATAAAACTGTTTTTGAGAGTAGCCTATTATTTTCCATTTGGGTGGCCACCTTATGAATATACCCTCATAAATATAAAAAAACTTTAAAAAAAATAAATAAATAAAAAGTCTAAACACCAAATTATGGAATTCTTTCTGTAAACATAAAATATCAGGGGTTTTTTTTTTTTGGTAAAACAACTAACTAAAATCAAGGAAGTTATTTACTCAAAGTGGCTAAATGTGATTATTAAACTAATTTAAGTCATTGTCTTGGCCACTTTAGTTTAGCTTGAAATTGCAATATAAATTGGTCAAATCTGTTGGACAGCCATTAAATTAGACCTTACTGTATCTGGCGATCGAACAAATGCTCTGCTTACATGAGACATTTTCCATCCTAATTTGAGCGAGTCTCCTTTAGTCTCTCTCTTTCTTTGTCTCTCTCCCTTTCTTCTCTCGGAGCAGGCTTTCTCCTGGTGAACACTAGTATGATGTTCTCATAACCACACTTTCCAGCTCGCCTAACCACCAGAAGGGCATTAAGGTCCGTGAAACAGCCGTCTCCCATTCCCGGAAAACTCGTACTGCTCTCAGATTTCGCACTTGGAGAAATTACAAAAGCTTTTCCACTTCAAACCTCAAGAATTTGGCCATTTTATAAAAATCTGTTGAGGAAAATACTTCACAGGAATATGACCTAGAAGATTTGAAGCAGAGCTCCACTTTTGTATATAACGTGGATACCAAGCCCAATATAAGCCTACTCAGATGTTCTGGAAATAAAGGGCTTGATTTACTAAGGCAAAATGTTGCTTGATGGTACAAAACAGGATAGGAAGCCAGTGACTCGCTGAGGCACCTTAATTCTCTAGTCATAAACCAATCTAAAAGGTATAATGTCATTCTTAAATCTGACACAGAGGCTTCTTTACCTGTTTTAAAATAATCCATAACTGCTCAAACTCAGCAGTGTTTTGGGCCTGTCCTCACTGTGTGGGAAGCTGCTGAAACTAAATTGTTTGGGTTTGGTGGGTGAGGATCCTAATTATATCATTATGGTGGCGTGTAGTGCCATGTGTGGAATATAACAGTATTTGGTCTTTGTCTATAGAACATTCAGAAAGACAGCCACTCCTTCTGCAGCTGCGTGACTATGATCCAAAGACCACAGACAAAACACACTGTCATGTTTTCACACTATGCAAGGATAAGAAGAGCGTTAAGAAAAAACGAACTGAACTGCCGAGGACAACTTGGGCAGTCAAGCAAAGTCGCTGGTCAAACAAATGCCCAATGCACCCAACTGATGGGAATGTTAGTGGATTGTTCAGCAGTATTGGCAAGAATAGAACAACCCGGTTGTAGTCATGCTTTTAACACAAAGAACATATATTTTGAGTGCCCCGAGAAAGCAGCCAAGGATTATGAAATGAAAAGGAGCAGAGAGGATGAGGATGGAGGCAAAGAAGTAAAGCAGAGGTTAAAATCATCAACATTAACAGGTAAAACAACTTGTAGGTTTTGAACAATCACATAAAAACCAAATGAAATAGCAATTAAACCAATCATTAAGGGTACAAAGCAAAATAAAAAGGAACTTTTCTGCCTACAGGAACCTTTTCAAAGACAAAGCGTACCTCAAGGTCATCAAGTGAGCGAGCCAGACTGAGTCGTTTGGTGCGAGCTGATGTTCGCCGAACAGAAGAGCGTCCTCTAGTTAGACCCCAAAATCTGTAGCCCTGAGGAGAGAAAATGACCAATATAACATGACATACAGTTTTTGTATTATTAATTATTATTGAACTTTTTACTGATAATAACCTGATAAAAAAGATACACTGTCAATTAGATAAAATGTAAAAAAAAAATACTGTATTCTCAAGCGTGTTTAAGAAGAAATATAGGAAGCAAAATGGAGCAAAAACGTCACCTTCTGTTCTGAACATTTCTGGGCATTTGTGTTTTACCGTATAAGAATAGCACATTTTTTGCTCAGTTTCCCAATTTTAGATGAGCATGCATACTGGGAAGATTAAATTTAAAGTATTATAAAATTTAATTATTGAGCCCTTATATACAAACTGCAACAAGATCCCACCCTTTGTGTTCACCTTTCGATTCACTTCTTGTAAATCAAGTACGACTAATTCACAATAGACCATACGAAAGAATAAAGCCATTTTAATTCTTGGGGGAAAAAAAGAATATAGTCAAACAACTGTTTTGGGACTTCCACAGAGCCACTGTTAGGCCTTTGAGGGAGGCCCTTAACCCTGCTCAGCTTAAAATGAATTCTATCTCACTCAAAGTCACTTTATTGCCAAATAAATACACAAATAAAAATCATTTTAAAGTTCAAGCATAATTACAAAAGCAACAAATCTTCATCAGCAACAACAACAGGTATGCCAGAGTACTACATGCTAGAAGTAGAGATTATAAGTCTGCTATGTTCTGGAAAGTGTTTGTTTTAAAATACAAATCAGTCTTCCAATTCATATTCAGTTTATATTCGATGAACCATGCATCATAAAAACCCTGCAACACCAACAAGACCTGAAAATGTTACAAAGGCTTGTTAAGGACAGTAGCAAACTGATGTCTATGGATTGCTGCAAAAGTGCTGATAGGTAGGTGGGGAGGTGAATAGGTGGGTAGGTAAGTGGGTGGGTGGGTAGGTTTGGTAGGTGGGTGAGTGGGCTTGTATAGGTGGGTGGGTATGTGGGTAGGTAGGCAGATAGACTTTATTGATCCCCAAGGGGAAATTTGGGCACTACAGTAGCAAAAACAAAACACAAGACGATAAATACAAAGAATAAAACACAAAACGATAAATACACAAAATAAATACACCTAATTACACATACTACACATATTTACACATACACACAGTGCAAATACGTCAGTACCGAGACCCAACATCACAACATTGACTGAAACATTAACCTTCGTTGTGTGTGGGATGTGAGGATTTGGGGCATGTGTGAAGGAACATACACAAGTGTGCAAAACATTAAGGTGTGTGCAAAATGAAGCACAATATTGGATGGTGTTTGTATGTGGGTGATTATTGTATAATAAGATTGTGTCCTATTATTTGTTCTAAGAAACGGAAACAGGGGGCATGATAGTACGCTGGGAGGAGACATTGTGGATTCTTATGGCAGTGGGAAGAAAAGATCCCCAATAGCGCTTCCTTGAGCACCTTGGTGGAATGAGCCGGTGGCTAAAGGTGCTCCTGGATATCACGCCATGGAGGGGATGGGCAGAATTATTCAGAATGTTCTCCAAAACCCATCCTCTTCTCTGCCACTGCCTCCAGAGAGTTCAGACTCAGTCCTGTGACGGTGCTAACCTTCCTGACCAGTTTATTGAGGTGCTTGGCTTCTCCTGCAGTGACACTGCCCCCCCCCAGCAGACCATAACATAGAAGAGAACGCTGGCCACAATATACTGGTAGAAGAGCCCCAGTAACCTGCTGCACACATTGAAAGACCTGAGCCTCCTCAGAAAGAAGAGCCTGTTCTGGCGTTTCCTGTACAGCGCATCTGTGTTATATCTGTGTTATGTTATATTATACCAAAAGAACACATATGGTGAGAAATACTCTGTGACAAAAGCTGTGCTTTGTCTTTTCATCTTTAATAAAACATGTTAAGAGTGTAGCTCAGAAAGTCCTCAGAAAGAACTTTTCACTATTCCAGTGCTTTTAGAGGCAAATGCCTAATTCCCAGTGCAAACATTTTTTATTTAATAGTCTTGTATAGACAATATTGATATTGTCTATATACTGTCTAATATTTATTTATCATTTATTTCATACTGTTATAAGCAATCAGAAATTTCAGAAGTGGCGTCTGGTGGTCCCTGTAACAGCAAAGCACTGTTTTGGGCCACAGGATAAAATCACACAGACTCATCCGCCTGTATTGTTGGTCCTCACATTTTAGACTACATGCCTTGTGAGATTATCGGGGAACAGTTATCTGATGAACATATGTTTGAATGGAATGACTGGCAGTAATGACAATGATATCACACATACCACACAAGCCTGTAATTTCCTTTCCATCTGAACATTGGGCTCCTTCAAAACAGATGGGAGCACCAGAGTTAACTGAGTAAATCTTAGCATCACGCTTTAAAATAAAAATATTACCTCTGTGAAGAAATGTGAAATACAACCCATGTCATGTGTTTGTGCCGATTTGTGCCGTAAAATATATTGTTTGTGCCGGTTTGGTTTTTGAGATATTATAGCATTATATATCAGTGTAAATCAAAAATCAGAAAATCAAACAGGCACAAATCAGCACAAACACATGACACTAATTTGGTGAGATTTTTGGTTTGGGTTTGAGTTGAGTGGGGTTTAATGCACTGTGACGTCACTCTTTTTCATAGACTTGCATTGAAATATAGTTATAATATCTCAGAAACCAAACCGGCACAAAAAATAATCTTTGCGGCACAAACGAATGACACAAGTTTTATTCCATTTCTTTTTTGATTGGCGTGCCAGCTTCACAGAGGTAAAAATTGTCTTACAAAAGTATTACAAAATAGAAAACATGCATTAGTCAGAATGCCCTAGACATTATAACGTTTGTAGATCTCTTTCATCACTGCCTGAGCTGCAACTGAAATCAAATTAAAGTGGTCCAACATGGTTAATGTTGGGTGGACGGTTTTGTATGATGCGGACAATTACATTTTATAGCACATAATCAAACTAATGCACAAACCATGACAAATTAAGACTGAGGGCCTAAACTAAACACAATGCCCATTATTCCTGTAAACAGAAGCTAGCCAATGGTTGCCAGGTTACTCTCTTAAATCTAAACAGAGCTTAGCTGCTTTCCCACTGATCTGTCTAGCGTAATCATATTGGACTCCACTAATCAACGCAACAGCTCCATCTGCTGTGCCCCAACCATGTAGCACCATCTGTTCTGCAGATTACGATTTAGTGTGCAAATGAGTCTGCTACATAAGTGACTGCCAGCCTCATGACAAAGACATAGCTAAGATTTAGAGCTACGTTTTAACTTATATGCATGACAACCTTTTAGGTCAAATGATCAATGAGGATGTGAGGATGGGGTTAGTTTTCATAATTAGGCAGAAGATCAGTAGCACCTGGAGATATCAGCGCTTCAAACTGTCTATCTAGTAATATGTAATGGATCAACAGTAAGAAGATTAAATTAAATAAATGAAGACAAAATTTATCCTCAATTGCAGTGAACGAAAATTGGCATTGTATAAGTATCAACTAGAAGTAACACAAATCTAACACATGCTATCTCACGTCAATGAAATTGATCAATGTGAGATTTAAATGTCAAGTCAGAGTCAGGAATTACACCAAGATTTCCAAATGCTGCCTTGGTTACTTAGTCTGCTTGATACTTTCTAAGCTCAAGTTTTCAGACGTTAAGTATTAAATGTACTTTAAATGTAGAAAAAAAAAGTACATTACAAGTGTTGTTACCTTGTTTTCTCCATCCTTATTCTTGGATCCACTGGTGAACAGTTTCAAAGTCAGATCATGTGCGAGGTCACCAGGTGCTCTGTATCTCAGTGGAGGGATTTGTTCCATGGCAGGTGGTAAAGTGCTGTTTTTAGCTTTGGGTCCACTGGTATCACTGTCTGCCAGGCTTTCAATGCTGGTAGGCCGAGGTTTCTGCCAGCGTGCCCGGATGCTAACAGAGGGCCAGCGCTGACTACCTCTCCGTTTGGCCTTATTTTCAGGCAATTGTGATTGTTTACTCAGGGGAAGAGATTGTAAAGGTGCACTACCTGAAACCACTTGTCTCATAGATGCATCTGTTTGTGGAGTGGCAGATAGAGCAGGGCCTGGGAATGGCTCTGAGAGAAGGCACCTACGCTCCGGCTTTAGGGATGGTCCATTCCACTGCTTGGAGATGCATGGAGATGGTTTATTACATATTGTATGGGAACTGTTTGGAGATGTAAGACTCCACCGGTCAGCAAGGCTTTCCTGATCTCCTGGAGATGCGTTTCCAATCCCGCTGTCACCACTGCCACTATTTCGTGTGCTTGGCTGTTCTTCATAATCCTCGCTATCCAGTTTGAGTCTTAGTTTCTCAATGTGGTCCCCCATGTCGGTGTAGAGGACTGACACAAAGTGTAAAATTGAATATGGAGTTTGGGGAAACTCCAGACAACCCTGAGTGTCCGGGTCAGCAGTGCACAAGAAGCCAAAGTGATCAGAGATGCTTTTATGCTCACTGTGATCACAGAGTTCTGGGTCTATAATGAATACATGACATAACACCTTTAGGTAGGTGCTTTCCCCTGCTTTTTTTTGGTTAGCTTTGGTCACCTCCGTAGAGACTAGACCAAAGAACCTATTGTCTTCAGTGCATACTGCATACAAGACCAGGTTCTCTGCAGCGTATGCAGCCAAAACCACATCCCTGTCATCACAAAGCTGTACACAATTACACTTGACCTTCATCATCACCAGGTAGTGGGTTTTCTGCTCAGTCCCAATTTGAGTGATACATTCATGGATGGCTCGTAAGGTGTCCTCTTCAGAGTTTGACATCACTAGATCTAGTTCCATGGAGTTTATGTATCCTACCACCATTCCCACGTTCAGAGCACTGGAGTCAGGTAAAATATCTTGCTGACTCTGAAAGTCTGAGAAAACTGAATCCTTACTCACAACACGAGATGGTTCCTCGTGATCAAGGACATGCGGGTTGTATTTTGAGTGGCACCGATAAGACCAGTAAGACATATCTGGTTCTGACCTGGGTCTCTGTTTAGATTGTTTTCTTGATTGTGCATTAGTACAAGCCTGACCTGAAATTTCCAAAACAGTATTAAAACTGCCCACTGATTGCATCAATGGCTCACCCATACATTCCTCATAGAGTTGACAGGAACTAGATTCCATCTTTCCCAGATTTCGCCATGTTTCATTCTGCTTTCCCTGCAAAGCCAGTCCATCACTTGACTGAGAGTTCATTGACTGTCTGTCGCCTGATGCGACAACTAAACTAAGCGATCGTGATGACGAACCGATAAGTTCCACCACAGTTTCATGCGAGGCCGCTGACACATCGGTGCCATTCACACTCAAAACATAGTCACCAGGCTTCAAGCTAGCATCATAAGCAGGACTTTCTTTCATAATTCCACTCAGGACGCAGGGAGCCTGGCCAGCCATGGCGAATCCGTATCCAGCTCTGCCACGCTCTATCTCCACTCTGCGGACTGTTGGGGTTGGAGAGAAGTCCGGAGATCTCCCCACACCTCCAGTTGGCTCCAGAACTCTCATTTCTGCCTGTGATGTCCAACCAAATCACAACAGGAGGCTTGGGTGATACTGTTGGTCAGAGCCTAAACCACAGTCATCCTACTGTAATACAAGACACACACACACACACACACACACACACACACAAATGGTTTGTGGTCGAGCAGTAGCTACAGCAATTCACAACAAAGGGGTAGACAGACCGGCACGATACATTCGTTCATGGAAAATAGAAACGTTACAGTATTCCAGCTTTTTTTTTTTTTTTTGTATTCCAGTTTGAGTCAGCTACTCTCAAGACAGCATGTCGAAGCATACGCACGTTTCAGGCGCTGCTCAGTCTGCTCATTATCAATACTGGAACAAAGCAAGGCAGAACAACGCAAACTTTTAACGCTCTTGACTCGAAACGTTCAGATGTTTTAGAAAAGGTTATACGTAGGCGTCATGTCCAAGAAGAGCCGGGCTCCGTGCCTCTAACGCTGCACCCTAACCCGTTTTAAGTGACGTTACTAGGATAAAATAGGCTACATGCCAAAATCTTAAAAGGTTTTTCAAGCTATCGCTAAATGTTTCCCACGAATGTCCGCTCACTTACCTGACCATAACAGTTCGCGTCTTTCCAAAAGTCTCAGCCTTTCCGCTTCTGTCCTCTATAGACAAGCACTGCCATTCACTATTGTAACTGAACACAACGCGTCATTCAGTCGCTATGGCAGCGTAACGATCGCGAAACCAAACGAGCCCTTCTCATTCGCCGAGAGACGCGTCAATCGCGTCCAACGTTCAAACAAATGCTTGGCGCTTATTGGGGGAAGTTGGGCGGGTCACGTGACGCGCGTAGGGCGTGTGCCAACGGCTTCCTCTCTGCGCGCGTGGGCGGAGAACACGCTTTGAAAACAACAACAACAACAACAACAACAACAGACCCTGATGTTGCCCCGCCCACTAGAGCGCTTCCAGTGACGTGCTCCGGCGAGCGTGCGCCTTTAAACCACGCGGTTGTAACCAGCCTTAAGGACTTCGTCTACATGAACTGTGTTAAGAATAGTTTTGGGAAACGGCTGTTTAAGTTATCACAGATTTAAACCAGCTTCCACCGGCTTTTTTGCTTTCCCATTGAGCATGAAAGTAAACGTGAACTAGGCTGTGCAGCTTTTAACCGAATTATAGCTTCACCTACAGAGGAGAGGAACGATTCATTGCGTTTAATCCAATATGAAATGGATTTTGTTCAGTCAGCTCAGTCTGTTGTTTGGGTGCCTGCCAGCATTGATCTGTTTAGCCAGTTAAGTGTCTTAAGCCTACTACCAATGCAACTGCACTCAGCCACATCATTAGTTAATTGTCTTCTTGCACTGCAAATACTTTACCAACACAAGTGATAATTAGTGGTAAGTCTTGTGTTGTTGATATTCATCTGCCTGAACAATTGGCTTTCTTAGCTTTCTCCCAAAAATGTTATCCACGACTTAAGGAGTAACTGGCATCCCCTAGGTTTCATAGTGGCGTAAATCATGAAACAGAAACCAGACAGACATCTTTGACAGTTTACGTAAGGCTTTACAGAAATTCTAAAATAAGATCACAGCTTTTTTTTTCCTGAAAAATAACACGGTTTAATCAAATAATCAAGTATAGCATCATAGAGTATTCATAAGGTAACCTCAAAACAATGTAGTACCAAAGATAAATAGTAAACGAGCTTCGTCTGTCTATTTCAACTAGCGGTGTGCGCCTCTCATGTCAGATATTGTGATTGTGAGTTATATACAGCTGCAAAGTCATCGCTACAACTTGGAAACTGAGTTACCATCAGCTCGAGCAGCGTTCTGAATTATGACATTAGCGCTGTGACATTCAAAATGGCAGAAACCCAGGAAGATATACCTGTAGTAAATCGTACGCTACAAAAATCATCTTTCCCCAGCTGCTGTAAAACAAAAAAAGATTTGCAAATTGAATAGAACTGTGCATTTCAATTGCCTTGCTGCTGAAGCACAAAAAAGCCCTGTGAAGTTGTATATCAACCAGTTTATGAGGAGCGCAAGGAATCCTAGCTAGGTTACACTCAGGTGTGTGTGTTTGTAAGGTGGGTTGTGGATGGGATCATCTTCTCCAGCAAGTTCATCATTCGCTCTTGGAGCTGCAGGCTTTGTACCTGCAGGAAGTTTTGCTGGTGCATAACACGTCGCACCTCTCGGCACGTGTCATCCACAGCGCGGCTCAACTTTCTCTGCTCGTGCAGCATCGCCTCCATCACACGCAACTTCCTGCGGCGCAGTGAAGTACTGTGGGACGGACGCCGCCTCTTCATGGGCTGAGACCTGAAGACACAGCAGTGCGATTAGAATGTAAATAGGCCTATGTTTGAAGGAAAGTACTCCTGATCATATATTTTTAAACCATCATTGCCACTGAAATCTTGGAAAACATGGAAATGTCGGCATAAATTAGGTAGCATTTTTGCAGAAAGGCAAATACACAAAATTAGGAATAACAACATTGTGTTCTGTTGTGCATTTCCCCAATAATTTGCAGGGTTTTGTACTAGGTCTTGTACCGGTACACTGCTGTGGCAATCGACCCAGGTTTTCAAACCAGGCTTGCATACACTTAACATCTTCCAGTACATTTTGCCGTTAGATTCCCATGTAAAAGTTCATGTGTGAAAGGGGTTTCCTTGAAAATGGCACCAGGAAGTTTGGGGGGGGGGATCTGTAGCAATTCTAAGTTATTGATAATACACCTGAGACCCGTTCTTCGTACGTCGCTTAATAAATCCAAGATAAGATCACGTACGTTAGATTTACTAACCGAGATAATTACAAATGGGCTAATGGTTGGTAATTGGTTCTTCAAACGCACATGAGAACATGATTAGTTTAGCCGGATTCAGTTGTTTGAGGTAATTGCGCGCTCCCGTTTTCCCTGGAAAGAGCAGATATATCGAGACTCGAAACCATGATCAGCGAGTCAATGATTGGCTAATGCGAATGGTACGGAAGCCTGGAGAGTAGTAAGACATGCGCAGTTCTGTTTAACGGGATACTAAATCTGAGTGAGGAAATCATAAAATGTGTGAATTAACTTATGTAGCTTTAGTTCAGTCCCCGTTATAGACTCATATGAAAGAAATACAGTCAAGCCGGAAAGTCTGCACACCCCTTTCACCTTCTCCACGTTTCATTACATTACAGACTTATTCTA
>JAOUQW010000040.1:11820544-11837320 GCA_028565825.1 Olivaichthys viedmensis | reverse complement strand
TAGAATAAGTCTGTAATGTAATGAAACGTGGAGAAGGTGAAAGGGGTGTGCAGACTTTCCGGCTTGACTGTACATTTAAAATATATGTGCAATATAGAGTTCTCGTACAATAATGCTGTGGGTGGCAATGGCAATATGATGCACATCCTCATGCTAACACTTTAATTAAAGATGTCTATCCATAGACATACGTTTCCATAGCTGAGACTTTGAACTTCACCAAAGCTGTAAGCTGCTTGTTAAGTTTAAATGGTGTGGGCACGAACCAAAACGTGGACGATTTTAATTTGAAGACTCGCAATAGCAATTGACAGCATGAAAGCATTAGGATTTCATGACCTTGATTTAGTTCGACAGCAGCTTTGAAGAACGGACAAATCCAGGATCGTGTCAAATCGTCAACAATCCAATCCAGCTAATACGTAATTCAAGTACGAAGAGTGGGCCCCTGGTCTTGTTTCCTCTAAACAAAAAAGTTGATGGGCAGAAAGTGACCATGCCCTCACGTGTATGGTATGTAAGTGTTGTTTGAGGACTCCAGACTCAAACCACTGGATGCCTATGTATGTGCATACTCAAGAATGAAGAACAACATTCTGCAACCAGGTCTCCTTATTCTTCTTCTTCTGCACAAGATGTTTACTGCAGTATCTTTACACAGGCTGTGATGCAAAATGTCCAGTCCATCCGTGTAGCATCTGTGCCTGTCACTTGGATACTCAGTAGAATATTTGTGTCATGTAAGTGTCCTACTTACCTGGACTCGAAGGAGCTCACAGAGATCTCTGTCCCCTCATCGTCCTCTTCTTTGACATCCCTCTCCTCTGAGGAGCCAGTGTACTCGGGTAGGAAGCCCATCATTGGCGCTCCAGCTTGGGGCACAGAGGATTCAGGTTGTGAAGTGGATGCTCCTGTGGTTTGGGGATCCAGTGGGCTCATGTCTGGTACTTTGGACAAAATCCTCTCAATGGACTTGTAATACGGCCAGTCAGGTGTGCCGCTCCCACCACTGGTTGTGTGCTTCAGCTTCCTGTTAATGAGAGTGTGACAAACTGTATGTGGAGTAGTGAATCATGGGACAGATTGCACACAGATAAGGGTTATATTGTTAATGAACACCCAAAACTTCAGGAACTGGCTGGTTGCATTAAATATTGAGACATTAGTATAAGGTTATAACTGTGCATTTTATCCTCACCCAGATAAAAACTTTATAATACACAAGGTCACAACATGATGCTTTTTAAGTTTAGTTTGAAATGAGTTTGAGAATGTCCATTATGCAGGCAGGAATATTTATCTCCTACTTTTAGTAGCCTGTGGGAATTAAGAGTCAAGTTAAGAGACAAATTTAGTCAATGCAGACTTAAAATGATTCAGGGGTTTATAAATGTATTAAAATGGTCACCCTTACACTTGCCTGTACTGGAATGTCATGTTAGTGATCTTCATCTTTATCTCCTCCCTGTGACGGTGTTCGCCGGTCAGGTCGTAGAGTCGCTTGGCCATAATTTCGTAGATCTTAGCGTTGCGTTTGGCCTTCTTGAGCTCGGTGACATATTCTTCCCAGATGTACAAAAGCCCCTTCATTTCTGAATCTGTCCAATTGCGAGCCCTTCTGTGTTTCTCATTTGGTACTATATAACTGAAGCAGTCTTCAGCGGACATGTTGAACAGCACCAATTTCTCCTAGATTCGTTGCACCAACAAATCCTGGGGGTTTTGTTTCACTGCAGCGAGCTTTTAGAAAGCCCCTTTTCCCTTTCCCTTCTGTTCTCTTTTAGTCTCCTCAGGCTTGTGATTATGCGTATGAGAGGCCACCCGTTCTGCCCTTCCCCCTCTAACTCAGTTAAGAGGCATCAGAATGGGGCCTGGAGGGCTGGAGCAATCAGCTTTAAAAGCTTTTAAAGAGGGAAGTTCGTCACTGTGATGTCAAGTTGCCCTGGCAACAGCCTGCCGAAGCCCGTCCTCTCTCACCACCTCCGCCCCTCTTTCTATCGCTCACTCTCTCTCTGTCTCGCTCGCTCTCGGATCTGTAACAAAAAGCTTTTAGCAGAAAGCCAGTGAAGTGGGAAATCTGCATGTGAAATATGACTCCATGGTGGTGGTGGTGGGGGAACTGCAGGCAGAAGATGGAGCTGTTGCCTTGGCAACAGGCCTTTCCATGGGTTGTGCAATCCAAACCATAATGTGTTTTAAAAGCTTTTAATGGAGGTTAGAGCACCAGTTTCCCCTGCTGTCACTTCCAAAATGCACTCAGAATTTGCATGCAATATGCAGCCACAGTAGTATTTAAAAGCATGTTTCTTGCAGTATGCCCAGGACTGTACATGACGTGTCATCAAAATAGATGCATTGAAAACAACACAGCTGGGGTTTTTTGTTGGTTTTGTATTGAGCTGTTAAAAGCTTGTATTTCTTGCTGGTTTGATTTGTGACCATGTGGACACAGTGAGCATTGTCTGAGCAGATCTACCCCACCTTCCCTTCCTGCCCATGTGTCCCCTCCCCACATACTTGCAGGAACAGCCCCCCCATCTGTAGTGTTTCGGATTACATTTGCCAAGGCTTATAGCAGCCTCTGTATGTGTTCCTGAAGATATTAAAGGGACAGTGAGGCATACACCTACCAGCATAAATTAGTCACTCAGATGATGGCGGACGTGTGCCTTTGTGGCTTACCCACTTAACCACATTATAGCCCTTGTCCATCTGTTATGTGTTGGCTACCCAGACCTCCATTACTAATGACTGTGTGAGATCCATGAACAGCCTCGGGAAAAGTTTTTGTGATGCAGTTTGAACGCTGGCGGGGCTGCACAATGAACAATGCACCTCTAAATACTGATGTTACACTTAGCAATATTGCTTACTAATACCTTTAATTTACTAAGAACTGAAGCACACCCTGGCAGCACACTGGAACCTGGTTTAAGGATTAATAAAAAATAAATATTATTGTAGTGATGCGCTGGCGCCAACACTAGGTTGATGTGTATCCTGATACTGACACTAAAGTACTTAGTATCTGAAATATATACAGAATAGACTGTGTTAATGTCATCCTGTTTATCATTGGGCATTTCATTAGTAGTTGCCCAGCTTGAACTTTCTGCAGATGGACATGAGTGATACAAAGCATCTACCTGCAGGCCTTGTATATAAATAACCAGTGATTAAAACAGAAAAGATTTAATGGTACTCAGTATTAAGATTGTTGAGATTTGGTTTTAGGAAGCAGTATCAGTAGTGGAACAGGTGGCATCAATACATCATACAATAAAAATGTTTAAAATATTAATAATAAAAAGGGAACTATAGTTTTTAAACACAGATTAAATATAAAAGCTTTTCAGCACAGAACCTTCATTAAATAGTGCAGTTTAGCCCAGTACTAGCCTTAATGTCCTGTAAGCTTAAAGTAGTAAAACTTAAGCATTATAGTTGTTTGCCAGTTAGGCAGATGGCAGTGCACATATTTTGTTTTGGCATAGGAATCCCACTAGTGTGTTGTCTGTGAATAAATAAATTTATGTAGGGTGTGGTTTGAAGTGAATGGCGCAAAAAAACCCCAAAAAAACCAACCCAAAAGCATCCGAAATTAACAAAACTACACATATCTTTTTTTTTTTTTTTTTTTAATATTCATTCAGTATTCCAGCAGCTATTTAATATGCACGTTATTCTGTACAGATTTATTTTATACAGCAACAATAGTTCTAGCTCCATACACTGTTTCTTTGCAGCTTCCTCTTGGCAGAATTTTTTACTGCGATAACCATAGCAACTATAATGAAGAAATACAAGTGCAATAAGTGAGTAAAATTTCACAGTACAAAAAAAGAACATACAAGCTTTTATAAGACATTACTAAAAATCAAAATGAATAAAAAAACAAAAATAAAAAACAAATGAGTTACAAGTGCTTGCCTCACCGCGTTGCTGCAACACTTGAAAAAGATGGTCTTGAGTAAGAAAATGTGTACATACAACACATACAGCACACAGTAATACCTCAACTATAAATGTAAGCTTACATTTGCATGTACACACATGCACAAATATCTTGACAACAATACTTTTTTTTTTTTTTTTTGTAAACTTGTCCATCATGGACCTACCAAGGACTGGCTAGAAAAGTAACCGGAGAAGGTTTGACCACAGCACAGATCTACTCAACAAAGTAGGACCAGATGTTCCAAAGCAAGCAAACTTTATCCAGCCCAGTAGTTAACACCACTCCCCAATGACCACTATGGAGGGTTGAGTTACATGAGATTATTTCAAACCTCTACACAAGTCTGACATGTCGTATATCACATTATGGCCCAAGGGAGCTTTATTATTCGAAACTTGTTCAAATTTAGCACTGGTCCATGTGTTGTACATTTAATCTCCGGTTGCATGTCTAATCATAACAAAACTTTATTTCTATGTGGCTTCGTGAATTAAAGGGTTAGGAGGCAGTTGGCCATTTTGTGCGTTTGTCCTCACCCCCCAATTCAGTGCTAATAGCTGGCACAGAGCTTCTTTTTTAAATACTGTTTAATACTTTAAGTGGGTTGAGTTTAACGTCTAAGGACAGGATTAGCAGCCCTTGACAAAGACTTGGATTAGCTTTATTAACCAAAGTCGTACCGAATCATAGTTATGCATTATATATCTATGACATAAAATAAGGTACAATAGAATTAAAATGAGTATAAAAAGTAAGTCATTAATGTAGTGTAAATAAAAGTAAAAATGAAAACACTTTATGATAAAACCATCATAAACGACTGTACCATGATTATGGATGGAATGTATCATCAAGTGCCACTAGAGGGCAGTAAACATTCACATTCAGTCTGAAACTGCCACTGGAGCTTCATAGCAAAAAACGTGAGGGCTTCAATTGTACAAAAAGGACTTATTCCACCAAATGTTATACTTGCATGCACAGAAGTACCTGGAGTACCCTTCACAGAACTACAATACAAGAAATTGTTGAACAGACACCAGCAATAGTAAATTCATTTGTACCCATTTTCCTTCATGGTCTAAATTGGTCCAGCTAGCTCTGAAGCAGAACTGTGTCAAAATCTGTTTTCAAAGCTTTCTTCAACATCAGGTGGGACAGCATCACTAAAAAGAACTAGAGTCTGGGACTTTTACTAGTCCCTCCGGTTCTGTTAACACTGGATTCTCAACTTCCGAGAAAAGTCTTCAAGCTCCAGTTGATTCCAGAGTTTGAGATGTGGATTTCAACTTGCCACAGCTTCTTTTCCCTTTCATTCTCTTAGTCCCTCAGACAGTCTTCCTCAGTGATACCTTGTGCCCTCAGCTCCTCCAGGACGTTGTCCAAGTGGCCTGTGTCGGGGTAGCCGTGGCCCGTCAGGTTGGAGCCGAACTCCGTCTTGTGATGGACTTCGTTCCAAATGACCGTGTCGGTCTCTCCGGTCGTGCTGGAAGTTCCCACAGAGAAGATCAACCTGCGGTCCCACGCCACCAGCAACAGTTTCAACACCTGACGGATTGCATTTGAAACGTAGTTAGTCAGAGGATGAAAATGATAAAATGATCTTTTAATCTTTTATACGTAGAGTTTTGTGATCAAAACGATAACGGGGGCTTCAGTGGGCATACACACTCACTCCGGGGTTCCTAGGTTTAATGGAGGTTAGTGCACACTTACTAGGCGGCCTTTCTCACTGTCGGGGAGGTAACAGTGTCGGGGGAATCCACGCGCTGTGAAGGGCTTGCCAGGGTTTGGGTGCTCAGGGCCCTGTGGAAAGAACAGAGAGTTGAGACTCAACTATTTTGACCTGTAATTTGTTTAAGGTTTGGTGGAGCAGGGTGAAAAATATGGGTGTGTTTGTCCTTAAAACATGCTACAATGCTTTTAAAATGGAGGAGCCTATTTTTTAAAGGGATGTGCAGCACCTGGAAATAATGATTTTTGTGACATCTGTATAGCAGAATGGTAACAGTAATGGTAAGTACTTCAGATTTCCTTATGGATGTATAACAAACAGTATACAGTCACATTTGTGCAGCATTCTTGGGATTCTGTTTGTACGTACAGTCTATGCTTTAGTGGAAGTCTGCTACTGTATGGGAAACTGTTACCTGAATGCCAGGCGGTATGTTGTAGATAATCCGGATGGTTTTGCAGTCGGGGTGCCCGGGCAGTGAGTGGGGGATAACGTGATACTCCATCTTGCCTGGTGGTTGGTTGCCAGTCTTTACTCCGTAGATGGTCTTGCAGGTGGGGCACTGCAGGCTGCCGTCTTTGTTGCCATTGTTGTACATGGCCACCAGGCACTGCAAGTGGTACTGGTGCCCGCACTGAGACAGTCGGCCGACCGACTCTGCCCGGGAAATGCCACCCACCCCAGGGCCTTTGTAGCCGGAAGGGCCTGCCAGAGCCTCCATACAAATAGTGCAGTCCTGCAAAAGAACGCGATAAGGAATGCAGATATCAGTAGTAAGAATAAGACGGATAGCACGTCCTGTGATGGCGGTCGAAACAGAAGAATTTGAAACTTACCTCCTCTGGGGGGTTGCGGACCTTCTGCAGGTACCTCCTCACGACTTCCTCAGGAGTTCTGCCTGTTAGTGTAAATAAAAATATGTTAATGTTTACAAATGTTTATGTGTTTGTGTGAGAGTGTGTACGACAGAGCTAGTCACAGGTCAAGTGGGAAAGTCGTGTCAGGAAAAAAAGGGCCAAGCCAGAATACTTTAAAAAAGATTTTTAAAAAAAGAAAAAAAGTCCCCATTATTGTTATAACTGTTATTAAATTAATAAAACAGCAATGTTGATACCTTTACTTCTGTCATGAATAACAAGTCCACATAGTAGCCACACACTGGTTTAGAGCTGCATGTGATAACGCTACAGAAAAGGTATCAAGGTACCAAATTACTGAAAAAGATACAATACTACAATTTTCCACAACTGGTACTAATTTTCCTGCTGTGAAAGGTTGGACTTGTCAGTGTCGCCATTGTGGTGACATAATACCGACATAATACAATTACTACCAGACGTTTCTATGTAAATCTCAAGGGAATGTAGTCGGTTCACTTGTGAGGTTCATGAGTTCGTTGATGTAATCAAGTCACTCTACAATCGTATTTTTATCCCTATTCTCAGTAAAGGGCTTTACAAAAACTTATAAGTCATTTTTATTGGTACGCAAGTTCAAACTTAGCTAAATATCACCAGAACTAGGCCACTTGTGGCGGATTTGTTGTTGTATATTCGAAGTGAAAGTCAACAACCATCAAAGAAAGTGAAAACTGTATCGCTGTCAGACAAGTTTACGGTCAAGCAGGAATACACACACTAATAAAAGAGAAGCGATTCCTGCTTGTCAAAGCACGATCACTGTTATTTTCATTGTTTTTCGACGAGTAAATTTTCCGTTATCAGATTTCCAGGTTTTTTTCTTCTCCTACCGTATTGTTTTAGTACTGGTATCAACACTGAGGTCAAATTACACTGGCTTAACAGCCCGGATGCACGAGTTCTCCTGACCTTTGCGGGCTTGTTTCTTGGTGGTTTTGCGGCAGCAATGGCCGAGGCCTGGAACAGGCTTGATGTCACTCTTGCTGACGGGTGGGGGGTGGAGCACCAATTTGGGTGGGCGTGTCAAACAGACGGGAAGTCCTGCAGCGCTCATCAAGATACCCGTTATGCCTGTCAAAAATAGAAAGTTAAAAAGGAAGTTAATTTTTGCACGTCTGTCCTTTTTTCTTATGTCGTCTAAGCTACATTTCTACAACCACAACCATCACAGCCTTCATTTGCTTGTTGGTTTGTTTTACTCACCAGCCAAGGCTGGGTGAACAGGACTGGACCCATTTAGGTTCTTAACCGGGACTGTTGGGACTCTGAAACGCACAACAAAATGTTCAGTCTCACAAACGAGCATCATGATGGCAATAATTTAGACCTATCAGATACTAGCACTGTGTCATCCTGGAGACACCTTTACCCATAACCCCCCTCTCCTGATAAAGTGTCAAGTCATGCTACAAAATATAAATCCAGGTCACATCTTCTGTCAGCTCTGCCGCTGCTGCCAACATAAATACTTAAACAAACAACCCGTTTTCATTTTTTATGATGAAAGATCATTTCACACAGCTGTAATTAACGAATATAGAGGACTTAATGGAGATAAACATCAGCAAGGACCCCAGATAAGAATCTAGATAGGTGCTGCTTGACATCTTGAGGACTAGCAGCTAATCTACGTAGGACATTTACACCAGAATGGGTTTTCTGCCACACAACAGAGCAAGCCACAATACACTATAAACTGAAACTGATTAGTTGTTCTCATATGAAATGGTATTTGTTATGGTTTCGCACCCACAAAAACAGGCCAAGAAAGTAAAATGTATGACTTGTTATCACAAAATGTCAGGACAAGCACAACAATCAAGGACATTACTGAATAAACACAGAAGAGCATAATCTCAAAACATACTCACGAGTTAAATTTGATTACAGTCATGTTTCAAATGTCTTACTAAAAGCAAAATGAAAAAAATAAAATAAAATCCAGAGAACAAAAATGCAAACGTCCTTTTTTACACAAGCTCTCTTGTGCTGTTTCTTAACAGCCAAACGGTATAACTGTATTCAGGAACAAAACGCTGGATCTCGCTCAGTGGTCTAACGAGTTTGTCTCCTCTCCACCGGTGTCGTCTCTTATAGAGCTAATCCACCTGTTTCCATCTGTTGACGAGCAGCTGGGAGAGGAGAGTCGCGTCACAGAGCTCGGGATTACCTCTCGACGTCACACTAACGCTCCGCCATAAGGTTCCATCATAGCCGCACACGTACACACTCGCACAAATCACCTGTGCTTCCTGTTCTATAACAGTTCAGGTGAAGGCTTGCGAAGTCTCTCTCTCTCTCTCTCTCTCTCTCTCTCTCTCTCTCTCTCTCTCCTTATATTTTAATATAATTATCCCCTACTAAGGCAGAAGGCAGTAAAAGTTTGCTTGATGTTAAGCTTGTCACAATTATTACATTATTTGTCACCTAATCGCAAATATTTGAGCTAAAAAGATTCCACAATCACACGGTTCCATATAAATATATCTAGTCAATCGAGGAGACCTCATCTGCAAACATGAGGTTCAATTCTTAATGAGTTTGTCCATATAACTGAATCATTGTTTTCATCATTATTCTTGGTCAAAGGATTTGACCTTTATGAACTATTTGTAACAATGTTTGGTTGTGTGTAACAGTGATATTTAGTCGAGTCGTAACTCGCCATTGTCGCTGAAACGTGTTGTAGGTGACATGGTCTGTTTTTCGCCATAGTAAATTGCTTATTGTTCAGGAACCGCTTTGGGTATTTCAGTAATAAGTTTGATAGAGCCAAGATTTGAATTATTTGTGTCATGTCTAAGAGGTGGTTATAAAGCTAATTTACTTACATGTAAATTTATCAATGCTGATAAATAGCTGTATTTGCATTATTACACTACTATTATGCCTCTATTACAAGAGTGGAATAGACAACAGAAAAGGAACATTAAAATTGTTCATCACAGTTGTTCATTGGGCAGTACGGTCATCATAATGATTGCAGATTCCCAATTAACTGCCTATATGGCAGTGGTGGCTCAGTGGTTGGGGTACTGGGCTACTGATCAGAAGGTCATGGGTTCAAGCCTCAGAACCGCCAAGCTGCCACTGTTGGGCCCTTGAGCAAGGCTCTTAACCCTCCCTGCTCCAAGGGGCGCTGTATCATGTTGACCCTGTGCTCTGACCCCAGCTTACCGATATGCGAAGAATCAATTTCACTGTAATGTACTTGTATATGTGACAATAAATAGCATTCTATCCTATTTGTTTTCAATTGTGACAGGCTTAATTTAAAGCCAAACAAATAGTAGTCAAATCATTATATCGAACTTTGTTCAAGTTTGATGGCTAATAGTAAGGCTATTTCAAAACAAAAAAAAAGTTCTCTTTCATTTAACACTTTTTGATCACTGCACATTTACAGATGTGTTATTTCATAGCTATGGTGTCTTCCCCATTATAAAATGTGGAAAACTAAAAAAATTAAATTAAATAAAACCCTTTTTATTAGGAGGTGTGTCCAAGTGACTGGTAACTGTAGGTTTGTTTTGACATATACCTATAAATTAAACACGTGTATAAAAAGCTGCCATACTAAATAACAAACCAAGAAGAGTCTCACTGCACCATGATGAAATATACTACACTGTTAAAAGGAACCTTAAGAAACAGCTCATCGTGTGTGAAGATGAGGTAGGCTAATTCCCCTCCAGCAAAAGTGTGACCGTATGAGGTGTGGTGGAGGTATACAAAAAAGAAACAGAGGGAGAAAAGGAGGGGTAAAAGGGGAGAGACAAACTGTATGTAAACCCTCGGCCACTTTTGCTGCAGGCTAATCTCAGCGGTATTAACATAAAACCCATATGGCTGGCAGGCGTAAGCACAAAGTCACCTAGTGATACCCGAACACGTATAGGACCTCACTGACACACTGGGAACTGGGGAAATAAAAGCTCAGGAGGGACACGAGCATCAGGGGCTTGCTGAACTCACGACAATCCCAAAATCACACGCGGTCACTCGCGAGACTCTTGACAAGCCGTAATCCTGTTTACTTTCTGACGCCTTTTAAAATGTCACTTAGTGTGAAGGTGGACATGCAGAGCGTTTCGACATCAAAAACGATTCACTAAACCACAAATGAACTGACGATTCTCAGAACTACAGGCGAGTGACAAATTCGAGGAACAACCAACATAAAGCATATGATTTACATCATTTTCATAGTCATCAAACCGTTCAGTGAGCCCGCCTCGTGCTCTGTGGACTTATTTACTCATTTATTCAGACCTTTCCTTTAAATTTGTCACCCCTCTGTATGTGTCCTTATTAAACATTCATACAAATACTTTCCTAAGTTCCAGCTTGAACAGCTTTAACAAGATAATGCGTAACCGACTTGCAGTATATGAATCATGTTTGAATCCACAAAGGTCAAAACTCACAACAGGCTGAGTAATAGCCCTTCTAAAGCCTGCGACTGAATCTGTCAGAACACTCAGCTGATTTATCTGATCAAGCAATACGATGGTATGTTGCAATGCAGCAGGCATACTAATCGAACTGTATTACGCATTGTAACCTAATGTAGAGAAGTTATTTCTGATTCATATGACTGATTATTCGACACTGCTTATTTATAAAGGCTATGCCTCGTCTCTGAACCAGTTTCAAATAAAACTGTAAATACTGACTGCTGCATATGTGATACTGCAACAGCTGATATGACTCTTCATATGTTTCAGGAGCAGCATGCCAAGAACAGTCTTCAGATACTGCCGTTGCGATAACTAACGCCATTTATCCTCCATCTTTTTAATAACGACACTGTAGTGCAACTCTCTTCCATTAAATAAGGTGATATCAAATGCACGATGTACATTTGATGGATTTTTAACCTGTAAATAACCTATTCAACATTGCTGTTCATGGGAGTTCATCGGCTGGCTTTAGAGAGAAAGCAGCCACACCGGCCTTGTGATTTTATAAAAGGACAGCCTAATAGGGGTGGATATTGGCAGAGACGTCACAAAAACTCAGCATCAGCAACATGTCAGTTCATTTGGGAGTGGAGAACACAGCGAAAGAGGAAAGGAGAGAAACTGGTGTCCAACCATCTGGGGTTCAGGCTCTCACCTGTCACAGAGTATAAGAGTCAAGTATGTATACACACACACACACACACACACACACACACACAGTGGAGGAGTTCCCCTTGGCTGCACTAAGTAACTCAGCAGATCACATGATCTCTCTAGTGGTTCACAAGTCTAAAAACGAAAAGAAAAAAAGAGCAACAATATGGCTGTTTCATGTTACCTGGCTACATATTGCAGTAAAGTTCACATTAAGTCTGTTGTGTCACTACACCCTTACAGGCATGTTAAAAAAAAGATTCAGTTCACTACCTGGAAAAGAAATCTAAATCTAAATGCGTGTGTGTGTGTGTGCGTGAGAGAGTACACAGGCTAAACTGAAACTGACATTTCCTGACAGGAAACATAACTCTCAGTGTGACTGATCAGTATGCCACAGTGAGTGTGTGCTTGCTTGTTGGCTCGTCTTTGGTTCATTCCTAAACCTCTATTCATCATTGACCTCTTCACAGCTCCAGCCTGAAGCTGTGGCGTTCCAGCGTCTGAGACAGGCTTTTGTCTCTAAAGGACAGCGTCCACAAAAACACACACACACACAAACCAAACATTCGCCCAACAAACACAACTCCTCCAGCAGCACTACCTTCGAGTGCAGCAGCACTACCTACCCCACCCCACGCCCCCCCAACTGCAGCATTGTGTTGCAAATACAAACCAAGCTGCCGCCTGCCAACAAAAGGTTGCCGTGGATACGCTTTGTGCACACACATGCATACTCTCACACACTTACACAATGAGTCTGCAGGGGCCCCGAAGAATGAACAGAGCCTGGGAACTAGGGAAGGAGAGAAGCACAGCGGAGCGAGAGAAGTGGGGAACCTAATGAACGGGAGTGACCTGTTGACACTGATGGAAGACTCCCAGCTCCAGTCTAGAAAACTTCCTTTAAAATCTCCTTCACTTCCTCTCTATGCTGAAAAGACCAGCGACTGGGTTAGGGAGGACACTGGATATCATTGTACTTATAAGATAATGCTAAAACGTAAACTTTCTCTTTCACACATTTAGAAAACTACAACGTGTCCTTGACCATTGAGCTGTGGCTCATCCTGATTGCGAAGGTATTTCAGAAGTTGACAAGCTGGACTCCGGCGTCCTGACTTCCACAATTACAGCTTGTCAAAAGACCACAGCAATATATTCAGATTTTATTCTCAATAATTGAAGCACCAGTATAATTACTATTATAAAACTACTGTTTATATATATATATAAAACTACTGTTTATATATATATATATTATATACACCACTATAATACACTATTATATTGTTACTACTATTATAATGAGTAGAACTACTTTATTTTATTTGTCAGCTGGCCTAATGCTTTCTTTTATTGATATTAATGGGAAAAATAGACATACACACAACTGCAGTCTAACAATTACTGCTAATGTTTGACATTTTCCTTTTTAAATATAATATATATACTTATTTATTTTTCATTTACGTTACTTGTGCAATAATAACTGAAATCATTTTGCCATTAATTTCCCACAGGAGACGTAGTACACAAAACATTTTCCTTGGCAGTTAACATGTACGTAACTTGTCACTGAATCTACCAGCCAAGAAATTGTCAAAAGTGAAATCTCTGCTATCGTAGCAGATTATCCTTTTACAGAAAACAGGATTAAATTTTGCTGTTTGATTGATATGCTTGTAGTAATTCAGCAGCAAAGCAAACGCCCCACTCACCTGGACAAACACTCCAACTCACATGGGCTTTACACCTTCACTGTGGCGCATGTGATTACACTGGACATGATGCAAACTGAGAAAGGTGATAAACATAAATGTTCGCTTGTTGGGTGATGTAATCATTCTCTCCCAAGATGCAATTTCACCTAACAGCATAAGTGCCAATTTATTAATATGCTCTCAACATTTCACGCAGAATTATAGCCCATCACCAAGTTGGATTTGCTTTGCCATCAGATTTTAAAACCACTACTTTCAGTCTAAGGCCTTTAGTGGTGCACGAGTTTTTACTTTCCCATGTATCGCTTAGGTGCTGTGGTTTTGCTGTTTTTCCGGTACGACATGTAGAAGCGACAGCCAACAACCATCAAAGAAAGTGAAAAGCGCATTGCTGTCAGCCAAGTTTAAGGCCAGGCAGCAACAACTATAACCCCCAAGCAGGAAAACACAGCCTACAGAGAGCAGAGCCACAAAAACACACACCCACACACACACACACACTGAGCAGACAAAATGCACAATCTCGGTCATCAAAGCACAATGAGTTATTTTCTTTTTTTTCATTTTAGTATTGAATGTACATAATACAAACAGTTTAAAAAATAAAATAAAAGATATGATGTAAAGTTCTTATTTTTTTTTTATTTCTTTTTTTGGATGTGAAAATCAAGTGTCCGTTCATTGCCTTGATTTTCACGCAAGTGTGTTTTTCTGCTTGTTCAATATGCTTCATCAAAATGTCTGACTTTTTTGTGCATACAGTGTTTAAATTTCTATTTCTATTCTGCATTTCCAAATTATTTTCCATTATCAATTTCACATGATCAAATTTTTTAGGATTATTTCCTTACATGTTACTTTCAGTAGTGGTATCATGGTATTTAAAGTGGCATCGGTATCAAGGTGAACATAATTTGGTATCATGACCCCAATACTGAATAATTGAAGAGTTTAAATCACATTTACTAGATTACTGAAAACACTGAACTGTGCAATACTGTAGCCTCCCAGAACAGATATCTCTAGGGCTGTTTTCCACTGCACAAAGTACTGGAACTTTTGGCACCAGAAAACTGGAAATTAGGTTTTTTTCCCCCCATATTTTTCCCCATCCTATGTTTTCAATACCAAAGGTTCCAGTTGCAATGATTTTGGTAACTGTCAGAAGAACTGTTCATTGTTGACTGGATATTCATTGATTGTGGCACACAACGTCTGACACCATATACATTTCCAACCCTCAAACTATTATGACTTTTTTAAAATTTTGAAATTAAATGTATCAGCCCTAAATTATTTTTATGGCACAAACATAAATCCTTGCTTTTTTGATCACATGCGGTGGTTCACAGAGGCTTTTGGGGTGTTTATGATTTATTTATTTAAAAAACCCAAAAAAACAACAACTATTTTGTCATTTTGTCAATGCAGTTGATAAAATTTAAAAAACATCTTTTTATCAGTAATTTTGTTTCAGCCAATAAAACTGGTAAACCAAACGGCCAATCAGCCAAAAGAACAATGTTAAATCAAGCCATTCTTTCATGCTAAGCATAGCAATTGATGATGCAGTAGATTTTCATTGCGATGACTCTCAAGATGGTGGAAAATGAACTAGAATCCCAAGTTCTGATGGTGGAAAAGCGCGCTTATTTGCTCAAGACTGGTGGTGCCAGCAGGAACTAATAGCACTTTTCCATCAAACAGCGCGGCACGGCTCAACAAATACGAACCTAGGACTGTCTGCATCCTGTGTTGGTTTTCCCATCACATAATGCTACCCGTAAAAATAGAAGGAGTTCTCTGGAGGTTATCGGGTGGTGACTAGTGATAGGCACAAGTAGTAAAATACGGTACGGCTCACTTGACGGTGGAAATAGCGACAGCACGTGGGATCACGGTTAATGTGCCTAGCTGAGCCGTGCCATCCGGTGGAAAAGTGCTATAATGGTACTCAGCGGTGGGACTAGCAGCACTGTTCTTTGGAGGTTGGTTATGCATACCGTGTCACACACAGACAAACACAAAGTCGCCATTTTTAAAAGAACTCGCAGACTTTTAGTTTAAAAATTGAGCAAACGGAGCCGTGAAACAATGAAGGGACGCAGGCACTACTCTGACCTCAGCCAAATGCCCAATCAGACAAAGTAACACTTAAAGAACTTCTTCCATGATGGACTACAATGGCGGAAACACACAGTGCTCTGTGATGACATCATTGCCTGCAAAATGATGATGCACTCAGTTATATTGAACCAGATACAGAACTTTCATGTTCAGTTAGCTCCAGTTTGAGCCATGACTCTACATGATGCTTTGAACCAGCTTAACATAAACTTGCTTCACATACATTTCACCCTGAGATTTTAAGAGTGCTTAATTTCTTAGTGATGAACGACAAAAAAATATAAATAAATAATAAAATCACACCAAAGCCGAGACACAGATTGCACTTCATGGTGTAAATGAACGAGATCTATAACGAGATCTGGGCTACTAAAAAGTACCAC
Source organism: Olivaichthys viedmensis (assembly GCA_028565825.1). Classification (NCBI taxonomy): domain Eukaryota; kingdom Metazoa; phylum Chordata; class Actinopteri; order Siluriformes; family Diplomystidae; genus Olivaichthys; species Olivaichthys viedmensis. Next base: position 11,821,356 of record JAOUQW010000040.1, on the reverse strand, counting down.
AGTTATTGGCACTGGCCAACCAAAGAATGCACATGTTCCCTCTATTACCCATCAGCCTGCTGACCTATTAGAAGACTTGATAGCAAATTAACTTTGGTTAACAGCAAATTGATACCATAGATGATGACAATTATTGCTTCCTCAGTTAAGTCAGGTCTGTTAGGCACAAAAGCTTGTGCCCATGCACCCACTGTGCCAAAAATCAGGCCTCACTGATATAAACCGAATAAACTTAACCAGCTAAATAAGACGTTCAAAAAGACATAACTTAAAATTAGGGCTGGCCGACATTTTACAGCCTTCGAATACTTGTATCCGTATTTTCAAAACCACCCTTAAAGACGATAATACTTACGTTTCATAATTAACCATAATTTTAAGTATGTTCATTCAAAATATATTTCGTAGGTGGCAACGATGTAATAATAATAATAATAAGCCAAGATACTGCGTCCAACAGTGCAATATATATATACTTACATCTTTGAGATTATTCATCAAACTTGTCGTGCCTCCAAGGTATACATGCATACATCCTCTTAGCACAGATTTTGCACAGAGCATTTTTTTCCTTATAGTCCGACAATTTAAAGTATACGTGATTTCTTAAGCCCATTTTACAGCAGACGCGCTAAGCGCATGGCACACCAAGCATATTATCCCGCTCAGTCCTATTTGTTCCGTGTGGTTTCTAGCTAGAAACAATACAGAATACAATATTGCTGCTATATTTTGCATTTGTATATGGCCATAATCTAAACAGCACATGTGCTATTGTAACGGCACGCGATTTGGGCGTCAGTTAAAATTTT
>JAOUQW010000040.1:11771038-11782098 GCA_028565825.1 Olivaichthys viedmensis | reverse complement strand
CCTATTTACTGATGAATCCAAGTTTGAGATTTATGGCAGTAACAGAAGGGTTTATGCAAGGAGATGAACAGAAGAGATATTGATACCACAGTGCATCAAAAACAACAGTGAAACATGGTGGTGGATTTTCAATGTGCTCTCAGACTTTTGGACCGCACTGTACTCAAAGCACACATTCTTAAGGCATAAACTGTAAACAAAGACGATGCCCCTGGCTTAATCTGGTAGAAAACTCATTTACACATAACAGTCACACAAAATGTAAATCTAAATACAGTTAATAATACTTCATGTCAGCCTATACTGTGGCTTTTATATACAGTAATAAGAAGACATAGCTCTCAGGTAATGTCATTGTGATTCATCTGTGTTAGAAAGACTGAAAAGCTCTCAATCTTGTGAGCAGGTAAACATAGCTTTAATCCCCAGGTTGGTTCTGTAAACACAGTTACAACTGTGTCACAAGAAGAACAGGAGGACCCAGTTCTCTCTTGTTGTCGCATCATTTCACAGGTTACAGGTTTTCTGTCTTTCTCATAGAAAAGAGTTGCATTAATAATACTCATCCACAAAAAGCGTGAGCGACAGCTTTGAAACATGCAGTCGGAAAAAGTCAGTGTCGCACTTAATTCCACTCAAATCCAAGTATTTGCCAATATGTTGTTTTTTTTGTTTTTTGTTTTTACAGATGATGAATTGCACCTAGATCCAATTTAAGACATTCAGGGGGGAAGACAGGTTCTCCTTATTTGTCTTATTTAATTTGCCAAAGCTCCAGTCTTACTATTAATGCCTCCCAGTATCCAAAATGAAGTAACTTTCTGACAACCACTCTTTCGTGGCTCAGTGATGGTGCCCAGTGCTGTAGTCTGAAAGCTTTTACACTATCTGAGGGTGGTGGTGGATGATGTTTGTGTGGACAGGGAGTAATCGAGTGGTCTCCGGTACTAGTAGGATGCTGTTGGGCTTCGACTTAGGCCATAGTGTACCGTTACTATGCTCAAAGTGATTGGACATAGCTTCAGATATTTGAGAGCTCGCTGTCTCACTGCCGCCGTTGTCCATACCGTCCGGTTCTATTTGGCCCCTAGAGAGCTCTGAACCTTCGTCAACTGGCCTCATGTCATGCTCTTCGTCATCTGTAAGTACGGGGTAGGTAGAACATAAGGGTGACTGATGCCCTCTGCTGCCAGCTATGCTGCCTCCTCCAGATTGTGGTCTGCCATCTGCTGGTAGAATAGCGCTACCATTCCGAGACCTAATAATTTCAGCGGTCTGCTCCATCAGAAAGGGAGAAGGCTGGAGAGGAGGGTGGAAGTGGCTCTCCTAAAAACATATAATGAAAAAGGTGTTCTTTTTAGCGAGGCCTTGAATGTGGCAGTATACGAGTTGGCGAAACAATGGTGTTTATTTAATATGTTGTACAGCACAATTGCATTGCATAAAGTACACTGGAAAGCAAAGGGAAAGACACATGGGCAGTGGGGGCTCAGCAGTTAAGGTTGTGTGCTAGTGACCAGAAGGTTGTGAGTTCAAATGCATGTACTGCCAGACAGCTTCTGTTGGGTTCCTTTAGCTACTACATTTGAACAGTTCACACTGTAAAATTCATGGACTGGATAGCGACATGACGGGATTGTATCCTGCCTTAGTTGTAAATTGCTTTAAATAAAGGCATAAAATGCAACGTGTGTATTTGAGAATGAATAAATGCAATGTGTGTATTTGAGAATGAATAAATGTAACGTGTGTATTTGAGAATGAATAAATGCAATGTTGTGTATTTGAAAATGAATAAATGTAACGTGTATTTGAGAATAAACAAATGCAGTGTGTGTATTTGAAATACAGAGACACAGTCATAGCGACATGAAGAAATGCAGCATAGTAATGTACGTACCGAATGTACCAGTGACATGTTGCTGTTCCCTGCATAAGGCTCTACTTTCATTCGACTGGGCACCCTCTCTCCTTCCTTCTCTCTGTCCATTGTTCGCTCTCTGCCTCGTCTGGATATGTTGTAAATGGCAGGTCGACCCAGAGTGTCCAGCCCTCCTAAAGTGGAATGACTGTCTCTAGAGCGGGGATGATCCTGTTTGCGTGTATGTTTATGTTCGTGTTGTATGTGAAATACAGAAAAAGGAAGGCAATAAATACTTTATTTCAATTTGGGTAAAAGATGACATTTAATCACACAAGACAAGAGAGATAAAAAAAATAAAATAATTAAGCTACCAAAGAACTGAGACTGTTTCGTATTGTTCCTTCAACTCTTAGCGGTATGTTCTCATCCGTCTGATAAGAGAAGAGAATGAAAAGTAGAAGGAAATAACAAGAAATGTAAGACTCAACTTATTGATACATGGTGTTACATTGTTGTAGTGTCATTATAGTGGGTGTGTATGTTCATACCTGGTATTTATTATCTACGGTAGACGAGCCAACTCTCCTGATTGAGGCCTGTCGGGATAGAGTGCTGATTTCCTCCCTGAGAGAGACAGAGAGGGGGGAGAGATAGAGAGAGACTTCATTTCAATTAAAAAGACTCATTATTGGTTAAATGTCTTTTATTGCTAAGCATCAGATGATTTGTGATGAGTGACAGAATTTGGAATATGGACATAACGATGTGTTTGTAATTAAAATGTTAAGTTCAGTACAATAAATTGTAAATAACTAACTAGATACAGTTCTCCTTACTTTTTCTCAATCAGCTCCATAGCCAGTTGTCTGTTTTTCCGTTTGTGATGTTGGTTTACTGTTATGACTACAATCACCAGAATAAGCACCAACATTCCAGCAACTCCTCCAATGATGAGCAGCAGGAGACTGTCAAATGGTGTAGGATTATTTGGTTCCTCTGAATCCACAAGGACAGCCAGACACACAACAAATGCACATCGGTTACTGCATACACCTTCTCCAACTCACCCAACCTCATAATATTCTAGAGACATTTGTGTTGTGCATGTGGTTGTGCATGCACTAGGGGTCAGCAATGGTAAGTGCTTAAAAAGCTCTAAAACCAAAACTAGAAAGCAGGAAATGAAGCTCATGTTAGTTACGTGAAATAATACCAAAAATATTTTTTTCCTCATTAAAAAAAACACTAATAAAGTAGCCCTACATTCTAGATTAAAAAAAAAAGCTAACCACTATATGGTGTCTACAGCAGTCTTTTGGTTTTTATGTGCTGTTTGTTAAGAACCGTTAAATTAAATAGGCGGGCCAATCCATAGCAGTATTCAGTTAAATTTTCTTGTGATTGGACAAAAGCTATAGGATCAACAAGATATTTAACAGAGATACATACCTGCTACTGTTATCTCCAATTCAACATTCCCAGATCCCACCAGATTGGTGGTTACGCATTTGTACACTCCCTTGTCTGTTAATCTGAGGGGTCTGTCAAACCGCAATATCTCCTTCTCCACGGTCACACCATCTGGTAAACCTCCATCTTTCCTGTGTAGTGGACAAATATTGTCGTATGCTTAACTCTACTTAACCTGAACAGGAGAAGCTACGTGGACCATTCAAGATTCAACATCCAATTCTCATTCATACATTTTTCATTCACATCAATTATGAACTATACTTTGTTTATACAGTCTTGCTGCAACCGTGACTGAAAATACAAGGAAGTGTGTGTAAAATGTTTTACATGATGCACAGATAAGTTTGCATAACGACAGTAAGGGAACTGTTGTATCTCATCATGTTCACCCGTCCACCCAGGACCATGTTGCTTTATGGCTGTTGCTGTTCATTGAGCCCTCTGGACAGAACTCATTAAACAAAAACAAGTTAAATGCAGCATGTCTTACATTATGTGCCTTAGCTGCACCTTCTTACACCTCTATCTTTTCCAAACCCATGTCCACTCATCCATCAGTCATCAACTGTTTTCCATCTTTCTCATCCACCTCTCCCTCCTTCGTGTGAAAGTGTGTTCCTGACAGTTTTGCACAAGCTGGAACACGATACCAGGACACACTTACTTTACTTGCTTTGCATTTGCACCAAGAAGACACAGAACAGGTTCTCCCACTTTGGGTGCCTGCCGAAATGTTTAATGTGTGTGTGTGTGATTGTGTAAGACAAAGTTCAGGAACCAAGTGTCTAACCGCTTGAAGGTGCGTGCATACAACTTTGAGTCACTCTTAGGGATTAGGGATCCAAGTGTGACTAATAAAATAAGACATTGCAACTTTTCTTTACGACATAATTACAAAACAAATGTTACCTTCAATAAAAAAGGTATATAAATGAGGTCATAAAGCCCAGTGCTGCATACAGGGACGTTCAATCTGGCTAACAAGCGAATCAAACAGGGCGTGTTAATGAATTTAGCAGATTGAATCACTGACATACCACACCTTGAGGCTGGATTACTGTGGCATGGAAGTGGGGAGAAAAACAGAAACACAAAAAGCTTCCTAGGAGAGCTAGGAAAAAACAATGCAGTGGAAAGGGAATTACGTCTCTGACATTTACTAGTTAATTATGCAGACATGGGTTGAAACCAAGTCCGCGACTAGAAAGAATTCTCAGCAGAGATTTTTTATTTTCAATGAAGTGTATCTAAGGCTAGAGTAATGTAATTGTACTGGCTTGAATGGTGTTAATACTAAACAGATGTGAACTTTTTGTAGGCAAACATAGCCTTGGGTATTTTTACATGAAGGCATTTATCCTCTCTTCTTAGGGCTATTGTGGTTCTAAAGCACCTAACCTCTGTGCCATCGATTCAAGCATTCTACAGATTTATTGTTATTATTGGTATGCTAGCTTGATTTCACAGAATCCCTCAAAAAACAGTTAAATTGGAACAAAAGTTTAAATCCAGAAACCATTAAGAATGCATTATAGCTCCCTAGTGGCGCAACAATAAAGTGTTTGCCCTATTGTCTGGAGATCGCGAGTTCGAGCCCCAACAATGCCACAGTCATCCGTGGTTAGGAGTCTAAGAGAGCATAATTGGCCCTGCTCTCTGGGTGGGAGGGCTCGCAATACACTTTCTCCTGTCGATTAAAAGCGGCACCAGCCAATCGTGGGCGTCTGCATACAGAAGAGAGCAGTTGGCGCTTTCCTCCGAGCGTTCTGGACTGCCTTGTGACGGTGCATGAGCAGCAGTTCGAAAAAATGCAGCGGTAGGCTTCATGTGTCTCGGAGGAAGCATGTGTTAGCCCTCAACCCTCCCCGGTTGGTGGCTGTCGTGCGATAGGAGAGAACTAGCTAGTGGGTGGGAATTGGCAACGACTAAAATTGGGAGAAAAATGGTAAAATAAAAAAATGGTTTTCAAGAATATAAAAAAACAACAAATAAAAAAAACAAACAACAACAACAGAACGACTGATTTACAAACACACAATCGAGCAGACAGGGGGTACAGACAACTCTGTGGTTATTTACCTGGTCCAGGTGAAGTTGTGTGGTTCTGGGTTTCCGCCACCATCACACTGTAGCCTCGCCCCCTCCAGACCCGCATACCAGTTCTCATCATAACCCGAGATTGCTGCATCTGGAGGGTCTAACACACCCACATACACAAAATACAGTATAAATACCCACATCATTAGGCATGCTCCATTCTTCTTAAAAGCTTACATTTGAAATTGTGTTGCAATTGCTGTTTGATCAACACAAAATTAATCGACACACTACAACTAATTCACCCAGCGTTAATGATAATGAAAACAATTTCATAATATTAAATACTGCTACTGGGAATCTCGATGTGTGAGCTGCTTAGAACTAACGCAACACAATATATTCAGAAGGCCACACCCAAACGGTGTTTAGCTAATTTCTCGTAACTTAAGATGTTAAGACAATGAATCAGACAGAAACTGGGTAGTCACAGTTCTGAGACAGACACAAAACAGGTGCTACAAACCAGCCACTACATGTTAAAACACAGGTTCAGAGAGGTTAACTAAATAGACCTAGAGAAATTGAAACGTCAGTGCAACAGAGGTTCAAACTGGGGCAACAATGTAAAAAAAAAAAGTGTAGCTTAACCGTTGTATGATTGATCAATTGATATACCATTATGCATAAAGGAAACAAGGCAGGAGAGACTTTATTTTTCAGTGTGCTACCCAAACGAATAATATCTAGCATAGGCTTGACATTATTAGGCTAGATAGACATCCAGTCTACATGTTAACCACAGGCAACAGTCAAAACAATACAGACATACTATCTGTGTATCAGTTTTCCAGTGTAATCCTTACATCAATAACCTCTACAACCTTGTTAAACTCACAGTGCACTATGAGGTGATTGCTGAGCCTCCGTGGACTTTTTAGAGACGGGTGCCAGACCAAACAGTCCAGGTTGCGGCCATTCATACTCCTCAGGGGGTGAAGGAAGAACTGGATCGAGGCTACGCTGTTCTCCAGACTGCGGTTATGACTCTGGCCTGGCAGATCTGTATCCCACGAGAGACCTGGTTGAGGTTTAGCCACTGCACGGCACGTGGCAGCCAGCCGGTACGACTGTCCCTCCACTAGAATAACGGGGTCCAAAGTGGAGATGGGTGTGGCTGAGAGAACAGAAAACATAGGGCGTTTAAGATTAAGTACGAAATTAAAGTCTGTTAGGTTTTATACAAACCTAGCCACTTGGTGGATATATTAACAGAATGTGTAATTCAGGCCAAACTCCTGCCAATATTTGAAAACTATCCAAAAAAAACCAACCAAATAATTTTACCTTGCATTCCTCAAACCACATAAATTTGGTTAGTGGTCAGATGAAGTTCTTGAGAATGAAAAGTAACTCAAAATCTAGAGGCAGAGGGCGCTAAAAACCTCAAACTACTCCTTTAAAATGCAGCCACAAGTGCACACACAGTACATACGAGATTCAATACCAGACCATGCGTGGTCCTGTACTGTACGTTGTACTAAAATACTTATAAACACTTACTCCCCACAACGAGAGACATGCGAGACACAAAGTTTCCAGTGGGGAACGTGACAATGACACAGGTATAGCGGCCCTCGTCCGAAAGCTCTGTATTCAGAATAATCAGAGCAGAGTTCATCATTGGGTTGCGGTCCTCAAACCGCACACGGCCTGCATAAGCAGGGGATTCTGAAAATAAAGAGACAGAGAAGGAGAGTGAAAATCTGCCAGTGACCGCAATAACAAGAACAACAGTTCATAAACTGGAAGTAAGCAGGAAGTCTCCCGTCTGCTATATTGTGCATGACAATAGAATTATGAAAGTCTATTAAACGCTGATCTTCCCAAAGGCAAAGGTTAAAACTGATTTTGCAATAACATCAAGTTCTTTATTCTTAAGGTTTTAACTGTATATGAATCATCTGCAGTCTACAATGACTGGCAAAGCAGAACTGAATGTAGTTAAAAAAACTACAAATTGATGCAACAGATGGTTTTGTACCCAGCTGTCCGTCCTCATGATGAGCAGTTATGATCTGCTCTTGGGTCCCATCTTGCTTATCCCGAATCCAGATAACCTGAACCATCACCTCGTCTGCTGATGCCTGGAACTGACAGGGCAGACGCGTCTCTTCCTCTGCTAATGTATACACAGTTGAGGTTGGGGGTTCCACAAATGTCCCACCATTTACACAGACCACTACAAGATGGGGGGAGAGAGAGAGAGAGAGAGAGAGAGAGAGAGAGAGAGAGAGAGAGAGAGAGAGAGACTATTAAAACATATCCTATAATTAACTTTTAGAATGTTAAGAAAAACAAAACAATGAGCACAGGTGATATAAAAAAACAAAAGAGTTTCTTTATTCAAAGCATAAGATAATCTGTGTCTTTTTAAGCATTATTTACTGGGCAATAACTCATAAATACTCACATAAAATAATCACCATGAGAACAAAATAATTTATTATGTGGTTGGACTGGGAAGACAAGACACGAAAGGGCTAAGTGGATGCTGACAAAAAAACAAAAACAAAGGACAAAACACAAGGGAGTGAGTGTGTTGGAGGAAGGGTGGAACACAAGTGCAGAAGAGATTCAATGGATGAAGGATAGATATGCTGCTCAACTTGTTCAGGTCTTCATCACTAATTATCTCCGGGTGGCAGGAGTGCAACAAACACAGAGGTCACTGATTTCTGTACCATAGACCTCTGATAATGTGGCTGCAGGTATGTGTAACATGCATCGTTTCAAGGCATTTTAAATTGCATCTGCAAATATTAACTGATCTGTGTTGATGTGTTTAACTCAAATACATGACATGATCAGTAGATATCACACATTTTACATTTATTTCACTTTGAACATCACCTTTTTGGATGTGTTCAGCACTACAGCACACACACACCTTAATCTCATGAAGGAAATTGTATGAACTCAAATGAGCAAGGGCAATATTGTTGCATTTTGTTCGATTTCATATAAAAGTAAGAAATAGTAGGAACCCTGACTGTAACCCTAGCCTTTATAACTTAATACAAATTGAGTCATACAAATGATTACGAATTTGCAAGCAATGGTACTTTTCATTCAAACGCATAAATAAGAAACAAAACAAATCAATATAGTTATGCAACGTTTTTTAAGAAATATATTTAAAAAAGGGTTCAGTTTTCGTAGCATAAAAATGTAAATCTAGTGTCCTTATTTTTTGTTTTAGACAAACATTTTCATTTCAGTGCATCACCAACACCACTTAGAACTGAACATCTGAACAACAAACGAGACGCCCGGGAATGAACCTGAGACTTGTATGTAATAAGCCTTTGCGTATCCTTTCTTTACATCATGCCTCACATTACCACTTCACTGCTGCGTTCAGAATATGAAGAAGAGAGAAAACACTAGGAGTAGGTTCTCTGGTACACAGAAATCCAGTTCTATTGGCCAACAAAGTTAAAGTACATTGTATTTAGAGGGCATGGAACAACATTTGACAAACTTTACAGGAGGGTCAAAACAAACTTTGGCCTGACAGTGTTACATATTTTAAGTGTTCAAGTTAAGGTTTGAACTGGTACTAGAACTCATTAAGATACTGGCTCTCATTAAGACCTTTTATTTAATATATATAACTGGGGTTTTCTGCCGAAAACGTGTGCCCAGAGTGGCCCAAACTTACGCCACTCTGGTCCCAAGCCATTGATATAGGCTACTTAATAAAAGTAATACATAAACGTAAGTGTGTAGTCCATTTCTCTATCCTTATTTAACTTAGCTCCATCAGCAGTTCTTTTCATAAACAACGCAATGTTGGCATTTGGAGAAAGTACCTAGCTCAGTACAGGGGTGTTTAACTCAGGTCCTGTAAGACCACCCCACTGTAGAGTTTAGCATTCTACCTCAATAAACACACCTGATTCAATCCATCAGCTGATTACCAAGGCCTTCCTGGTAGAATCTGATGCGTTAGAAGAGGGGAAAACACAAAGTTTAATACGGCTCTGTCTCAACAGAACCAGGTCAGCATTTATGAATGAAACCACTGGAAACCACAGAAAAAGAACAGCTGTGACAGAGATTTAGGATTAGACAGATCTGACGTCACTAAAAATAATAGGCCTATATCCCTCTCAATGTGTGTGTGTGTATGTATGTATGTATCCCCCCCATCCCATCCCATCCCATCCCATACTGACTGGTTGATGAGCTTCGACTGAACTATATATATTACTGTAGCAAAATCTTCCTATGCTCACAATTAAACTTAAGCCCAACTGTAGTAATCAGACAGAGCTTATCATTGATTTATCAACTTCACTCAGTTTATCCACAAGAGATAAAAACAAACCACAAACCACACACACACACACACACACACACACACAATATGGCATACCATTAAGGATGTCCGTTTCTTATTAAAGACTTAAATAAATCCTGAACCATGTTCCCACATGAATGTTCACACTTGCCCACAAACTGCAGCTTTTATTGAATTAAAACAAAGAGAGAGACAAATGTTTCCTTTTGGCAACTGAGGTTAGGTTTAAGTGTAGGATTATATAGCTACAGTAATACACAAGTTAACATACCCCACAAAGTAGTACTACCTACATGTGTGTGTGTGTGTGTGTGTGTGTGTGTGTGTGTGAGAGAGAGAGAGTGAGGGGGAGAGGGAGAGAGAGATTAATCCACCGTGTCACTGATTTCTGACAGGCATGTATGTTGGAACTGAAGGAGTTGAGCTGATCTTCAAGAACCAGTTCTTCCAGAAATATCAGACAACTGTGAACGTGTTGTTAAATGCCCAACGCTTGAGCAACAAGTGAAAAAGCCCTCAGAAAGACAAAACAATGCAATTAAAATACTTACACAAATTCCAGATGAGCAAAATCTTCGAACAACTTGATACTGCCATAGTCCGTTTGGATCTTCCTCCCGACACGAATCTCGCCTATGGTTTGTTTTTACACCATGAAGAAACACGTCTTTGGAAAAGAAATGTAAAAAAAAAAAACCGGGTTTAAAAAGCTGCGCTACTCAGACTGCATCATCCGAAAGTGAACGTCGGTCCTCTCCGCCTTCCAGGTGCTTGCAGTAGTGCGGAGCTAAATGAAAATATGTTACCAGTCTCCAGTCGCACTCCACATTACAAACAGCTTTCTGTGCAACAGACGTTCATCACAAGCGCTCAAACATGTTCCGTCCCCTGCGCCGGGCAAAATAAAAACCGGCTTCTATAAGTGTCGAGAGTAAACATATGTAGAATTAATAGATCCCTTCAGAAGATTTCCGATATTCGTTATTTCAGATTCCGTTGTAAGCGTCTGACTTGAAGTTTGTCTCGCAGGCACCTGTTAGCCGGACTCGCCTTTTCTGTGCGCGCGCGCGCACACACACAGTCACACACACACACACACACAGTCACACACACACTCACACACACACACAGTCACACACACACAGTCACACACACACAGTCACACACACACAGTCACACACACACACACACAGTCACACACACACACAGTCACACACACAGTCTCACACACACACACAGACACACACACACAGTCACACACACACACACACACACACACACACACAGTCACACACACACACACAGTCATAAGCACATGAC
>JAOUQW010000040.1:11746863-11769077 GCA_028565825.1 Olivaichthys viedmensis | reverse complement strand
AAACAGTGGTGGAGGGTTGCGCCGAATATATATATATATATATATATATAAATATATATAAATTATTTTCTAAATATGTGTTGAGGAAACATATCATTTGAACAACAGATTGGCCAATCAAGGAGGCTGGTGCTCAGAGATGTGGTTAGGCGCTTTAATACCAACACACCAGAACACAAGGCCACTTTTGGTGCCCTGTAATTCCAGGTAAAACATGGGATTATTAATTATTAATAACACTCCCTGTGTGTGCATAGGCCTTTGCTATTACCATTAGTCTATACAAGAGAACACTGGATTTGATCCAGGCTGTCATGGTTGTTTAGGTTAATGTAAAAATCTTCCTAGCAAACAAAATGCATTTAGATCTGCAGAATCTGGAACCGACGCCCCCTGGTCTCATCAGTGCGTGGCGCCGGGATTCTGTCACATTTTAATATTTCTTTCATATCTAATATAATACTACTACGTCGTGTGCCATTGGGAATTCTTAATGAGTCAAGGCAAAAAAAAAAAAAAAGGTTTTCGCACCGCCTGGCATGAGCGTCTCAACGCTTTGTCCAGCCACAGTGTTCATGTCATGCATGGGCTCTGTCGCCATCCACTGAGATGTTACGCTCAATTCCAGCGCGGATGACCGTGTAAACGCTTTGAACGGAAAAAAAAAAAAAAAGGGAATGCATAACGGAAATGCAAGTTTATATTTAATTCCCGATCAGCACGCGTGATGCGCTGCTTCACTGCACGGAATACTGCGCTCTTACGACACGTCATTAAAACCCAGTGGAAATGTGTTTCACTTGGCTACACCGCGTCGCTTTGAGCCATTCTCTATCAGGAAATAATTCATGAATTGTTTACCGATGCGGAATGACGGCTGACGCACGCACGCACGCACGCACGCACGCCATAGCGCCCCTATGCTGCGCTATAACAAGCAATGACGTCACACACACACACGCGCGCGCGCTCCTCTTGCCGGCAGCAATGTGACGAAGCATGCGAGCATAAATAGGCTGTAGGCTACCTATTTAAAAAAAAACGATTCAAACAAAAAAAATGGAAGGAATTGAATATAACCGCCGTTTTGGCCGAACGTCTTTACGTTTGCTTCAAGAAGTCATTCAAGCAGCAGCCCATAAAATTAACACATCGTTTTTGATTATATGAAATCCCCCTGCCGCACTGTCGCCTAACCAGATCATCTGTGGGAAGTGTTTGGAAACGTTGTTCATTAGAATAATGGTCAAATTCAAAATCATGCGTACGGTTTCGTGCAGGGCTTGTGTTTAGGAGGAAGTGAGATCTGACCTGAAGAATGTGACTGTCTTCAGCATGGAACAGATCAACCACAAGACTTTAAAACATGTCTGACTGCCACATCATACATTATTAGCTCTACAAATGCTGGCATGAGATGCATTTGTGTATTTGGTTGCACTATTTGCCTACAGAACAACACAATAACTTTAAACTTGTTCTCCACTAAAAGCAGTTAGAGCCTGAGGCACTACTGTAGACAGACAGCAAATTATCTTTCCAAAAAGCAGCAGAACAGAGTGACAGATCTGTTGCTGCATGGGTAGCTCTCACCTGAGTGACACGATGCCATCTGGTGTCAATGTTAAGCATTATGTCAAATGTACGGACATGCAGCACTCAGTACAGATTTAACATGAACATGGTTTATTCTCTTTAGGGGTGGGCAAACGTTTTTGTCAGCATTTGTAGTGCCAATAATGTATGAGGTAACAGTCAAACATTTGTGGTTGATGAACCTTTTTGCCCACCCCTAAGGTCACAAGGGCCACATAAAGGGCCAGCCCATCAAATTCTTAAGAGGCGCAACTTCCTCCAAAATAATCTGGCCCCAGAATAGTTTTCATTTATATATTTAAAAAATATATATATATAATCTTTGCTTCATTGCATGTATAGAAATATCTAGCGTCAGTGTTCACGCCTGAACCCGTGGCCCATTAGTGTGGTATCAGATGTTAATGAGCCCTACTGATCCCAAGTCTGTTTAAAGAGAAGATAAATGTGATGTGCTTAAAAATGACAAATCTAGAAAACTAGTGTAATCCAAACAAAGAACTTAAGGCAAACTTAAAAATGATATGACATGCCTGGAGGTTAACACTGCATTTATGGCAAGAAACCAGATCTGAACTTTAATGGTAATGAGAAATGTTCAGATCTCAAAATTACTTTCATGACTGTTAAAACAAAAAAAACTTTGCCAAATTTTAGCCGTATTACCAATAACGTAAGACTCAGTAAGCAAAAAGTAAAAACCGAGTTCCCAAAACAACTCATTCCAAGTCTTGGCAAAAAAAACGGCAAAAAAACCAAACCCAAAAATGAATAAATAATAATAAAAAGTAGTCATTTCTTCCTATACAGTAGTTCGTTCGCATGAATCTGACTGGTTTTGCAGAGTTTCATTTTCTTCCTGTTTGCCATTTGTTTGGTCCTTTGTATCTTCGCTGTTTTGCGTCACTGGCTCACATGTATCAGAGTCCTCCTCTTCTTCGTCGTCGTCATCATCATCGTTCTGCTCCTGTTTGTTCTCCTGACCCACAGGCACAGCTCCCTTCCTCTGGGGCAGGACGGTGAAGAAGGCTTCCTGCCAGTCGCGTTTCTCCAGATACGCCAGCATGACCTCGAACACTGAGGCAGAGTAAAACATGTCAGCATATTTATATAGAGGTTTAATAATTTTCAGCCAACTACATTACTGTTAGAGACAATGTTTTTAATGGTACCTTTTTGAGGCGGTGTACACATGCAGCTTCAGTAGTCATAACCATCAATATTTTTTTGCAATAATTATTAATAACCCATGTGGCCTTTATGCCACTACTGCCTCTGTTGCAGGTAAGAGTGTTCAAGAGATTGCTGTATATAGAAAAGCATGAGGAAACACTGATGGGCTTGATTGCTTGCTTTATAAATAACCTAGTATCATAATACACAGAAGCTAAGAGAGTTTTGTGTTCCAGTGAGTGAGTGTCAGTCCAGCCTCCTAACCGTGGTTGACGGCGAGCACTTTGCGGCTGTTCATCTTGACAAAACTGCCCAGTGGAAGTTGAGCGTGAGCGATTCCAAGCTCATTCGCCCGGTTAAAAGATATTCCCTGAAACACATGACAAAGCAGGGTCATCACGTTGGAAAATAAAAAAATTAAATAAACAAACACGGCCTGTCTGATGTACATCACTATTCCCCACCACTGTGTCATTAATATGTGGAAATTCTGCAATATACAGTGATGCAAGTAACTGAACAGGGATATGTTTGCTGTGTACTTCAGCATGACGCGTTTGAGTTTAAAAAAAAAAAATAATAATAATAAATTGCTATAAGGGTCAAGTGCAGAATATTAATAAGCTCTACAGCTTTGGAGAGTATTTAATTTTATTGAGGTACATGGTAAATATTTCCAATTCCTTAAACATAAAAATAGCTGCATAAGTATATGGGTTAATAAATAAAAAGACAAATTAAACCAGATTTTCAGTAGTTTTCTCTCATAGGCCGTTTCATTTTTGAACCTGCCTATAATCATATTTTCCTAATCTAATTAATTTCTTTACTCAACACAGACTCAGCTTTGTGCGTCTTCCTTATGAAAGTTTTGATCATTATTCATGTAAGGAAACATTTTACTTATTACTACTCTCAAAATCAAAATATATTTGGTAGATTCTGGCATCGGTGATATTCTCCATTAGAAATCTTCCTTCATGACTTCTAAGCTTCAATGGAAAAAAATTTCCAAAGCAAAAGGAAACAGATCCATTTCCACAAGTGTTGTGACCTACAAATGGAGTGAGGCATCAAATACATCTAAAAACACAACACCCACACACCTAAAAACACATCTGTGTGTTACTATGATCACACATGCCACTGGCAACAAACCTTATGGTGGTTGTGGTCCACCAGTCCTCCAATCACGTAGGCTTTAGTCTCATCGAGCTCCTGGAGTACATTGGGCGAATCAGAAGTGAGGTACACCAGATCCTCTTTGTTTAAGACTTCATGAAAGTGTTCTGACTTGATATGGACATCCTATGAATAATAAAGGCAAGGCAGATTCAGTGTCATTAGGCCTGGCATGATTATGAAATCTTGTCTGGAGATTAATTGTCATACCCATGATTGCAATTGCCAATTGAATTATTTCCTGTTGACTATTTACTACATATATTTATATGAAAACATATTACAATTGTGATCAACTCAAATATTCCTGATCAGCTCAAATAATTGCGATCAGGTATGCGATTAGATTATGTAGTAGTTGCGACAGGCCTATGTGCCATTGCCTTATATAAACCAATGCATTAAACCTACGCCATCAAGGTTTCAAGGACAAAGAGAAGTTTCAAATAACAAGTTTTCAAAATCAGTAGGGATGATCAGATGGACCTTCTATGAAGTTGAGGTTAATTTGTCATTTTCCAGATACTACTGCAGAATTAGTGAAAGCTTGAACCAAGTTCACGGTGGAGAAATAACACACTCATTTGCCAGTTTATAAGGTACTTCTATCTAGTAGTGTGTTACACCTCTTTGGCCCTCAGAAGAGCATGAACCCACCTGGGTATGGATTCTACAAGACTCTGGATCCGTCGTGCAGGAATGTGGTACCACATAGAAGTGATTGTGTTGTAGTACTTTCTTACCTCATCCCAAAAACACTCAATAGGGTTGAGATCCAGGGAATGTGAAGGCCACAGAAGCTATAATAACTATCCCTCACATTTATAGAACCACTCAGTGACAATACGAGCCTTGTGACATGGTGCATTAACATGATTGAGGTTTCCATACGAGTGTGGATAGACTGTAGCCATGAAACCACTTAGTCAGCAACGATGTTCAGATACGCCATGCCCTTCAGAGGGTATCAGTTTCCTAATCTGTGCCAGGAAAACATTTGACACACAATCACATTCCCACCACCAGCCTCTATTATTGACACCAAACAGAACGGCTCCATGGACTCGTGTTGTTTTCGCCAAATTCTGATCCCTCCATCAGCATGATGCAACAAGAAACTATGTGTTTGACCATGCAACTTTTTCCACTTCTCAACTGTCTAGTTTTGATGCTCCAGTTCCCATTGAAGAGGTGCTTTCTTGTATTTTACTGACATTGGCACCAGTATTTGGCCGTTGTAGCCAATTCGAGTCCGATAAGTGATTTGTTTTGAGAGGACATTCTGCACACTAATTTCTAATTCAGAGTTCTGTCTGTTTGCGTGCACAATTCTCACCATTCTCCTGTGACCTCTCTGATCCACAAGCTTTTCCCTTTTTGCAACGGTTGTGTGAGAAATATCCAGGACGACAGACGTTTAGGAGATGCTAGTACCAGCACACTTAGCCACGTTCAAAGCCACTACGGTCACTTTTTTTGCTAGTTCCAACACACTTAACTGAACACTAACTGATGCTAGAAATGCCTGATTTATAACACACAGCAGTCAAATGACATAACTTGTTGGAATGTACAATTTGTATGAAGGTGGGGGTAAACCTAATACACTGGCAACTCAGTGCATGTTGGGAACAAATACAGGTATTATTGCTTATATCAAACAAAGTCTTACCTTCCAGTTAACCCAGCCTTTGTTAATTTCATCCATATTTTGTTTCAACTGCCCACCATGGCTTGTTATATAAAACTGTACAAGAAACAATTGAAAAGTCAAAAACGGCACAAGTTCCACGTCTAATAACACTAAGGATATTTTAGAACTGATATGACATGATAACCATTTACCTGGACCGGGTGTGCAGCACGTCTGTTCTCTGCATAGCACCTCTGGATCTGCTTGTGGAGTTTCTTTACATCCTGAAGATTAAAGTCATTCATTCAGATCATGGATTTATGCAGACATTTAAACACTGCTTGATGCCACACTTGACTTGCAGTTATAAGGCACCGTCTTGAGGCACCGCGATTCCATGACTAAAACTTACATCATGATTATGCATAAGGACAAGCAGAACATTGGATAATTGGAATATGGATTAACGTGTGCACCGTGAGTGGAGCAGGTCCCACCTTGAGCCCCATGAGGTTGTCGAAGCTGCAGTCTATGACCAGGCGGAGAGGACTGGGTTCTGCCTCTCTGCGCACACGCTTCCTGTCAGGACACTCGGTTCTGTCCTCCGTCTGTGCCTGTCTTTCCAACTTCCTCTGCTGTTTCCGCTCCTTGCGCTTCTGCCTGTATGACCAAGGATGAATCAAGTACAAGCGCACGTTATACCATAAACACTGCAACACAGAATATTCAATTGCCACTCAGTACGGCTTTCTATATAAGCCTTAAAGTAGTATCTGTACGTTTAAAAAAAGATTTTTTAAATGCAAAACATTCCAAATGTTTGTGTAACACTTTGCAAATCTTTGTGTGGGTTCTGTGGGTGGAAAGTTCAGAAATTAAAAACCTCGAATGGCTCCAATAAATAAATATAAATGATACATATTTGCCTGTGTCTAATATTTGAATAATTGGATGACGTTCATGAAAATAAATCTGCACTGCAATCACAAGGGGGTCCGTGGGATTTTTTTTGGTTTCCCTCACTGGAAGGGGTCCACGGCTGCATACAATTTGAGCACCGCTGGCTTAAATCATCTGGACTAAACAAAACAACTATATGCAGACAGAAAGTAATCAACGCCAAATGAAGTAACCTGGGGTTAGATACAAAAGAGATGAAAACATGACGCGTGTCCCACAGTGGGATGTTTTCAGGAAATCACATAGATCAATCAGTAAAAAAATAATAATATTTTACACACCAAATGTCAACACTCAAGCAATTATTTTTCTAATAACTTGTTTCACTATTAATGCCATGCTTACTTGCGCAGGTCTCTCTGTTCTTCCCATTGCTGCTGCTTGAGCAGCTTCTTTCTCTGCCTCTTTGACAGTGCCTCAGTTCCTTCACGTTGGACCTCCTGCTCATTTCCATCAGCTCGGGAATCCCCGACTACATCAGAGGACATGATGCTGCTGCTGCTGATGAGGAGGAGGAGGAGGAGGAGGAGGAGGAGGAGGATGATGAGGATGATGAGGAGGAGGAGGATTCCTGTTGAAAACCGCTAGAGCTAGAAAATGACTGAGTGCAAAATGTTTCTCCTGAGACAGCACCATGAGACAGAACCATGAGACAGAACCATGAGGCAGAACCATGAGACAGAACCATGAGGCAGCCTTACTGCTCACACGTTAAGCTTATTGAAATGCCTCATGCATCACCCTTACTCTGCTCTGCTCTTCAAAAATGCACTGCAACTGTTTTGAACGTGTTGCACTGCCGAACCAGCGTGTGTTATAATCCCTGTTCTTAAATCATTAGCAGTTAGCCAGCTAGCCTGACAGCTACCGACAGTTTTGCGTCTGTATCAAAAACCAACTTATAATTAGTAACAATTTAAGTTAAAAACAGAACATTTGAAATACATACACACCAAAAAAAAACAAAAAAAAACCTTGACACTGTCCGATACAACGTCAAAAAACGAAAACTTCATGCCGAACTCCAGCTAGCTTGGCCAGGCTGCACGCGTCGTTGCCACGTCATTTAAGAGCGCCGGTGGCGCACAGAGCGCGTCATTAGCTGTCCGCCATGTTTGTGAGGGAATAATCAGACATAAAGAATGCGGCCCCCCCTCTGTAGGGGTCGAGAGTGACGGCCATTTGGAACGCGCTTCACCGTCATTATTGTCGCACCGTCACGGACACGTGCAAGAACAAAAATCTCCATTTAATAATGAACAGATGGAGCAAGCAGCTAAAACTATTACCACCTATTTCATTTAGGAGCTGCTGTTCAGTTGGTGTCATGTATATTTACAGCACTTAGCAGATCCCCTTATCCAGAGCGACTTAGTGCTTTATAGTCTCGATCGAAAAACATCCTCAAGCTAGCACATGGGCCATGGTAGACATGGTATAATACCAAAACAGAGTAGGAGTCGACGTGTACAAATCCCCTATGCTAATGCTCCATCCCTGCTGAAAAAAAGCTTTTATTGCTTCATCTGAGGTAGCAATAAAAAAAAACTTCTTCAACCTATTAGGACTCATCTGTGGAGCTGCCTTCATAGCTATGATTTAGACCCCGTTTACACGTGGTCGCTTCATGCGTCTTGATGATCAGGATTATATCCGAATAGGGATTATCCACATGAAAAGTGTGAATGCACCCAAGCCGCATTTGAAGCAGATTTAAATCCCATCGCTCAAACCACTTCAGGAGGAGGTCTGAGACGCATTTTTAGCCACGTTGTACGAGTGTAAACGCATCCGTCTCTCCAAGCCACATTTGACAACCAAAACCGCTATCAATAATTCCTAAAAATAAACAGCATACTTTTTTTTTTTTAAAGCAGCAGCATTAAAAACACATTTTCTGAAATATTTCTTTCACTACCGTCCTGACATGGTCTTGTATTACATTTACATTTACATGTTCATTCCACCACCTTGGTTCCAATACAGAATATAGTCTTGATGCATCTTGTCCTTGTGTCTTCAGGGATGGCGGGTCAAGTCGAGTCGTGCTTGTGGCTCGAAGGGAAAGTGGTACAGACAGAAATACAGAGATAGGTCTCTTCAGGTACGTTGGGGCTGGTCCATTTTTGGCTTTGTAAGCAAGCATTAGTGTTTTAAATCTGATGCAGGCAGCTGCAGGACAGGAAGCCAATGGAGGGAACGCAGGAATGGGGTTATGTGGGAGAACTTGGGCAGATTGAATACAAGGCGTGCAGCTGCATTCTGGATCAGTTGAAGGGACCCGATGGCACGCACGGGAAGACCTGCCAGGAGCTAGTTGCAGTAGTCCAATCTTGACAAGGGATGACAAGGGACTGAACAAGATGGCCTCCGTCGAGAGAAAAGGCTGGATCCTCCTGATGTTGTAAAGGAGAAACCTACATGATCGAGTCAGGTTAGCAACATGAGCAGAAAATGATAGCTGGTTGTCTAGAACTACACCAAGGCTTGGTACATTGTCAGATGGTGTGATCATGGAGTTCTCCAGGGAAACGACAAAACCTTGAGGTGGGGATGCATCTCCAGGGATATATAGCAGCTCAGTCTTGATGATTAGATGTCAGCCAGACATACAGAGATCCTCACAGAAACGTGAGTGTCTGAGGGAGGAAAGGAATGAATGAGTTGTGTGTCATCAGCATAGCAGTGCTATGAGAAGTCATGTGAGGATATGACCTCACTGAGAGAGCGGGTATAGAGGGAAAATAGAAAATGGTCTGCATGGAGCAGATGTTGATCCCCTCCAAGTCACCTGTCAGAGAGTAGCCTGAACATTAAATTAAATTAAACAAGCTAAATTGAAAATAAAGAGTTTCTCATAATTCTGATAAGGCTAATAGTAGGTTAAAAGGTGTTTTAACTTCAGTGCTTTGGTTATCAAGTTTCTGAAACAGAGCTAACAAATTGTGAAAGAAATCAAGTTGTAGTAGTCACATACAGTATGTTTAAATGTCAAGGGGAGAAATTATAATAATTATAATCATGGAATTAAATTATAATTAGGCCACTATTGATAAAAACATGTAGGTCCAATAAACAGTAGGTCCTTCTGAAAGAGTCATGTCTATGGGACAAAGAAAGAAAAAACAAAGGATACCTTCAAGCCTAAGCCCACATTGTTCTTTATGAATAGCCAAAATGACTCAAAACTTATAACTGCAAAGAAGGAAGACAAAAGGCTGTTTAATCTCTTGTAAAACAATTTAGTTGTCTGGAGTAGATCACAGGCATGATTTTTTAGCACATAATACCAAAAGCAAAATAAATTTATCATGATACCTCTTTAAAAAAGATGAATGAAATACATTTTAAAGAGGTTGAACAGTAAAGCTATTACTTGTGGATTCTTCACTATATTCTAGAAATGTTCAGAGAGTAAAAACAATGTACATTTGGATTAACATCATTCGAAATTCAATTTCATAATGATGGCCCTGATTCATAACAAATTTATTTCTGGTATTAAAGGGAAAGATACATAAATAACTGAAACCTGAAAATGAAATCTGAAATACCTTAATTATAACGTTCATGTAAATTGAATTTCTGAAATACTCTTTCCCCGTTACCGAAATAATGAAGTTCTAATCTTCTCAAGTAATTATCTGTATTCATGTCCTTTTAATATTTAAAGCTACTAAGAGCTGTAACTGCCAAGAATGATACTGTCAGTCAAAAATACTTTGCAGTAAAATGCTGCAGTTCAAAGATTGTTTCCTGACAGATTTTCCAATCACTATATAAAGCACCTCTGTGGAAACGGAGGAACGGAAGAGAAGTTGTCTAATTGGACTGTTGGGAATGCACTGAAGATATTTTAGGGATTCGGTGGGTGCTGTCCAAATCAATTTGATCCCTCCTAAATCTTGTCACACCCTTTTGACCTGATTTGTGGGGTCAACACTTGTGGTTTACTGCTCCTTTTCTGTTCTCTCTCCATCTCCCCTCTGTGTGATACATGATCCAGCTACACTCTGGGCAAGAGGCCAGGAGAGGCCATAATGTATAGGTTGAGACAGTATAACCTAGCTGTACTGAGAGATATATACAGGAAGTGTCCTTTAACATGTAGAGATAGCTTAATGCTTTTCAGAATAATACTGAAATCAAATTTAAAATTAGCATTACTTTGGCTAGAGATACCCAATAATGTATATGCACTTCAGGTGGACCTCCTATTCTCATGTAGTTTCCAAAAATACTTGATATTGATGAATTAATTGAATATTACATATAAAAAATCATATACAATAAAAAAACATGCTTCATTATGGGTGTATTTCGGTTGGTTTGGCCATCCATGTCAACACGGAAAATACAGGCTTACCTGTTCTTCTCTCAAGGGCCTCTGAATTTCTCAAAATAAGCATGAAATAAACACCCATGCATTGCAAATAATATCAGAAATCTGCATAACTGTACATTTGTATTTGATTTCTGTAGTAACAGTAATTCAGTCCACTACATAAAGAGGTTGAAAAGTTTTGTCTGCTTTGTGGGTTGTCTTTATACTTAAGTGAATAAACTATGAATTCGTTGATAGGAGCACATGGATGTTCAAACATAAGTCATTTGATTCAGATGTTTTTATTTATTTAGATATCTGAGGCTCAACACAGGGCCCTCGAGTGTATTTATTAATTAGATTTATTCTTGTCTCTATCTGTTATAGATACTCTGGATCATTGCCTGTCCTTGAGAGGCACAGGCAGGTGGCCGGATAAACAGCATTCTGTGCATTCTCAATAACAGAACTGACTGCAGTGAAATAATCACAGTTGAATATTCTGCTGTTTGACTGTTTAATTCAGACCATTCATAAAGACCATTGTCTCTTCTTTTGAATTTCATTTTTAAATACTAGTAGAACTGTCTGCCTATACATTACATCAAGTAATAAGAAAGGTAAGCTGCTTCCAATTCAATTCAGTTTACTACTCAGGATTCAAATCAGTTTTATTATATTGAGATCTGACTCACTATGAAAATATAGGCTCTAAGATTCACCTCACTTCATGAGGCTGAGTAATACTCCTTAACTTGGGTATTAGTTTTCAAATTAGTACCTCACAACAAATTATTATTGTAATTCTGTCATTTCATCAAGCTTCACATCCCTGAACACTGGAGACACTCTTTAAAGGACATCATGTTAGATGTTGGGGAATCCCCAAAAGCTTTGCCTAGGTATAAATATAATAAAACATACAAGAAAATATAATAATAATTTTCTGTTGTACCAGAATTATAATTGCAAACCATGCAAATAATTAACCTAGTGTAAAAAATCATTATTCAAGTGCCTTGAATCATTAATTGACAAACACAAATTTGTGAAAACTGCATTACTTTATTGAACAAGTTATGGTGTTTTCTCAAAAACAACAAATCATTCCAAAAACAATTTAACATTTGTTTTTGCAACAGTGAAGATTCTGGCACTGAGAAGTTCTTTCTTTTGCATTCATTTAACTTGTAACCCATTCGTTATTGCTCTCTGACGACGCTACATCATTACCCTGCTTCTCATTCTTCCCATCTGACACATTCTGCTTACCCTCTCAACATGACCTAGTCATTTCAATCTCACTCAAAAATTCACTTGACAGACTGGCTCCAAAAAGAAATGGTGGCTGTGATAATGGATGATCAGTAATAAAACATCATTCAAGACAAATGCTCCTTAATGAATAGTGATTTACTAAATTAGCAGCAGGTGCATCATAAAAATAAATCTTCTACATGCCACTGTATGGCCATTACCAAATTTAAACTAAAATAGACTTTCGTGAAAACTATAAAATACCTCTCATCTTTGGGTACAATTTTCGTCATTTTGGGCAACCAAAAGAACATTTTCTCTAAACCACTCTAAAGATATTCACATTTCAAATATTTAGAGATATTTCAAACAAACGTTACGACAGCTCAACGGACTGACCAGCAGCTCCGAAATAGTTTAAAGTATTTATTGTAATAAAATGATTCTTGATAAATAGGAACTCTGTGTACAAAGATTTCTTTTGTCACCTGACAATTCTACCTTATAAATGTCTATCAAAGCAGTAGACTACTAAATAATTCAACCCGACTCACTTTTGTTTTATAGACTTAGTTACAGTACATTTGGGGTCAGTTTAATTTTTTATGCAATTCAAAGGACTATTCAACTGTCACATTTCAGCGGTGATGCAGACATAATCACAGTTCGATTATAATTTAATCTTGATTCCTCACAAGTTTAGGCTGAAGTCAAAAGTTATTAATTGCAAATCTGATTAGTTTATACTGAAAACATTGTACATGGTCTGTGAAACAATACAAGAAATATTGAAGTGAAAAAATAATTGACAAAGTTTAGCTTCACCTAAAACAAAGAAAAAAGGCACAGCCTCGAAACAAACAAAAGCTTCAAACCATTTGGACCTGTTAACTGACATTTGATTTAAATTAATATGAGCTTACTGTACTGACTGAATTTGATATTACGTGCTAAAATGTTTAGACCAATCTCTGTTAGGCCAGATTACATTACATTTGTTCTTTGAGTCATCTATGTTGAAAAAATTGAATTTATTCAAATCTTACATTTCCTTTAAAACTGTAGTCAAGAGACTGCAGATGTGACTGAGCAGATGTGCAGTACATCTGCTCTCACTGTGTCAAATATGGTTATGGGGTTCAGCAGGTTTACACTTCCAGTGAAGATAATTTACCTTATATCCCATTTCCTCATTATGAACTACTTTCCTGTACGACTTTCATCACCTCTTCCAGAAAGGCTGAGACTAAATGCCCAAGCTCACACGAAATCACCTATACTTAACATAATTGTATAACATTGTATTGGTACTGTGATTAAGATACATAGAGGAGTGCCGCCCCCTAAAACATCTTGTTCACCACCATATTAATCAACACAAACCCTTGCATGTGTTTTTATGGTGGTTCTCACAGTACAATAAATAGCATAACACAACATACAGTACCAAATGGTACTGTAATCCAAAACTCACTGAATCTAAAAGCACCTCTTGGAAAAGAATGGTGAAGATCAAGACGAAAAACAGTTTCAGTAGAAGAATCTGGGATACAAGGGGATATAATTTTCCTACCAGTGTTTTCCAATCATCATGTTGATATCCAGATGATCTCAAAATTGTAATCTATTGTAGTCTGTTATTTAACCAACCTGGCCTATAAATTGACCTGGCAATATGTATTAGGTGTCCAAGTGATTTGTTGCTTTAACCTGAAATGCTGTAGCATTAAGCCACACTCTCAAAATCATTTTCAACCATTTTCACAAAGGTGAAAAAGAGCTATACATAAAAACCAGACATTGCATAGTTGCATTGCAAACAAAAGAGGAAAAGAATAAAGAACTAAAGTAAATGAAGACACCAAAGAATGATAATGATGATAATGCTGTTCTTGTTGAAGGAGACCATGGATTCCTAAATGTGATGGGCATTATATAAGTCAAAAAAAGAGAAAATAGACAGATCAGATCTTGAAAGTGATGATTGGACAAATTATATGCAGCTCCTGCATGAAACAAAAGGGTGATAATTATCAGATACTGTGAAGCATGACTTAATTTAATCCAGTCTCACATGTACATGTTTGCGATAGACA
The DNA here is from genome assembly GCA_028565825.1 of Olivaichthys viedmensis. NCBI lineage: Eukaryota > Metazoa > Chordata > Actinopteri > Siluriformes > Diplomystidae > Olivaichthys > Olivaichthys viedmensis. The sequence continues at coordinate 11,754,856 of JAOUQW010000040.1, read as the reverse complement.
TATAGTGCATGCCAATGTGTATAACACCTCTTGATTCAGTCACTACCAACATTTCAACTTGAACTTGAAACGTAAACCTGAAATCCTAGTCTAACAATCCATTTCTTATGATTAGCCCTGGTAATTATAGGACATTTAACATTTCCAGCCCTTATCACATTGCAGTCTCGACTGACTGGAGGCAAGTTGTGTGGTTTGTTTATCTAATTTCCCTGAGACAGAAGTGTCTTGCCTGCCTTTTGGTCCTTTCCCTATGGCCTAAGGGGGTCCTATAAAAAGTCTGACCCTTCCCTTACCCCCCAGCCTTGATATCCAGTAGCAGCTGGCTGAGCTCTGTATCAGCACAAATGCTGACCTTTCTCTTCCTCTCCTATAACTATACTACACCACTGTGTATTATGAGGATAGGTATTTTTTTAAATGGCCACTTTTAATATTTGACTGAGCATTTGGTTCCTACACTGGTTTCTCCAGAACACTATGTATGCAGAAGAAAAACAATAGTTTAAGTAGCTTATCTGCTCCCTGCCTCCAAACAACATAAGTCAAGGAGTCATGAATAGTCATGCAGGACCCACAGCCTCATCCCAAAATAAAGAAAAGGCATTAACACAAGTTTTGTGGCCATGTTTTGATATTTGCTGTGAACTGAAGTTAACATGCAACCTCTAAATAACAGGGGCTACAGCAGCCATGGTTGAGTTACTCCACTATGAATAGCTGCCTGCTACAATTTAGAGCAGCAAATGTAAACAGGGGCAGAACCATGGCACATTGAGCCACTGGCAATTTGAGTTCCTTTACAACTTGTAAAGGTCATCATAATATTTCTATATTTTGATCATCATCATCAGCAGCAATCTAAATGTTTTTTTAAACAATGTTAAACAGAATCTCTGTAATGGTACTGGATCTCATAAAAGTGTTTGGGAGAAAGCCAATGATGATAAATGCATGCTAACACACTGACCGTGAAAGTTAGCCATTTGTTCACTATGTGGTTTTAAACCAGTCCACATTTTATATTCTATTTCCATTCCTTTATTATACAATCAACCAATGAGCTTTAAGATTAAGTCAATGTTATGTGTCAATTTCAATTAATAATTGTTGAGTACTGTATAACTGTGAAATCTTGTAACACAGGACCAGTGAAAATCAGTTTTCAGTGCGGAATAATCTTGGAGATTATATACTCCATACACACCAGATATACAGTCTATATGTCTAAGAACCGTTCCTTAGCCCCACAAACTCCCAGGACCTGTCGGCGGGTCCAGACTTACATTCCTCACTTTCGTAACTACACATCTTTCCTGTTTAGTTTCACTGTAGTTACTGAATACTTGATAGTACTTGTTGAATGAAACACTCTACGATAGTCTAAATGAATAAATAATAAGCTGAGACTTAAGGGGTTAAAAGCAAGTAGAGAACATATGGCTAACTTTCGTGGTCAGTGTGCTAGCATGCATTTATTATCGTCATCGTCAATATACCTACCTCAATATTTTCACAGTGCAACACACCTTGGGTAATCAGTTATACATTACTTGGTTACCTGGCTCAGGTTTTGGGAGCTCGAATACAAAAAATAATCTGTCACGAGCACAAGAACCTGTGTTCTGTAAGGGTCTCATATGCCATGCGTCTGGGCTCATGACAAATGATCTTCTGAAATGCATATTTAGGATATTTTCTCTTTTTTTTTAGACTAGGAAGAAGATTTTTTTTTTTTTTTTCATATGTTAATACTGAATTCCGTTCTTTTAAAACTTGAACCACCAGATGTTGTCATCATGTCATGTAATGACTACTGTACTCATTACTTTACTCACATAAGGTAGGTTTGTCATCTTTGACCTTGGGGGAAAAAGCAATACTCTAGAGTTTAGAAATGTTGAATATCTTTCACATTTCCAGGATTGCATCTCATTGCAAATCCCTACTGCATTCGCCGTAGCTCTACATATGTAAAACAAGGCAAACTTGATTGACTCATTATCTACATTTACAGCACTGGGCAGACACCCTTATCCAGAGCAACTTATCTAACTATGAAATAATTCCTTACAAGCTCTGTTAATGTAATACTACATTAAACTTTTTTAGTCATTTTGCAGACACCCTTATCCAGAGCAACTTACATCAGAGAGCAGGGTCATGATACAGTGCCCCTGGAGCAGAGAGGGTTAAGGGCGTTGCTCAAGGGCCCAACAGTGGCAGCTTGGCAGTCCCGAGGCTTGAACCCACGACCTTCTGATCAGTAGCCCAGAGCCCTAACCACTGAACCCCTTAATACTAAAAGTGTGCAAATGATTGACTGAATTTAAGAAATAACACTTACATTGTTAGTGGCCAGAGAGTTATCTGTGTTCAACCACAAAGCTCATGGTGGTACCATCAAAGGATGGAGGTGCGATGATCCTGGGGCCTTGCTGGGAGGTGATGCTAATGACAGGCATCTTGCTGTTGGCTGCCCTGCCAGTAGTGATGTGTTGAGCTCTCGGAGTTGACTGCAGAGATTTTCCAGAGGGCATGTAATAAGGGCTTTCCATGTAGGCTCCATCTCCCTGCTGTCCTGTGTGGGCTTTGTGTCCTGCCTCCACCTCTGATTGCATGGAAAGCTGAGACTGAATGGTCTGGGCAGGAATCACTGTGGTGGCCATGTATCCTGGGTAGAACATGTAGGTATGACCATAACCTCCAGGGCTGAGGCCAAGAGGGGAGATAGGCACAGGTACAGGGGTCATGGGAGGCTGCTGTGGCACGGGGATGTCCACATACTGCCCCGTTTCGGGGTCAAATAATCGCCTTGTGGATGGTTGAACTGGTGTGTCCACTAAGTAATAATTTCCAGTGGTGGGATCCAGGAGCATTTTTCTCTGTGTAGACTGGAAGTCTGTGGGGACTGGAGATGGCTGCACCGAAGGGGAGAAACAAATTAACTGAGGCTGAGCTGCTTGCATAGTAATGGGCAGAGGGTGGTGGAAGATTGTGGCAGTAGGGGTATCTGGGGAATGTGTCTCCATAACAAAACTTGAGCGTTTTGGGGGCTGATGACTGTCTCCCTGGCTTCTTGTGTTGCTACTGTGTACCAGGGGAGATTGTTTGGCAGCAGTGGCATGAGGTTTCACAGGTATGGTTATGTAATTATCTGAATCAGCTGAAGACGTGATTTGAACAGGGACAAATGCAGCCTCGTTACTATTTAGCCTTTCCCTCTCCTCCTTTACAGGCTTTGACTGGGCGATCTTTAAAGACACAGGCGGCTTTGGAGACTTAGGGGTCACAGCTTTAGAACTAATAGATGCTGGGGATGAGGCATGCATCTGTGGGGCCTTTACTGAGCTTGTTGTGATCGGCACTAAAGATTTCTGACTGCGGCTTGGGCTGGATATGTTCTTATTAGGAGTTCCACCAAGGGGCATCAGAGTTTTGGTGTCATTTTGTTTCTCACGGATGACAGGAGTGTGGGATGTTTTGAAGGTTTCTTTCTCTTCTTTTCGTGTTGATCGCTGTCTAGCAGGTAGCATTTTATCTGGGTTTGAATACGACTCTCGCCTCATGGTGATCAATGCAGAACTAGTGTTCCCCTGGTCTTGCTCGGAACTTCCGTGTTGCTCAGTAGTCAGGAACGGAAGGTCGTGGCTGTCTGTTATTGGCTGTAGGTTGGATTTCCTCTTCCACTCATTTTTGTCAAACACATAAAGCTGCTCCATTGTCTTAACAGCAGCCTGAAGTTTCTCTAAAGCAGCTGTCTTGGAATCAGTCTTCTTCTCACCTGGGTCACCTAATTTGTCTTGCCTCCTTGTGGTGGTTCTTGTCTCAATACTTAATCCAGCAGATCCCTCCTGCTTTATGTTGGCTAAATGCACTCTGTCAGTTGCTTTGTTTATTTGAGTTGACCCGGTTTTGATGCCTTCTATAGGCACCTGAGAATATGAACCGTCAGGCTCCAGCATATCCTCAGCCAGTCTGTGGTTCGAGGAATCTGTCAAATGTCCAGATTGCTTCACATTGCTATTTGTATTCACCGACTGACACTTAATCACTATGGGGGAAAGGGTTGCCGGGTTCCGATATGCGTTCGGTTTGGAGGTCTTGTTCTCCAAATCCGCGCTGTTGGACTTGTTCTCGTTGTTGTCCAAAGACACAAAGTGATACGAGCTCTTAACAAGTTTGCGTACGTCTCTAACCTGGTGTATTGGCGCTTGCAACTTGCCCTTGTCTCTAACGTCTCTGACCGTGAAGTGTGGGATTCTGTCGGACGAGTCACCCTTCAGTGCAGCGCTGAGCGCTTGGTACTTGGACTCATCGCCTGCTTTCACCGGACCGCCCGCATTACAGCCTATATTGGGAGTGAGCAGCTTAGCGATGCTGAACGGGTCGCTCCGGTTGTCTCTTATGCTCCGTAAACTTATTTTAATTTCCGGTGACTTCGACGCTCGGACGCTTTGAGCAGCGTCTGAGACATACAGCGTGTTAATACTTGTCCTTTCTACTCGCTCATAATCGGCGCCCGGCTCAGGCTTCGCGAGCTCCCGCTCACTGGACACGACTTGGATGCTTGGCACAAATAAGCGCGACATCTTAGTCAGCTTGCTGTTCGTCGAGTCCGCTTCGGACGTTTGCTCGTTTTTGCTCTCTATTTGAACCTCGAGCTCTCCTTCCCTCCAGCTTCTGAACGCGCTATTTTGGCTCCGAATCAATGCGCCTTTGGACGCGTCCGCCGCTCCTTTTTTAGCGTCGAATGCCGCGCGGTTTGTCGACCCTAAATTGGTTTCCGATGCGAAAGCGAAAGTTTCATCGTGGCGCTTGTCCTCCTCGGCGTCGCAAGAACCGCTTTCCACGATGTCCCCGAGTTCATCCAAGCACACGATCGTAAAGTCGGAGCCTGCCTCGGAGAGTTTCGCGCTCTGTCTGTGCACTCCTGTGAGCGCCGCTCTGTCTCGGGGCATTTCGCGCTCGTGACTCGGAGCGCACGGCGAGGGCGCACTGCCCGGCTCGCGGATCTCTCCCCGCTCCATCTTGCGCTCCTGCTCGAACTGCATTTTCTTCGAAATGACATTTTTCAGTAGGCTCGAGGCGAATATGGATTTCTTGTGCGCGTCCTCCATGGCTTCCTCTGAATTGCACGATGGGCTGCTGTGCGCGCCTGCCCGAAGCTTTGTAACCTCATCTGCGGAACGTGATCCTCCCACGGTTCGAGCTGATTTCACGCGCCTTTCGTTTGCAGGCGGCCCCGCTTTAACGTTGCAGCGAAAATTCAGCGTTTCGGTGAGCCTTATGACCCCGCTCTGGCCCTCTCCAAATTTGCCCATGAGTTCAATTTTTTTGCTCGACGATGCGTTTTTGGGGTTCACCAGATTGCCGTTCAAAGCAAATATCTCGACTGGGGGCGCCCTTCCACTGGTCAGCGTTAACCCTGTTATCTCTTTACTCTCCCCCCTTTTTGCCAATTGAAAACTAGACGTGGCACTTTGACGGGCCACTATATTGTGATCGCCTCCTTTGGACACGTTCACGTTGCCATACTTTAAATCAACAAGTGCTGACCACCTGTTGATCCCCTTGCCGTGCTCTGAAGCAGATGATTCGCTGGATGTGCTGAAATTGATGGCATCGAAATACGGGTAGGCCAGACTTTTGAAAGCTCTGGCCGTGAGGTTGCGCACTTCCTTGTCGGCATCGTCCAACTCACTAACAGCGCTAGATGTCCCGCTCGAGTGCTCCGTAACATCTTTGCCTTTCAATTTGCTGCCAAAGTGCAAACGCCCGGGGAGGGCGATCAAGCACTTCGCGCCATCGCATACCTTTTCCCCCTTTGTGTCCCTAAACACACGGCGGCTCATATCTCCAGTATGCATGGCATGATGATGGCCACCCTCCTTTTCTTTGACGTTGCCAGGCTCGTTTACAGCTCTGGAAGTGGCTTTGATTGACAGGTGAATGTGGCTGGCGCTTTTGCTCTGGCACTCGGACGCTTTCTGGTCTGAGGTGGCGCGCTTGGCCGTGTCTCCCGGATCGTTTTCTGCCTGATTGCATGTTACTGCTGCGCTCCTATGAGTCTCGGCTTTGCTCCTTTTCTCCTGTCCTGTGGTTTCATCGCTGTCAAAAGATGCGTAGTCCACGAACGAGTAAACCTGGTGGTCGTCATCGACATCCCAGCTGGATGCTGTCCCGAAGTCGCAATCCACGTCGTGGTCGAGCTCGGAGAGCTGAATTTCGTGCGTGGTGATGTAGTGAGGCTCATCTTCGGCGCCTTCGCGTATACAGTAATCCGCGATCACCAAACTCACCTCGTCGTCAGACTCGCTTTTCCCGCTAAAATACGAGTCCGGGCATCGTAAATCACCATCATCGTGTACTGTGGCCTCTGTTTCCACATTTTCTGGCGTCCTCTCCGGTTCGGGCTCTTCGGGCAACTCGGGACAGGCCGTGAGGGTTCCACGATTGAGCCGTGGCCCTTCAGAAGAACCAGCTGTTTTTGTGTCTGCCTGACACTCCGTCCTGTCGTTCCGCCAGCATTCCAGGTTAACACATTTGCGCGTGATGGTGGGCAGATGTCCCGCCGAAGGAAGCCGGACGCACTGGATCTTATCCTTCATGCTCGAGTCCTCCGTGCTGAGGGTGCTTTCAATCATAGCCAACCGATTGGCCTCGCCAGTAAAACGCGCTTGCACTGTTTTCGCCTCGTCCAGTTTCAGGTCTAGCAATTCGTTCAGATCCACGTAATTCGAGTCCTTTGGAGTCGCCACGGCGTGTAAAGCTTTGCTGGACAGCGCGCACCGCGTGTTCCCGGCGTAAATCAGCGTCTTCTCTGATGCGGCCATTGCTTTGTTATGGTAAAGCACCTTGTTGATTAGAATATATTGATCTTATGGGGGTAAATATTAGAGACACTATTCCCCAGGAAGCCCCACTGCTCGCCCCCTGTCGTACAGTCCTAGTGGAGTCGTCGCTCTGCGCAGATCTTCTTCCAGACAGTTGTCAGCGTGGCGCTCCAGACTCTCATTTCAGATGGTGACAGGAGCAGAACAGACATTCCAGCGCCCAGCTGAGAGGCTGCTAAACTCTACCGACAAATAATGTCTACATTGTGCTGGATATAATGACATACACTAACGTAACACTCTGCCTTTATCTAAGCTCTACTGACGCTTCACTTCCATCGCGTATTGTGCTGGGCTGCCTTTAAAACGCATATCTACAAATATAGAGACGGTGACGAAACGCAAAAACGGCTATTTTAGAACTAGGATGCTGTGTTCGGCGTGTTTGGTTACATCGTGCAGGACAAGGCCGAATTCCCGACACAACATTTAGACTAAAAAAAGAAACCTGAACTAGTCGCCTAAGCAACTACAATAGTGCCGCTTAATAATAAGGCAGCGAAAGTAAACTCTGTTTCTATCACGTGATCTGATGGAGAATAAATAGTGGCACTCTAATCGGGGTGCTACAGCATGACACCATGAGATGGATTTGGTTCAGTCAAACGCACGCAGGGTTTTTTTTTATTTTTTATTTTAAATATAGACTTATTATGAAAACTTCTCAGGACATCCGGGACTAGACTGAGGGTGTGAATGATGCGATCATTTCTTTCAGCACCACACGCGTGGACAGCTCCTTAGACGCAAACAGTAGTATGGAGTGAAATAAGAGTCGAAAAGATGTTGCCCTTGTGGGACGATATTCACAAATGTACTGAAACGGGCGGTTGCATTTGAGCATTTGCTTACATGTAAGAAAACGCACAAGTAGTCTAACCTGGATGGTGCAAATGTGTAAAGTTCAAAAGTTCAAAATGTATAAAAATTCACAAATGCATTTAGGTCCACAAATATAGAATAGAATAGAATAGAAAGCTTCTTTATTGTCACATATACATGTACAGTGAAATTGATTCTACATATCCCAGCATGTTGGTGATCTGGGGTCAGAGCGCAGGGTCAGCCATGATACAGCGCCCCTGGAGCAGGGAGGG
>JAOUQW010000040.1:11717347-11738481 GCA_028565825.1 Olivaichthys viedmensis | reverse complement strand
TAGAATAAGTCTGTAATGTAATGAAACGTGGAGAAGGTGAAAGGGGTGTGCAGACTTTCCGGCTTGACTGTAGTTGTGCTATGTCAAGGTGACCGGAATTGTGGTATGTTAAAGATGCTGCACCACTCATCCAAGAAGCTTCATTAGATAATGAGTAACCAGTTTGATGGAAATCTCTGAAGGTTTTTAATCATTCAGGTAATTTTCAATATCTCATACTATGAAGTCTAGGTGATCTGGCTTACCTTGAATAGGATTTGCTACTTATCCAAGATGATTTGCTACTTATCCTAGACTTCTTTATACAAATCTATGGAACAGATATCTTTGTGTCTGCATTGCATGAGAAAAGATGTATGTGAAGGTTTTTTTTTTTGGTTTTTTTTATTAATCATTGAATGTTCTAGTAGTAGTGCAAGTCAGTTCTCACAGCTTAGCTAAACTGATGAAGCCCTTCAGATGATTGGTTCCATTGTTTACCACTAGTAGCAGTTATGTTCACGAGTCATTTGCCACTGCAGTTTGTTTTTATGGAAAAAATACTATTATTTGCACTACAGACAAACACTTCGCTGTTAGTTTTTCACAAGTTTTATTGAGTTTGCTACTAGTGGTACCAGTTAACTATTAGTGGCAAATGGTTTAGCAAACGTTTTCTTTTTTCTGTTCGGTTTACCACTTGCAGCAGTTCATTGATGGTTTGTGTTTTCAGCATAGTAGTTGTGGTAAACAATGTAGCAGCAAAGTTCTAAAAGTTTTCCACAAACTTAGTCAGAAATATGCCCGTTGGCCCCAAAACCGATTTGCCTACGAAAATATGATCTTACTGCAAACTTGCAGCAACATCACCAGAGGGCCAATATTTTTGTGAGGGATTTTAATAAAAAGGAAATTCCCTATATTTTTTTTGTGGTACACTACACAGTCAGAACATTTTCATCAACTCATAGCAGTTTTACTGCATTTCAGGAACAGTGATTTTTGCAATAATATTACTGAAATTTGATCTTGCAAACATAGTGTTGAATATTTTGACTATTTTCATACACATCACTAAGAGCTACTGTGAAGAATGCTAACTGAATAGTATGTCTTTCTGTGTACAGTGCATCTGTGGAGGTACCGGGGAGGCTACCCGGCCCTGACCGAAGTCATGAATAAACTAAAAAATAATAAGGTAGAAGACACCATATGTATTGTTTTTGTGTGTTTCAAATGCTCATATTCAAACTGTCAAGCTTTCGGAACCTTTCTGATTCCTTCATCCTGAGTTATCAGTGGTAAAGCTAATGCTAAATGCTCAGGCGTCTGGATTCAAAAGCAAACTAAAATGTCACATTATTTGGTATAAATGACTGCTGAAATGTTAACGTTGCTAAGGAGTGGCTAAGAAGGTACTATGAATTAAGCAAATGAACCATGCTAATTACCTGTCACTGTTAGCCACTTTCAGCTTAAGCTTGCTTTAAGTTTATGAACTGCTCAGGTTTGGTTGTTGCAGTTGATTTTGTGACCTGAATTTTCATATCCTTGTTGCCTTTACAGGAATTTTTGGAGTACAGGCAGGAACGGGGGAAGATGCTTCTCTCTCGCCGCAATCAGCTATTGCTGGAGTTTAGTTTCTGGAACGAGCCAGTTCCACGAGAGGGACCAAACATCTACGAACTCCGATCATACCAGTTAAGAGTGAGTGTTACAAACTCTGTTTCGAGGACTTCAGCAACGTATTTCATTTAATTTAGGGCGTTTTCATGCTCACATTTTTTCATTTGCACCGAGGGCATGACGAGCCCAGAACCGATCCTGGGGTACTGACTCGAGTATTTTAGGCCAAGTGTGAAAACAACCTTGATCTTGGGAAAGCATATTTAGAGCAAGCCCACATTTATAGTGCCACCTTACAAAAAATAGATGACGGACACTGTAAGAGGCTGTACCCCATCCATATGTTACTGTGCTCAATTTGTCAGCCCCCCCTTTACCCCATCTATTAATTAAAGGAACTATAGAGGACCACCACCATAGGAGCAAGTATTACTTGCGTGGTGGACCATTGTCAGCACAGCAGTGACACTGACATTGTAGTGTGTATGGTGCTGGTACAAGTATATCTGGTGCATCAGTGTTGCTGGGGTTTTTAAACACTGTGTACACTTACTGGCCACTTTAGACACACCTACCATTTGTACAGTTAGAAACTAAAGCTCCTCTTTTTCCATGCATGATTTGTGATGGTCATTCTCTAGCCCTTCATCAATGGAGGACTGTCCTCAACCCAGCAGTGACACTGAGGTGTTTAAAAATTGTGGAACACATTATGGAAAATGTGTTCTCCATAACAGCATTGTTGACTCTACAGTCAACACTGCAGAGGCTTTCACCAATATACGTTGGGTTACATCTTACTGTATAAAGGATGCTTTCTCTCGCAAAGAATGGATTATATCTTCATGCATTAACATAACACTAAGCATAAAAAAAAATTAAAAAAAGTTTAAAGCCATATCCACATTAGAATAGAATAGAATGCTCCTTTATTGTCACATATACACATAGAAGTACAGTACAGTGAAATTGATTCTTCGCATATCCCAGCATGTTGGTAAGCTGGGGTCAGAGCGCGGGGTCAGAGCGCAGTGTCAGCCATGATACAGCGCCCGTGGAGCAGGGATGGTTAAGGGCCTTGCTCAAGGGCCCAACAGTGGCAGCTTGCACCTAAATGCACCTACATGCACCTTCCCAGGTAAAAGATACATACTAAAGGTACAGAAGATGTAACCTTGAGGGTACCACCCCAGCAACAAGGAAGGTACAGTTTAGTACCTTTTTTCTGAAAGTGCACATTCAGATCTTCTTGATTGGTATACAGCTTATAGCACATTTCCAAAATTTCAAATCAATGTAAAAGGGTTTATAATCACCTTTTTCCTATTTTCTCATTTGGTTTCTGGCAAATCTAATGTAACCAATTTTAATTTGATTATATTTGCATATATTATTTGATATAATTTCTACAGATTCTACAGTGACACTCTTACTTGGACATGAGCTTTCCACCATCTGTATCTTTGCCCTGAACATTAGCTCTTGGGCTGGGTTTGAGGGGCTTTCCAGGCCTGAAAGGTGAGCCGAGCGATGGGTGTCAGTGAGGAGAGATGAGCATGGCCAGACTGTCTCTGTGGATTTAGTTCAACCGAGTTCGGGTCAGGTCAATTCAGTTTAATTGTTCACCGTATGTTTGGAGGCCAAGGTCAGGATTGGTCTTTAACCAGACTGGGATAGTCTGATTTTCATGAGTTTGAACGGCAAAGATTTATATGATTTTGAATGACATTTCACAGTGTTATGTGATCTATGTGTAATCTTGAAACACAATAGCTCATATGACGTATGAAAAATATTTTTAGGAGAATAGAGTTCAGAGTAATAAATCATACCCAGTATGATGTGATGACCTCTAAAATTTTTAGCACCATCTTTGAATATGAGGTAGCATTTTTTAAACTGTTTCCAGTTGTAATAAAATTGATACGCTTGCTTGTACTTTTGGACATCTACGCAATCAGAATTGAGTTGTCCAAAAGCATCACAACACAAAGATCACCGTTAAATGGTAGAGCGAACATCACATTGAACACTCTCTCCACCAGTTAAGATGATCTAAACTTTACGATGCTTGGGGAAACTGGGCCCTGATTTTTACAACACTAGCCTGGTCAGTGCTCTTAAAACCAGAGAGAATATGACCTGTCAACCTTTCAGGGCAAGAATGTGGCCATAATCTGAGGAACTTAATTAAAGCTGTGCTGCAAAGACAATTTTGTTTTTGCAGAATCCGAACTCATGACATACCGCATCTATATTGAGTGCCGTAGTTTTTCCCACACAACATGTGTCATGTCTCTGGGATTTGGTGGTAAAACAGAAACACTAGACAGTCTGGTAGTGTCAGGTTTAACAGCTATATGACAACTGGGAGATTTAGTGTCTACTGTGTCAGGAAATTTTTACACCAACTTTCAAAACATTATTGGGTTAACTTAACAGGGTCCTCAAAAACAGTGGCAAAGCCCTTACAATTACAACCTTAAGCATTTCTCAATTTTTCATGCACAAAACCATGCATGTGTTTGGACTAACTGTAAAATTTCCTGTAAATTCTTGGGAATTTAAATTCATGTTGACTTGTTCAGAAGTTCTTAGAGGTTTTGTATTAACCTACTGATCTAAGTCCTTCCTGATACATACTTTCCTGATTCCTGATTTCATGCTGCCCAAATAGTAAAAATCCTTTCCAAGGGTTGGAGATATGTAGATTTTTTTAATGCTTTTAATTTCTTTTGTTGGTTTGCAATAATGTAACATATTAAAGACTAACCAGGTTTATTTTGAGGAAAACAATATTACATGTGTAAACATTTGTCACAATAACAAAATCAATTCAACAATATGTTCATCAAAAAAAATGTCTCTTAGCAGGTATAACCTTAACACTTTATTCATTCCAACAGTCATTTTTTCCAGGAGTTCCTCAGCGATGCTCTACCGTGCCTCTTGCAGGACTTTCCAGATATTTGTGGAGCTGGTTGGACACTGTTCACTCTTTGTCTAGATCCTTTCGATCCGATTCCTCCTAGAGCAGCTTTGGTTTAAGGCTAGGTGTTTAAGGCTTTGAGGTGTTGTTGGGGTCGTTGAAAATCAAACATTACTCAGATAATTTACAAGAGGTCTGCAAACTGTAGATAGGCAGTGTACGTTAGTAACAGTAATTAAGATAGATGTGCGGTTCAGCTGTAGCCCAACATTAGTGGTGTGTGCTTGTATTTACACAGAGGATATAGTGAGCTGTCATGAAAACATACAGAAATGCCAGGCATGCTATAACTCCCTCCCTCTATAATTCCTCTATAATTCACACACACACACACACACACACACACACACACACAATACATGAGGTGTGAGGTGTGAGGTGTGTATTTATTTGGCATCAGGCTTATAGCAGTAAATGTTCTATACAATTTTAAGCTGTAGTTGCACTTCATAGGCGTGGTTCTTATTTGGCTCATGTGTTGGCTCTGACCTGACTATGCCCTGTGATCACTGTTGTCACCTGTGTCTAGTTTGTTTCAGCTGTCTTTTTGTGTTGTAATACCATATAGTGTATATATACTTTGTTCAGACTTTGTCTTTGCACACTCCTACATTACTGCTCCCACAGCAATTCTAAAATGTGTTTCTAGTTCCTAGGCTTTTGTGTCTCTGGTCATTTTCTTGCTTTGACCCCAATCAGAGCAAGGAGATATTCTAAATCAGACCTTCTCTTGAGATGTACTCATTTACATCTCCTAGATGTACTTAGGGCCTATTTGAAATCAGACTGAGAGTTTATCAGTTTCCTCATATTTTTGAAAATACCCTCAATCTGTCACTCTGATTGTCTCACTCTGATCAAAATATTGGCTCAAAGTTGACCTCAAGTTCATCTCATGAGATAAATACTAGTTCAAAAAATAAAATGCACTGGCTCACAGATGACTTTAGTCTTATCTAATCTGACTCATCTAACCCAAGTAATGTTTTTAAGAAAACTGTAAGCTCTCATAATTTTAGGTCTTTTCTCAACAGTTATGGTTCATATGGTTAGTATTGGCTCAAAAAGGCCTTGTCCAGCTTAGGTTGATATCTCACTGGTGCATTATCTCCTAAGGGAAGTTTAGGCAAAATAATTCAGAAGTCAATGATCCTTAATGAATACAACATTGAGATATCGTTTAGATAAAGAAAAGTAAATCATAAGCAATATTTGTTCATAGATTAGATCCAGGACTATCATGTTTGCCTCTATGTTTGAGCAACCTGCCATGGATACTGACTTGTATTGTTTAGGAAAAAGCCTATAGGACTCAATCGACATGCACATTCCACTGTATTTGGCTCTCATGCGTTACAAGTGCATACATATTGCTAGATTTCCAGTTATGTATTAATCCACGATTCAGATGTGTTTCTCGTTCTGTTATAATATGGAAACTGAAATGTAAACTGTCTGCCGAAGCAGACTTCTGATTTGCAGAACAGAGAGGAAAAAATTAAAAAAAGGCCTATTTGGCCACTAGAAGGCAGTCAAGCACCAATTGCTGTGGGTTAAACTGACTTGTCAGCTAAATGCCAACCAAAATGATATCTTACAAATGGAAGACAAAAGGAAGTGTGTGTCTTATACAGCCACATACAGAAAAACCTCTGGACGTTTGAACTTAATGTTAACTTCCATGCTCCAGGCTTGATATAGTCTGGTGTTTGGGATAATCTGCTGAAATATCGTAAGGTTTTATTTCATATTTATAAATAAATAAAAATGGCATAACTATTATAGATAGTGCTAGCTAAATTTCATATATATAATTTTTTAAAAATTCCAGACCACCTTGTTTCCTTTGTTTTGTGCTCCTGCACAGAGCCATCTTCTGAATGGTCTTCTTTTACAGTGAGCTCTTTGAGGAGCCTTTGAACCCCCTGTGAACAGCCACCCAAGTAGAAAAAACGTGTGTGTGTGCTGCGTTAACAAGGATCAGCGGAATTCACTGGGGGAAAACAGGCGAATCTCCTGGCTAACCTGCTCTCTGTGTGAGTGACGAGGGACAGATTACCTCAGCACAGGTTGAGACAGCATTGGCAGTGAATAAGCTACCAACACAGGTGTGAAGGACAGAGCCTGAGGTCTTGGCTTGATGACTGGCAACTTCCATTTGATGGGATCCATTTCAAACTACCGTTTATTCATGTGGCAGGCTTTTTTTTATCCACAAGTAAGGGAGAATACAGTTCAAGGTTAAGGACAACAATGAACTCACAACCTTCCAGTTAGTAGTGCAGAACCTTAAACACTGAGTCACCACTCAGAGAACCAGTGATGAGGTGACCCTCATATAGTTTTAAAAAAAAAATTAAAACCATTTTTAGAATAGTTGTTTTAGACAGATGCTTGAAAAGCTTGTGATCAACACTGCACCCTCCTTGAACACTTCCCATATGTCCTTGCTATCAGTGCTGCCAAGCTGTCACACACACATTTAGGATCCAAATTGACTTACATGACAGCCACTACGGTTAGAGCCCTATAACTGAAGGGAATAGGAAAAGGCACACTTCACACACACAAGCAATGAAATGCTGGCACAGTGTGACAAAGTGACATTTCCCCCACCATGACTCAACACTTTCTCCAACCTGGAGCAATTAGAGCGGAGGTGAAGCAGGAGGGTAAGGAGTGGCCCAATTCTAAGCAAATTTTCACGGGGGAGGGTGAGTTCAAACAATAGACGGGTTGAGGGTATTCTCACATTTAAATACTTATTTTTTTAGCTCAGAAAAAAAAACTGGCATGGTTTTCCTAAGTGCCATTAAATTGCTCTGAAAATGTCCTCAAACCCATTAAAAGCAAAAGTATTCTCTTAGAAAAAAACCCTAAAGTGTTCTTCGGTTTGTCTCTCTGTGGGAACCCTTAAAGGTTCTTTGTAGAACCCTACAGCAGAGTTTCCCTATCAGAGAGGGTTCCAAGTAGATCCATTTAGGAAGCTAAGAACCCCTAAATATTCAAAGAACCCTTGAAAACCATTTAAGAATAAAATATCTGGCAGGCATAAAAAATCTACACAGAAAAAAAAACACAAAACACACATGAACCATCTTACTACACTATTAGAAAAAAAGGGTTCCTCAGGAATGTTCAGGGTTTTTTTTAACAACCATGTACTGTACATAAACAGGCAGACTGATGACTGATTGTACATAATAATAATCTTCTGTGAGCACTCAAAAATCTTCTGTGAGCACTCTTCGGTTGCTGAATTTGTCACAGTGGACCAAGCTTCCCCTCCTCTTCTCCATCCCCAGCTGTAATTATCGGAATGCAGTTGCTTCAGTTTACCAAGTGCCTCATGAAAATCTAATGTGACAACACATTTCAAATGCGCAGCAAATTACCACCCCCTGATCGGTAATAACCTGAGGATCGTGAGACAGGCGCAGTGAAAGAGGTACAGAATGCGTGTCCAAACAAATAAAGAGTGGCGTGCACGGGTACTTAACTGGATAAATTAGTGTTGGAGTTTGCTTATTGATCAAAACAAGCCCTCTCAGAAACCCAGCAGGAGAGAACAGATTGGCTGATTTTTGGCAGGGCTGCTGGGTCTGGTGGAGATGGCAGCATTTTTCAACGATCTTGAGACACAATAGGTAATTATCTTTAAGTCAGGGGGTCTTCTGTGGAGGAGGGTGTAGGCGAATTCCAGTCAAGGGTGGCACTTCCTGCACTAGCTGGCAACTTTAGTGGCATTTTGGAGCATCAGACTCAACACATGTAGTCAAAACATTTACCAAGGTTCTGGCAGTCAATTAACCCCTTAAAGTTCCAGGAACTATCGGTGGGTCCAGATGTAAATTCCTCACTCTCGTAACTACATACCTTTTCGATTAACTTCCCAATAGTTACTGAATAATATGCTTAAAGGCGAATAGCTGAAAAATAAGATGGGGCTTTCAGGGGTTAGGGGTTATCAATTATATGACAAAAAAATAAATATATGTACATACTTAGGGCTGCATTTTTGGGGCATTTTAGTTATGGGTCTATAGATTATTGCTATAATAATTACTTTGGCAAAATATTATTATAGAAAACTGTATTGTGACAGTTATTTAAGTCATATTTTTCACACATGCTGGGTGATAACTGTACAGATTGTGTAGAAAGAAAGATTACACTCTCTATCATGACAGAGGTTCAAATTCCTTCTTTAATCTCTAGTCCTGCTTGAATTTGTAATGAAATATGTAGAAACAGCGCAGTAGGGAAGCAGATAAGCCAGAAGCTGGGCACTTGCAGTGAAAACTGAATGAATGGAGCATGGTGATGCTTGCGGTGATTGATTGCCAGTGTCAAACAGGCTTAACTGAAACATCTTCAGTCAGTTTTGCCATGGTCAGCTTTTTAGGCCTCTAGCGCCAGACAAAGAACATCACACATGTACACGATTGTACCTTCCAGCAAATTTCACGAAAAATGATTGCCTCAGTTCCACAGTGAGCCTTGGACTTTCATCTGATGCATCACCAGCTTGAGGCTCCAGATGTCCTCAATTCATTACAAGGCAAAGCGGCCCAATAGTTGACTGGCAGCAATGAGCTTTTCCACATCAACTCTTTTGCTGTGTGAAGGAGCGGATCAGACGAGGAGGCGAGTTGGAGGTCTGCCGTTTGTCATCCGGGGGTGAGGTGGGGGCAGCGCTGGCTCTGATCCATGTTGGCTAGGTTATGCTCCACTTGCAAGGCGAGAATGCCCTTTTATCATTTGCTGTTTTTCAGTATATGAGCACTGTCATCTATTAAAGAACTAAAAAATATATATTCAGTACTGTGCAAAAGCACCCTACATTTTTAATGTACATTTTGTCTTAGATGTTTATTTTATGTCTCCTAAATTAGTGTGTCATTAGAAAAGAGCAAATATTAGATTTTAAAACATTCATTTTCCAAAAAAATTAATGTTACAGAGAAATGTTTGTAAGTTATTAAAGAAGGTTTTTTAAGCAATAGACCACTTTTTAGATTAAAAACATAATCAAGGCTCATAATCAAAGTCTGGGATTTTACCTGCAGAGACAGAAGCGAGTGAAAGCCAAAGTCTGCGGAAGAATTGTGGCAAGTTCTCCAAGATTCTTGGAGAATTGATGCAGTTTTAAAGGCAAAGGCTGCTCACACCAAAAATGGATTTGTTTTAGTTTTTTACTTTTTACTGTTGTTTATGGTATTTCTTTTCCAGGAACTTTTAATTTAATTTCTTTTGAAAGCATTTTTGTTTAACAGAATTTCTTTACATGTGCCTAAGACTTTTGCACAGTATTGTATATCCACTCAAATATATTCGCTCATGTTCTGTGGATATGCTCCATTTAGAATTATTCACAACAAGCTTCTGGTGATAATGATCTCTGTATAAGCATAATCAGAAATGTTCACTGAAATCTCACTGAACTCTAACCAATGTTTGGAACAGTTGCTGTGTTTTATTTACTAGCAGTGATGAATTGTGCATTTTTAAAAGACATAAGTAATGACTTTTCTTTCAAGACCGGGCCAAACTACTGTTGAACACAAACTTTGAAGGCCAGCAAAGCCAGCAACAGCCCATTACGTTTTTTTAGACCCAGTATAGTAACTCTCTTTTCATTTGTTTTCAATTAGCTCAGAGGAAATAAAATGAAATCACATTGAGGCTCCAACATGTTAAAAAGGCAAGAGCCCATCACTGACGGCTACTGAATCAAAGCTTTAATGGCTTTTGAATTTATTCTTGACTTTACTTGCCCTGTATAACCTTCCATTTTCTTGGTTCTCACTTACTTGATTAAAATTGAAATCGGAAACACACTATTTTACTCCTGTCTCAGAGTGAGAATGAATCATTACAGCAGAGACTGAATGATGAGAGGATGAATTTAATAAGGTTCATTTATATATTCTCAAACTACATCCAAAAAGTAATTTTGGAGCAGGTAGATTTTAATGTGAAGTGTTTCTTCTTTGCCCTCACCTAGAATTGTCTAACCATTTAAGAAATCTCCAAGGGCATAGAGATGCAACAAACAAGTGCCCTCATGTACATAATAAAGGTCTGTAGTTAGATTCTTTTTAAAGGGTTTGATTTTGAAAGGCTGGACCATGTAGCTTCTCCCAACCTGTCTGTCTGAACTCTCTCTGTCTGTGTCTCTCTCTCAGGCGCGCCCCCCCCTCCTTTGGATTTAGCAACTGAAGCATTGTATGTGTGTGAGGGAGAGTGTCTGGGCACTCACACACTCACACAGACTGGAGGGCTGGTTGAGGGTCACGGGTCACTGACCCAGCCAGCTTCATGAGGGAGAACAAAGCCTCAGTCAGGCCAATCAAAGAGCAGGTTGGCTCTGGGCTTCACTCCAAGAGTCCCGGCCCACATTGGGGGTACCGGGGGTCTGGGCCCAAACATGTCAAGGAGGCGGGGGCTCATGAGAAATAATCAAATCCCCAGCCCTCTGGAGAGCCAGTTATGTCGGAACCGTCTATCCTCTTTCATTCTGTTCCCTCCATGAAGCTGGAACGAAGATCTCCCTCCTTCTCCCCGGCATCCCTCCCTTCAGCTTTGCCCGTCACTTTGAAGTCTGCTTTCTTTTGTTCTTTACATAACTCAAGCTGATGTTTTTGAAAAAGCTAATTTGTATGCATTTCCAATGACACGGCTGCCACCCAGAATTCTTCACAAAGGGCTGGCGGAGAGGTGAATGGCTGAAGAAAGGGCTCAAAAACAACTCAGCTAAAACATGATGAGGGACCTTTGAATTATTGTCACTGTGCAAATCGGAGAATGGCGGATTAGGGACTTGAAAGATGAAATCACTTTGCGAATAGGAAGTTTGGGGAGGCTTTTCTGGCTTTCTCTCTCAATTACTTTCCCACCTGAACCACTTATTCTCAAACACGATGCCCATGTAGAGTGAGCAGACAGATTAAAGGTGGACAAATATTTGCACTAGTTTTGTTCACATTTAAATGAGGGGCTTTCAGAAAGGAAAGTGATATCAGGGTCCTGTTGTTACATTCTCTTCAGCAGCCTCCATTGATGTTCACTGTGAAAAGCTTAAGATTAAACATTAAAAAGTATTAGTGATGTAAAAATATGACAATTTCTATTAACTACATTAACTACAAAAATGTTCACAAAAGTAAGCTCTTTCTTTTAGGGTTCCTTTAAAATAAACTGTTTTCTGAATAAATTCCACTTGGGTGAGTCAGAGTTAAATTAGTAAGAAAAGAGCAAGAAGAGCTTCCCTTTTGAAGTTAGCGTTTTTAAGCTTTTGTAGCCAGCAGTCTGTGAAGGACTTTCGGAAAAGCTGGAAGAGCAGCTGAGGACTTTTCATCAACCTTCAGCTTTAATGACATACTTTAGGTGCCTTTTTCTCTGACTGCCGTCCAGAGGCTCTCTCAAACCCTTTCTCTCGGGCCTTGGCCTTGTGCCAGGATGATGATCAATGTCCCTGCTTCTCTTCTGTGGGAGCCGATTGTGGAAGGTCTCTCCTCTCTTTTTTTATTAGAGGAAATGGCATTTGGAGGCTCAAACAGGATGTCCCGCTGTTGGCCCTGACTGTGAACCACCCGTTCCCTCCCTCTGCCAGCAACCCAGCAATGTGAGATGGCTTAAGTTAATCCAGGATCCCAAAACTTGTGGAGCCTTCTTTTTTTTCTTCCTCTTGTTCTCGCTCATTTGGAAGCCAGTGTGAAAGGCGTTGGGGACACAATGCTTTTCCTATTGCTGGTCTCTGACCATAGACAGACTGTCCCAGGGTTGAGCTCTCTGAAGTTTTGACCATGAATATGAGCTGCCATGTCTGTCTCTGCTCCAGGATAGGCATTTTAAGGGAGAAGGAGTTACTTCTCACAACCTTTTTTCACTGTTGAATATAATATACAGTGGGTAAGACAGATTAGAGGTTGTGTGTGTGAATAAAAAGGGTATAGTTGCCTCCTGTTATAACAAAAAGGCCTATACTGGGTATATATTCACAAAAACCAGAGTAGTTCAGTGACATCTAGCCTAAGAACATTTTACTCCTTGCTTTATCCGTTGTGTGAGAGTTTTTGGCTTCACTCCCTTGAACAAAAAGCTGGGGTTTAACTTTCTGTGCCTCTTATAATTGCCTCTCAGTGCAGATTTATGAAGTAATGAACAGGTGTGGGTGGGAGGGACAGTGTGACACCCATTATAAAGAACCACCCTCTCTCTCACACACACACACATTTTCAGTATAGTCTTATGGTTAGTCTCACACTTGATATTTGTAGATAGGCTTAATAATCCAATTTGTCAAGCAAGATCAGAGCATTATTTATGTTTCACTTGTAAATGATATGTCATACAGATCCAGAGCCATATTAAGAATTCTGCACAGCATGGATCCCTAAAATTACTGCTTAATCTAAGGGTTGAAAGAAAGAAAGAAAGAAAGAAAGAAAGCCTGAAATCTATACTTACAACTATGAAACATTCTGCAAAGGGAAAAGAAAGAGTCATTCTTTCTTAAAGAGTGGTTCAGGAGAAAAAAGAAACACGGTAACATGATTATACTGCAAATTAGCAGGGTAAAAAGTTAGGGATAGTTTTACTTTTAGGCCAATGTTTTTCAGAAGCTGTGGCTGTACTGGCGCATATTTCACAGCTTTACTAATTATTTCTCAAATGTTTTCTTATGTTTTGTTTTCTAAATTAGTTAATTTTGTTAGCAACATACATACTTTGCTGACTGTGACGAGGTTAAGAAGGTGCCAAGGTTCTTTCTGCTGAGTGTATGATTCATCGCTGATTGATTGCAAGCACATTGAACACTATATGTATATGTACATGTTACCCGCTACATGCCAGAGAACAAAGCCAAGTCTTTCAGCTCATGGAAGCATTTTTTGAGTAGATTTAATTTCCCAGTTTCCCTATCCATTACTGTTTTGTAATCAAGAACTGAGAAACTAATCTGACTAGATTTGTTGGTGTTCCTAATGTATATCGTATGCATCACATGCTGATCGCCTGACATGATCTGTGTGTGAAAGTTTATGTGGCTACAGATGGGCAGCAGTCCAGCATGGCTCTGTGTCGACATTCAGCTGCTCATGAACTTTGTGGAATGGTGTTAAGTGAAGGGCTTAGTGGGTCTGTTAAAGATGCTCTCACGCTTCCCAGAAGTCAGTCGAAGTCTCTTATTAGACAAAAGAGGCTGGATGAAACCAAGATACAAGGAAATAACAATGCAGTCTTTAGTAACGAGGAAAAAAACATGTGGAAAAACGGTGTAAAAATTATAATCCAACTTGCTCTCAAACAATAAAATATCTACTTCTTGTTAACCAAAGCCAATGCATTACATCTCAGTGTTTTAACTTTGTTGTGATTATTTTCAACTAAACCTACATATGTGGAATCCTCCAGGCAAGAAATGCTGCCTGGACTGCATTCTGTCTCCATCAGTTTAGACTGCGACCATCATCCCAGCCTCACCTCTCATGACTTCTTCCTACTCTGACAGAGATCTTTAAACAAACTTTTATTATCCATAACTCAGATAATAAAGGATTTGATCTAATACTGATCATATTTGTTCCTACAAATAGCTGTAGATGATGTCATGATCTTTAATTGATCTTTAAGACAATTGAGTGATTTGTGGAGGACATCACAGCTCTATTGTTAGACCACCTACACTGAAGCATAAAAAACACATGCTACACGTTCCTATCCTCTGATAAAGAGTGGGAAGGTTGTGTGACTGTTAATAAACTGTCTTCATGATTTCTTTTATATCAGCACTTAAGAACGTCAGCGTTTAAAACCTTCTTAAGTGAGACATGAGTGATGCTTTACAGTAGAAAAATGCTGCTAATGCACAGTCACTGTATAGACTCCACTAATGACAACAGTCTCCACTGGGCTAATACTGCTTCAGTACAAAGACGCATGCAAGAATCAGATTTCCAGGGTAAGGTGCTTTTATTTTGGTGTTGACTTGAACTAAAAAAAAAACTCAATGTGGACCAGACATTTTCTTTTTCAAACTCAGGTTCCTGATTTAGTACTCGTTTTTAGGTTTCTATATTTTCAGCAGGTAATTAAGGGTCCAAGCACCAAAGGTGCTGGAGCCTTATAGTTATTATACATGCCATTGGAGTCTATGGGAACCCATAGAACTGTTCGCACGCTATTTATGAAATTTGGGACACTGATTTGCTATGGACTCAAAAGTCTTCTCACCAATTTTTGCGTATATCCCTTAAACCCTCTAGCGCCACCAACAGGCCAAATTTGGAACAAACACATTTCTGTCCATAACTCTGGAAGCGCTCATCACAGAATCATCATTCAAATTTCTTGATTCCATAGGTCTTGACAAATCCGATGATTATGATTGTTTTAAGGGCCACCACATTGTTATGACCGCTATCTTGAATTGTAACAAAAAGTGTTAGTAGTTTTTTTGCTACTCCTCCTACAAAATTTCAATCATTATGAAACTTGAATCAGATGATCTTGAGAATGGGCCTCAAAGTTGTCAAAGGATTTTTGATATTCATAACCGTTCGTCTGTAACGCCCTAACAAAGTTGCCAG
This sequence comes from Olivaichthys viedmensis, assembly GCA_028565825.1. Classification (NCBI taxonomy): domain Eukaryota; kingdom Metazoa; phylum Chordata; class Actinopteri; order Siluriformes; family Diplomystidae; genus Olivaichthys; species Olivaichthys viedmensis. Next base: position 11,723,292 of record JAOUQW010000040.1, on the reverse strand, counting down.
CGAGGACGCCAAACAGGAAGTGAGCCTGTATCTCAGCAAAGCTTTGGTGTATTGACATACAACTTGGTGGTTGGGCTTTTGACCACACCCAAAAGGTTCCCAAGAGGTGCTGTGTAATTGCACCACTAGGTGGCGTTATAATTAGAGGATGAACTAAAATGTTTATAACAATTGAACCACTTGACATAAAATCATAATTCTTTGTTCTTTTGATTTCATTCATCATCCTGAGTGCAACACAGATGATTTTTAAGTCCACTACGCAGGACGTTTGACAAAAACTGTTCTTGCACTATTCCTCCTACAAACTTGATTTAAACATCATTAAACTTAAATGAGATGATCTTGAGATGGGGCCTCACAAAAGTTATCAAAGGATTTTTGATATTCATAACCGTTTTCCAATGATGCCCTAACAAAGTTGACGGCAATGACGCCAATCAGGAAGTGAGCCTGTATATCAGCAACCCTTTGTTGTATCTACACCAAACTTGGTAGGTGGGGTTAAGACCACAGCCTAAAAACACCAATAAGTGCTAGGTCATTCTACCACTAGGTAGCGCTATAATAAAAGGACGAACTAACTGCACCAATCACGGATTCATCATAGAACTAAATGGATCAAATCATAACTTTCACATTGCCACAGTCCACGCATAATGCTTGGACCCCTTAATCGCCTCTTGCAGCTATATTTCAATACTCACCTCTCATTCAAGTCAATTTACATAAAGGCTTACAAAAAACTTTGATCCTACAGTTAATAACCAGACAGAGACTGTTTGGATTTTATATAATGATCAAAAATGTTCAACTGGAAGCAGGCCAGTACCTTCCGAGAAAGGAAAGATATTTGTCTTTTATCACATATAAAGTTTATACACACATATAAACATTATATCATGATAGCTAAACTAAAGGCTCTTTGGGTTAAGAAACTCCAATCAGAGAAATTCAGACAGAAAAAGTATACAAGGTTTGATTTCATTCTGCAAAAACAATACACAATACAAAAAAATGCAATTATGAAAAATGCATACACTTTTTTTTTTTTTTTTTTTTAAATACACACAGTGCCAATAATTCAGTCCCCCCGTCCCATTAGGTCTCTAAAGTAATCTGCACCTTTTACACATTGATTCATTTGATTTAAAAAAAAAAACCCCCACCCCTCTAAAGATATCAGTCTTGCCTTAAGGCATAACTCAACCATTCGGCATACAGCTCAACTGCACAGTCTGCCTATATTGGCGTTTAGCAATTGATCAGGTTTCTTATAAAAAGACCAGTCCCAAGGACCTGCAGAGTAAACTTTGATTTCCTCAGTTTAGAAAAAGAACAGTTTTCCCAAACTAAAATTTCAAAAGACCCATAACCAGTTCCCACTGGTTTAGAGACAGCCAACACAGAACCAGGAAAATTGTGGTCCCTGTAAAATAAATAACAAAACATCAACAGATTCAATAATACAGCTTTCAACTGAGAAATTCTTACTGTGAGAGCATATTTGGCCTAGGAATCAATCAATATTTTAGCTCAATCCTGCCCAGTACAAAAAGGTGTCATTCCCTAATTGTTCAAATAATTGCCTTCATGTGCAATCACTTAAAAATAGTATTTGATCCTCATCATGAACGTTTGCTTAAGGCATTGTATTTTCTTGAAACAGCAGTAAGACCAAGCATGGTGCTTTCTTCTGAAACCACAAATTTTACAGTGCCTTTAAATGTCCAAAGAGTTTTGTGAAGATATGACAGAGGATTTGATTTTCCTTTCACGCTGGATGTAAATTGATAGATTTGGTGAGCAAATCGAACGCTTCACCACCTTAAAACACCAATGAGATGACTGTTCCCAAGTGCTTGCACAAGTTTAATATCATTTGCTCTTACACACACACACAAACACACACTTGAAACTCACTTTCAATAAATAGACAATGGTGTAAGGCAGTGTTGAAACATGCATTCGTCACAAACAGAACAGAACCGAGCGCCATTCATACATAAGCACATTGTTTTTTGGTGCATGAACTTGATATTCCCTTTTTGGCAATGTTGGACTTTTCAAGGCTTTTCAGGTGAAGTCCTGGTGGACAGGAAGAATCTCACATCCGTCTCTGAGGCACACAGAGAGAAGAAAGGAGCTCCAGCACCTCTGGATGAAGCTGATCCATAACATTGCCACAAGTTGATTGAGACAAACTGGAGGAAGCACAATCAGGAGGTCTGGTGTTCCTGCTCATGGCAGCCAGCTGCACACATCTTCAAGACGTTCCAGAAGTTTCTAGGTAGCTCTGCAGCTTTCGAACTGTGGTTTTGTCCAAAGAGCAAAGGTCAAAGTCGAAGGTTGTGTTTGTGATGTGAAAATGTCCAGTTTCTTCTATGAGGTTTACAATCTGGAAAAGAAACGAAAAGGACAAAGGGTCATTTGCTGTCTAAGCACAGGAGAGAACTGGATAATTATCAGCACTGTTACCTGCTACAGCAATTTCTCAATATATTAACTCGCACAAGATTTTATATATAGCAGCTAAATTAAACCAAGTTTCAGGGACGCTTCTCTGAATGGGTGGCTGTTGTAATGTTTTCCTCTTTGCTTTATTTCCTTAACAAGTCTTCATTGAAAATCAGAAGCCCCCAAACTCCACATGGTGCCATGTATCTGACGGTAATGGAGAGATTCTTTTCTAAACTGGCAACTTATTGGTTCCAGTCCTCTCTCCAGTTCGAGGGGGATCACACTAGCAATTAGGGAGATGGGGGTGGGGGAGGGGGAAGGGGTTCTGCACAAATGAAACTGTGCAGTAATGGGACCCAAACCTGATCCCTTTCACACTACAAAGCTAGACTCCCATATGGAAAGAATTTATTGTCTTTCTGTTGAATCAGGGCCAGGAACACAAGGAGACTCGGGGGTCTGTTATGACAACAGTAGAGCTGGAGCTTGGCTGCTTGTGTGACTGTACCATTGTCTGGGTGGAGGATCGAGGCTGTTTCATTGTTAAAATGCCCTGTAGAAAAGTAAATGCTACTTTCTACATTTCGAGACCTTGGAATTAAAAGGGTTTTATTGGACAATTCTGTCCCAAGTCAGATATAAACCGTCTTCGTTTATTTTGGCCATTAATCACCAAAACTGCCAAATCAACATCTAGTAAACAATGCATTTTCATGCATTGCATACCAGAAACTCATTAGATAAACTCGCTACATAAAATGACAAAGTAATGTTTCCAATTTTAGGTTTTTGAAGCAGGGCAAAATGACAGTTGATCATTGCACTATTTCATGGCTGAGGATGTGAAATACTTAGTAAGGCTCCAAATGGCTTGATCTTGCCATATGCTTATGGTATCCCCAAACATATTCCAGCCAAACCTGGGGAAAAAAAGCATCATTCTCCATTCGTTCCCAACAACTAGGCCTCAAAGCATTATAACTGCAAAGCATTTATTGGGCCAAACTGAGGGGACAGAAAACAATGACATGGCAATATGGTGAATAACAGCTTTTTACTTTACATGTTTCAGGTAAAGTGATCCAGGATTTGTGGATTTTTTGGATATAGGTTTCCCTCCTTGTAACTCCTCAGAAAATTATTTCTTGATTCCAGTTATATTTTTGCTCTCTCGTGGACCTTAATGTCTCTCATCCATCTAAAAACACACAAACACAGTACCTGCTGTAATATGTGCCTTTCTCTCAGTGCCATTAGTCTTCTGTGGAGCTCCACCAGTTCATCCAAGTATGCCTGAAACAACAAATGCCATCAGCCTGTAGAATTCGAAGGTGTGCTTTGCAGACCCCATTACACTCATTAACCGTCTGACTTTTTTGGTTCCGGTCTCAAATCTTAAGACAACCATCCTTTAGTGCAGAGTGTGGAAACTGTGCATGGTACTCTGTAAAAGGCTGCAATAATCACCTTGTCGCAATCAATATTCTTGTTTTTGTCCACTTTTGTCTGCTTCTTGGGACTCTTCACTTCTAGTATCTGCAATGAAATAGGATATTTCAATTTGTATTTAAATTTAGCATGGACGTGATCTAAAATCACTGCAAGAAGAATCATATTTATGTAGCACTGACACGTCTCTTACTAACATAGGAAGTACCCTTCACGGTAAGCAAAATATTTTATATAGTATAAATATAATGGAACCAGTAAAACTGATTAGCTTCCATGTAGCAATGTAGCGTTCACAGGATAAAACATGTCTTTTACTTTTCAATATGTAAAGGAGCTGTGGTAGCTCAGTTGTGTGATCGAAAGAGCCACTGTTAGGACCCTTGACTGCTTAGATTGCAAACTACAGCAATTGCAAGTCATTTTTGAAAAGATAAAAAAATATTACAAGCATCTGTCAAATGAATAAATGTAAACATAAACTGAGGACTATTTAATTCACTCTTATGGTGTCAATATAAACACATTGCACAAGTTGCAATATAAGAAGATTTGGCTTAAACGAGATATCTTGCATTTCTAAATTTTTAATAAGAAATGTCATTTTGCCCATTTTTTTTTAAAACCCATTTTATGTGAATTTATAACAGAATTCCTCGCCTAGTTGACCAAGTATTGAACGAATGCAGAAAATGGTCTGGTCTTACCTGATTATTGTTGGCCTTTAGGAGAGGCGGGGCCTCATTGTGGAGGAGTGGTGAGGAGACGGAGCTATTCTCACTGTCACTGCCGTCACTCAAACTCACCCTATGACCAGAGCAGATATGCACTGCATCAGTCCAACTACAGTATGCAGGCTTTTGCTATTCCACAGACATTTACATTGGATTTTCTCAGACTAACCAGAACTTCAGCATAAATGTAGATACATTTATAAAGATAAATGCAAGAGTAAATAATACTACTAATAGACACTTCAAGAAGTAAAATTTGAATTGTGGCCAATTTGTGAACAAACTTCAATAAGCTTTAATTAACACAGAAATATTATACAAATCCGGTAAGGCAGGGGTCTCTAATCTTCTCCACAACGGACCCGTGTGGGTGCAGGTTTTCATTCCAGCCAAACAGGGGTCACAGTTAATAGTTGTTTGAAGACCAAGATCAGTTGATTAAACAAGTGGAAACAGGTGCGGCCCCTCTTTGGCCAAAATGAAAATGTGCAGCCACACCGGCCCTTTGTGGATAAGATTTAAGACCCCTGAGGTAAGGCATTTCATTCAGTAATAAAACTGCACGCAATTCATGTTTTAGCTCATAATGGGTCATACACTGTACCTATTAAATTTCTGATAAAACATTATTGGGCAACAGAGCTGCCATACAAAAAAAACATGCTGCACTGAAACAATGAGCAAAGAGGACAGGGCGCTCACCTGCGATGGCGATGCGTCATGTGTGTGTGTAAGGGACGCTCCATGTCCGAGTCCATGTCGTTGTCCTCCTCCTCCTCAGACTCGTCTTCATTGTCATCAGAGTGCAAATCTGGAATTATCGTCTGTAAAGGACCCAGTACTGGACATGCACGACACAATTTTTTTTTTAACAACTGTTGCATAAACTGAGTTTGAAATCAAGACATTACATATGGCAAAAGTATAAAATAATTATTCTACATGTATACACCCAAAACCAATCCGGATTGAATTTATTCTGGAAAACCATATCTATCAAATTTCCGAAAAGAGGGAGCTTATTAATTATACAATAAGCTTAATTATAAAGCATTCCAAGCCCATTCAGACTCGCCTAAACAAACAACTTTCCAAACATCACTAAAATACTCTTAAAACTATCAAATAATAGTAATGAATTTATTTTATACACACGCACGCACCGGGCACTTTATTAGGAACCTGTACACCTTCTCATTCATGCAATTATCTAATCAGCCAATCATGTGGCAGCAGGGCAATGCATAAAATCATGCAGATACGGACCAGCAGCTTCAGGTAATGTTCACATCAACCATCAGA
>JAOUQW010000040.1:11683383-11697075 GCA_028565825.1 Olivaichthys viedmensis | reverse complement strand
TGGTGAAAACTGAAAATGTCTGAGGTCTATAAGTATTTCAGAGTTCATTCAAAACCCCTCCTGTAATGGGACACCCTGCTGCTCAGTTTACGTCATCAGAATGTAAGCACTTGGTTTGTTTTTTTCCCCAGCCAAAAAATACCTGACTCAAGCCAATGTTTAACGTCTCACAAAATCCCAACTAAATGCCCTAAACATATTTGAATTTGCCAAATACGGAAGATTAAGAAGAACTCTTTGCAGAGTCTGTGATTCTTTTGGTGGCAGAGGGGTTTTGTCCCCCAGTCACGGCCAGTGGGTTTAAACTGCAAGCTGTGAGGTGCTAAACCTGGAAATTTATACTCACCTTTGACCCTGGAAAGGACTTGTTCTTTTTGCCATCAGAGAAGTTCAGTGTCAGTGAACTGCTAGGTAAAGTGGGCAGCTTCAGGTGCTGACCGAACAGAGACGTGGAGCCTTCCTGCATGACCATCACCTGAGGATAAAAAGAAAAACACTCAGATTAAAGTACTTGTGACAAATTCACACTGATGAATGAAGCCATGCTGATTACACTGAATTAAAAAAATAAATAAAATCAAAACTGATGCTTACTTTAGAGTCCTCTGAACTTCTTTTGTGAGGATCTCGTTGCTGTCAAAAATAGAAAGCAAATCATTAGATAGAGAGTCAGAGAGAAAAACTCTCTTAGCGAAAGACACTGTTTTATTTTTATAATTTAATGACAAAATGCTTTCCAATGGCAAAAACCATCAGGTAAATTAAGGATGACCTTTCAGTCTCTGCCAAGTTAGATTGCTATTGCACAACCCAACTGGTCTTTCTTAATTAACTGACTTCCAGTATAGCTGCTCTTGTCAATCAACAGTGTCGATTCCTGCCACACCCCATCTGTAAACCAGCTAGTACCAAGGGAAATGATGTCATACCCACAGCCATAAAACGGTCGAATTCCTGGAACAAAACTAGAAGCAGACAGGCTAAACTACATACCATGCAAGACTGATAATTTCCTTCGATAATAACATTTTAAAAAGAAGGATTCATGCTTGATATGGTTATTTTAACAGGTTCAGTTTTAAAGTGGTAGCAAAACAAACAAAACAAATGGCAGCCTCTAATTCCTAAAAAAAAAAAAGGTGTGCTGTCCTCTGGCGTGGGCCCAAGGACAGTCTGTGTGTCCAACAGTGATGGATGGTTCAGGTTAAAATTAGCCCACTTTAATTTATCCTGTAAAAGTTACTCCTCTTGGCTGATGAGAACTGTAATTCCATTAGGACCAACTAGCTGACAGTGGATTTTATTGTGGAGCTTTGCAGAGGCAAGCAGCCTAAAGGAACAGCACTACACCCTCACCTGGGTGTGGATTTGTGTGTGTGTGTGTGCATAAACACAGACGTACCGCAAATCTGGGACTGAGCCCTTAGGTCACAAGGACTGTTTGGTATCCATCCAAAAACGCACCACTACCATTGATTTCAACGGGAACGATGCGTTGACGGACAGCACGTACCAACGCATGACGCGTAAAAATTACGCTCCGTCATTCGTTAAAAGAGTTCATCAGAGTTGAACTTTTGACGGAACATACGCTGATGAGTACATGCATCAGCCAATAGGAGACAGTGTGGGCGGGGCCTCAGTCAGACAATCACTTCGGTGTTGAGGAAGATGGAAGGAGAAACTAATCACGGTTGTCAGCTCAGATCCAGAGCTGTACGATCCAGCGCTTAAATTCTGTAAGGACAGCTCGTGGTGAGCTATGAAGGAGAACCGCAAAGGCGAGCATCTTTCGCTTACGAGTATCCATGTTGAGCGTCCTGGTCATGAGATTCCCGCTTGCACGGAAAAAATGTAATCTCCGCCCACAAACACGCCTACGACAAACCATCAATGCATATGAATGCGTTCTTTGACGGATACCAAAAAGTCCTTGTGAACGAGGCTTTATTCTGAACTCTTAAAATGAAATAGGCGTTCTCAGATATCACCCACATCACTCATATAAATACAAATTTTCTTAGTATAGTATATAGAATAGTTTGAAAAGATGAAAACAGAATACTAAGGCAGAATTTAAAATACTGTATCGAAAACATCTAGAGACCAATTACCTTCAAAGAGAAACGGTCTTTCTAACTGCTTTTTTTAAATATTTTTTTTAATTCAACATTAACACAACATGAATATGAACTTTGTTTTTAGCTAATGAATGACCAGCAGAACATTTAGTATCATCAATCTCAGTTATATTCAACATCTCATTATATCGTCGCTGTCCAATGAAAAACATTTTTTGCGTTTATTATTTTTTTTACTATATGAAATGTGGACAAAAACCTCCATCTACCCCACAGCAATTGACATCTAAATGACCAATGAAAAGCTGACCAATCACACAGTCAAATTCGGCAATATTGTGTATGATACTCTCTATGAAAAAGTGTTTTTTCGTGTTCCTGAAAAATTGGAATTTTGGAGATACATGCTTTTCATTGGACAGCGACGATATTCAACTCATTATATTTAACAGACAGTTTCAGTTTCCATCCCACAAGACTCAAGTGCCAATAACCGTGTGCATTAAGTCACCAAGCACACGTGTACGTTACCCCTCCAGCCTTGAGCAGCTTCCTGCGGAACTCCTCTGTCGGGTTGTTGAAGGTGAGTTTCTCACAGCGCAGGTGATTGACAGGGGGATGACCCTCCAAGTGCAGGAACAGATCGTAGTCGAAGCGCACTTTTTTCGGCTCCTCCTGGTGAGTAGAAAAGAAGGCACTCAAATGCATCACGTTCATACGACACCAGAGGATTATGGACCCTTGAAGCCTCGAAAACTTAAATGTCAAAAGGGGAAAAGAGTTTCCAAGTACCTTATTTCTGAAGTAAACTTCAATAGGGAGGATAAAGCCAGCGTATCCAGACTCCTCCACTTTATACGGCGGATCCTTGCACACTGTTAGAGAGAAAAAGCATAAAAGGAACATTTAAGGCTTTTTCATTTGCAGTCTTTTCAAATTTGTGCTCAAGGTCAATGTGCTCATACCATATTAGGCACAGACATCCCTACTTGGAACTGAAAGGAGTATTTCCTAAAGCCAAAATTGACCAAATTACTTTTATTTGCATCAACTGTTTGTAATGAAAACAGTGAATGGGGCTTAAACGCATTTTGAATGAGTGTGTGCATATGCGCTTGGAAGGTTGTTTGCAAATTTCGGTCCACAACTTGCATTACTAACAACCTGATGTCATCAGGGTCCTGCTATGCGAGAACAATGAATAAATGGTACATATTTACACTTGTACACAAAATTACAGTTAAGCGTGTTTGTACGAAATCTCCCGATAGTCTTTGTGTGAATTATGAGGGAAAATATGTGAAAGTGCACAAAACACAAAATAGTAACACTCAACTGCAACTAGTACATACAAGCTTTTAGGATTATTTCTTTTCATTCGAAACAAGTGGAAAATTTAATAAAATAATTAGAACCAAATATCTAAACAGAATATGATTAATAGTCATTACTTTTAGTACCACAGTTGTGCTAAAAACCTAAAGTGTTTTCTGACTCATTAGTCAGTTTGACGATTCAAAATCAGACCAAAATAAATACCTCTGGTTAATTTTCTATTCGCTCTGATCCAGTATGGTACCAATTGAAGAGTACAAGTAGAACCAAAAAATGAGAGCATGTGGGAAGGAGCAGCTTTTTGGAGCAAGATATAGTCACTGGATTGAAAAAAAGTCGACATAACGTCTTAAAAATTATTAGAGTTTTGTTTGAAACAGTTAGTGGTGAGTAAACGTGGTTGACCATTTACACTGTCAGTCAAATTGCCTCTTCCTGTGAAAGGAGGCGGTTCTTGCTCATGTCTAAAAACAAAAAGTACCAGACTCTCTCGCGAAAGCTAGAGACTAAAAAGGGTTAAATTGTGTTGCTAGTGCAATCAATCTGCACTAGGGTTCATTCTGAAATGGTCAGAGATGAGAGACCAGCGTTTGGACCGTGTGTTTGGTCTACACCTGAATACAGAGTGCAATTGCTGTGTTCACATCTGCCCAAAAAAATGCCACCAAGAGGGTAAACACACTAGGGTTCGATTGAAATAACTAAATACTGCATATGTGAACATGCCCTAGTTAAGTGGCTATTATTGCAGATTATGATTAAATAGTAGTCTTCAATTTAAATCAAATTTTCAAAGCGGAACTAAAACATGGACAATACTAGTACCACATTGGGATGTCAAAAAATTTCAACACTTAAATATTTTGCCAAAGAACATTTTGTGAATGGCCTGCACGCACGCGCACACACACACACTCACACACACTCACACACACTCACACACACTCACACACACACTTTTTTAAAATAAAACTCAAGTACATTTACTTTCAATAAATAAACATCTCAAGTCTGGCACAGCATCTGTGCCCTGCTTCATGGTATGGTTAACCAAAGAACCAGAACAGACAAATATGCATTATTTATTTGCACCCACATGTGGTTAATTAACCAAGACAAGTTCTTCCTTGTCTCATAATTGTGCCATAACTGTATAGGGAATTTGGTGGGGGGTAACTTAAAACTGTAATTTCTTGCTGCTCTTGACCTGCATGGAGTGGGATCTATTCATGTTTTCATTTTAAAAGTGTGTTAACTTAATGAATGATTCACTTGGTTGTCAATGTTTTGAAGGCAGGATTAAATTGTACTGGATTATCGGACTACATTCTTGGATTACATTCTGTTTCACTTCTACGTTGCTTTAGATAAACGACAAAAACAAAAGAAGAATCCTACATCTGACTCAATTTCAATACAATCCTGACATGTACATGTACACACACACACACACACACACACACGAGAAGAGACTCATGGGACACTTGTTTGTCTTGCTCTCCTGGTGTCCCAAAGGGCCTTACAAGAGCCTCAGCAATTAGTCACCATCCTCTGTGTGCTCTGCAAGTCAAAAACATTTGGAGCCAAATTACCTTCAAAGGGAAACTGTCTTTCTAATAATCCTCCAGATCTTTTATTTTTTAATAAAAAAAATTGTGATTTCAAAAAATTGTGATTTCTTAAAATCTCCTACATTATACTGCTTGTTATTGTGCTATAAATGATATTTAATGTAGTGCAACACATGGTCTTATTCTTTATTTGCTTAAAAGCCAATAACAACTGACAGCAGAACAACAACTTCTGCAGCAACAAGCAATAACAATCCTAGTTACTGCCCATAGCAACATGATACCCATTTTGTGAGTGTTTTGATTGAGTATCTTATACGAGACACTTGCAACACATGCTAAACCAAGAAAAAAAGGGGGAACCCCCCCCCCCAAAAAAAACCCCCACAAACGACTGCTAAGTAGCTTATCCCTCAAGCCATTGCCTGCTCTCAAAGTTAATAGGCTTGTAGGGCCAGAGCCCACGCCGGTTCCACAGAAATGCTTATACTCGAGTTACATGGCAACCAAGGCTCGGCCTCAATAGGACGAGTGACGGCTCTCCTGGCTACACAACTCATGACCCAAATCCTGAGGTCATGGCACCCCAACACTGCACTGCTGCACAAATATTATGGGTTGCGATTAATTGCATGACTGGGTCAGGTTCAATTATGAGCAGCTAAATTGGGCCTATTCACTAAACTGTGTTTATTTTGTATGTTGAAGCCACCAGAGTGTGTTGGAGATGAGCCATGAAGTGGAATTCTATAAAAATGTGTTACTATTTTCGGATTTACTTTTTACATGTTTAAGAGAATAAACTTGCATTTCGATTCTTCCTGTTAATGAAGTAATGGTTAGCCTATTACTTCTAATTTCTTAATGTTCACCATTTAAGTTGAAAAGGTTTTAGCTTAAGAAAATCTTCATGTATACATCATTTTAATTATAAAGAGTAATTAGATCTAATAGTCTAATTAACTTAGTCTTTTAATTATTCTTAGTCTAATAAACTCAAAAATCACAAGAAACAATATTTTTCTTTAGCATCATATAAAGTGTAAATGCAGAAATGTTACTTTTCGATAAAGTTACAGGGGAAAAGATTACATTTGGATTTTGGCTGGACCCCTACACAAAACAAACACCCAGAGACGACCAAGACAGTAACAATGTGATGAACATGTATAAGATCTAGGAAGGAAATTTACTTGATTAGAAGAGAATCAAACATCTACACTGGGAAACTGACAGATCGTTATTATGGCTGTGGAACTCCTGCTTAAGTTGAAAAGGTCACTTTACATTTAGAAGTGTGAGTCTGGACAAGCAAAGTGCACAATACACTCATTGACCTGTAACAGGAACTTGGCCAGCAACTACACCAAGCCAGAGCAGAGGATGCTTAGCTTTTCTTTTTCATTTTATTTATTGGAATGAGCCAATAAGGGACACACACACACACACACACACACACACACACACACACACACACGATGCCAATCACAGGACAATGCCAGTCAGAAATTATTTGCCCTGTCGTAAAGAGGCAAGGAAAATGCTGAGCCAAAATGCAAAACTGCAGAAAGAAAAGACGAGTTGACATTTAGATCGTTGTATGACTAAACTGTTAATCTGCACGAATAGATTCTATGAGCATTTCCATCCTCTTCGAAGAATGGTTAATGTACACAAAAACCCAAAACTGACTGAGATTACACTTCTTACTAAATGACCAGGCTTAGTAACAATCTGGTCTGTGGGAAGTGAAATCGACTCTCCTTTTAGACTCAGATTACCATCTTCTAGCTGAACCAAAGACTCCACAGTGAGAGATGTCAGTAGCACAGGCAGTGCAAACAATCCTTCAGTACAGTGGACCACCAGCATTCAGGTCAACCAGAGCCAAAAACTATTATATCGTCGCTGTCCAATGAAAAACATGCATCTCCAAAATTCCAATTTTTCAGGAACACGAAAAAAACAAACACTTTTTCATATCATTAATCATACATAATAAATCCGAAATTGACGATGTGATTTGTCAGCTTTTCATTGTTAGTTTAGAGGTTAACTGCTGTGGGGTAGATGGAGGTTTTTGCCCACATTCCATATATGAAAAAAAAGTAAAAAACGCAAAAAATGTTTTTCATTGGACAGCGACGATATGCAGGTCATAAACTCCTTTTTATAATGAGAACCATCACAACAGTTTGTGAAACAGAAAACAGCTCTTCAATCGATAACAACAAATTGCAAAGAGTGTATTGTTCTTGCTCATCTTCCCCTATTTTGGCATTTTTCAAAATTAGGAGCAATGGAATTGGTAATTATGGCAAATAAATTCTATTTTTACAGACTACATAAGGCTGAACAGGGATTTGAAACTGGTTAGGTGCTAGGAGAACTGAGGACTCTACCCCTGGCTAATCACCTGCTAATGTTGCTAGGTCACCACGCTCCATGGACTGCTGTACCAGTCAGGAGGTCCTCTGTGCTCCCCAAGTTAGCAGTAATCATGCTAGCAATGGGAGTGACACTCAATGGAAACACATTAAAACTGTAGTCGCTGGAAGGCATCACTCTAGATGGTCACCTTGCTGCAAGATTATTGAAAACACTTTGAATAAACTGCCTTTACATCCTGATAGCTAACATCAAAATAGATGCTATGAAGATGACCTGAGATATTCAAAGGGCTTGAAAAATTATGCCTTGCTTTGCTTCTGCTCAACAGGTAATTACTTTGCTTGGTAAGTTCTGGTGTAATTTGTTATTCTCATAAATAAATATGAAAAAGTACACGACATGGCTAGCTAGCTAACATGCTGTTGTACTCAAGTTGGATCATCTTGTTATTTCTAGCTGTGTTAGCTACATAACCAACACTTAGATGTCTGCCGGAGTATAATTTGCCAAGACGTAGCTTACGAAAGTGTTATGGGTGCAGACTTGTGATTCAACTAGGCGAGCTAATTCTAAAACTTTAATCAGTGTAGGCACTGCTAACTTTCGTGATCTGGAATCAGGTGTGTAACTGCTTGGCTGGAACAAAAGCACACGCACACGCACACACACACACACACACACACACGGGTGAACTGTCTAGTTAGCAAGAACTGCCAATACCACTTACAAAGCCTAAATGGCTGAGGTGGTCAGTCCTTGATTAGAAAGGAGGTGCTGGAGCATGGCTAGCAATATAAAGGAACCTTGACTGAGCCCTCATCAAATCCTGTTTGAGCTGGGATAGCCAGGCAGGAGAAAAAAAAAAAAAAAAAAAAAAAGGTTAATTGTTCCCAGGCTTCAGTACTATACTGATGGCTGCCAAACATTGGGAAGGCTCTAACCTCTGCTCCCAGAGGTAATGGTGACAAGTGTTGCCTTTCTATGATCCGAGTGGAAATCCTTGTCTTACTATACATTTCACAAGAATGCACTAATCTAATGCAAGCATTTTAAATTATTTAGGAGCAGTTTCCATGTAGAAAATATTTTGGCTCCTGGCAAATTTTCTATTTTGCCATTAAGGACAGTAGACAAGGTCATTAGAATTTGGACAAAAGAGCAACGGCTCGGTTTTCAATAGTGCTATGGGCAGTAAGGGGGCTACTAGTTAGGACGAAAAAGCAACACACCAAAAGAGATGTGGAACCTGCCTGAGAACGAGCCCAGTTCCAAAATCTTGACAAACTGTTGTCAAACTAACCACATTCTGCTGCTACCTCATTCTCTCAAGGCTCAGGCCTAGTCTACACCAACACGGGTACATTTGACAACACTTGTCAATCATTTTGTATCCGTTTTGCCATTTTAATTTCACGTTTCACTGCTTTGTATAGTATACAAGCGACGCTGTGCTGCGTGCAAGAAAGCATTCACCTGCTTTACTCAACAGTAGTCTGGCAGGGATTCTACCAGACAGACCAAAATCCAGACATCTATCTTTTGAAAACATTTCTTTTCATGGCCATTATTCTTAGGTCAGACAGTCGCACTGCACTGGTTACGGCCAACTACAAAGAACAGTGTAGATCTTCTCTTTAAGCAGAGCCACCAGGAGTACGCAGAGCCCAAGAAGGTACGAGTCTCTTAGGGCTAATGCAGCTATACAGTGGAATGGTAAAGTGGCTTTCTGTCACATACAACAATTTGTTTGGATAGGAATTTGCTCCATTTGGTTACTGTTGGGAGGGTGCGGGATGTATAGGTCCAGCGTATCTATTTAGGCAAGCTAAGCAGTTCTTTTGACTTGCACTTGAGCAAGGCTGGCTGCATGTAGCAGATTATTCTGCCAACTGTTAGCAACTTGATCGTCAAATGTGTCATTTTACCTAGCTCTGTGAGTGCATTTTGCCAGCACACTGGCTAAGGAAGGAGTCATTGACTGGGCCGCCCTTGCCCCTGCTCCCACCAGTAATTTCCACACTGGCACAGTGAAATGCAGCAGCACTATGCTCTACAGTCGTTGTTTAAGTGGGCTGACCATATGGTTTGTGTGCAAAATCATGCAAGTCATTTGATTTTGGGAGCTGAAAGGGGGTTTACCTGACATTAGTATACAGTATTTGCACCCAGGTTATTAGAGTGATTATGCAGAGGCTTGTTTGGTATGATATCGGTGTATTGTTCCATGCATCAGAAGGCTTGCAGGGCTCAAATGTATTACTCATTTTATAGCCCACTTAACAAGTGTTGAAAGTGTGAGCAGACTAGCTACAATATAGAATTTTTGTTTATCAGGTTATTGGCTGTTGTGTTGTTGCACAGTTGTGCTTCACCTAGAGCTGCAAAATGGCATGTGCCTGTCCGGGAGGGAAGGTTAAGCTGCAATTCTCAAAAGGCACACTATTGTTATAAGGAGTTGACACCATGGAACCAGGCATATGGGAGCACCAAGTCGACTCACAGTGGTGTAAATTGACACCTTGTACGGGGGAACCATGGCAGCAGAAATGAGGCACCTTCTCATTAGGGACGCTGTTACTTTTGGGCATGATGGGTAAACCCCTGTTTTCCAGAGAACACACGGTACCTTGCAAACATGATCCTCTTTGGTTTCCTATAAACATGGCAGCCATCAAATACGCCAATGCTAGTGCAAATGAGCACCCCAAATCCTGAATATCACGGCACACTTTATTGTCATCAGTCTAAATCAGCACCTTCACATTTGTTGCCTAGTGTTTTCAACCCCATAGAGATACCCTTTAAGACTGCCACTTTCCAGCTGTGCTTTCTCAAGTCAGCTTAGGGTGAAAAAGCGGACCCAGTGAGCTGATGGCTTTAAGACATGTTTTCAAATCAGCAGCGCCAAGGCACTGTGGGTCAGAAAGAACGTCCAGGTTGAATTCTGGAGAGCTGCGCGGAGCCTCATCTCAGCGCAGCTCTACCAACAGTGCACGCAGCCAGTCGAGTTTCAACTAGGTGTGTCCTACGTGGATGCAAGCTGAGAGACCATTTGTCCTCTAGAGTGGGGTTGTGGGACTAGGCAGTGAGCCATAGCAACTCGTCTGGAGTAGGTAATGAGAAAACAAGCAAGTGTCAAGTCACACCAAATCAGGACCCACCACGTCTGGAAAACAAGAAACTACATTGTCTGTGCCAAACACAAGTGAAACTCTTTAAATCTGTAAGCAATGAAACCAAAAACTAAACCTAAATCTTTTTGCCCATTTTTACATTATCTGCTTGTGAGTCTAAGCTAATGAAATTAAAAGTTTTCTTCTATCCAACTAAAAACAAATGAATGTATTCAAATGAAACATTAGACAGAAACACCAGTAAGCAACTAATGCAGCCATTAATTTAAAATGTATTTTTATGGTCCACTCAGATCTCTATATATGGAGTTATGTTTTTATATGTTCTGTTTACGAGACCCACAGGCAAAGCATTAAGTATCAAAATTTTAAAATAGATGTTGCAAATACAAAGATAAAGAACTAAAACTATTTTTTTCCATGTGTGGTATCTATGACCACTTTTAGTTTTCTTTGCCCCAAAGAATTGTCCATATGACAACTGTATTTATTGTGGGTTTGGTAGCTAGCTAATGTAATTACTCCATGTTGTAAATTAGCACTTGTTAGTTAGCATGCCATTTGTGTATAAGCCATTTGTGTGGGTGCTTGTATGTACTGTAATTGGAAACAATAGCGATAGGGCTGTAAAGTATGCTGGACCAGATCTACATTCATTAGCTGTGGTTCTTTAAAGAAAATGACTTAAAACAAACTTCAAAAAACAACAATACATAAAAAGGCAAAAACCAAACAAACAAAAACCACAGTATAAGCTCAACAGCATAAATTAATCAATAAATAAATGCTGTCCTAGACTGAACTTCCTTTCTTCCTTTGCTAATCAATTCAAAGCACACCTTGAAATCGAGGCCCAAAGTGCAGTAATTGACCATTAGGGCCTGGGAGGTAGCACGACATACATTCCTTCTTACTTCCAGATGCCCTATAGGCATCAACTGGGAAAGATTTACAAGAACCAAAGCAGGGCACTCGCATCCTTTAATTGGCACCATACTAAAGTGATCAGTCCTTGGATAAGATTTCATGATGCTTCTCATTAAAATTCCATTAATGCCAGCCAGTGCCTCTGACTGGGCCCTATGATTTAATTTCCTGTGTAGTATTGTTTTCAGATTATTTCTCCATGGCTTGAGGGAATTGGTTGAGGCTGCAGTGCTGTCATCAACCACTCATCAGAGAGGAGCTGAGGGGTCTTAAAATCAGACTCAGTCACTACAGCTTGCTCTCAATGTCACCTTTTGGAGGGAGAACTCCTGTTGTGATGCATTTAGGTAGTTTGGTACAGTTGAAAGGATTACTTTTAAATTTAAAGTTGGATTGAATCTATGTCCCACAAAATGTATGCAAGACCATAAAGAAACCTTGCTGAGAGGAGGGGGAAGTGCAGAAATACCACTATTAAGCACTTACTAGCCCAGTAATGATAACAAATCCAGTTACTTAAAATGGAACAAGCTGGACCACCATTGCCGTTTCACAGGGCATACCAACATAACACACACAGATAAGGGCTGTTCTAAAAACACACTTAAAATAAAATCAAAAGCACGCAAAGCATTGCTTATACACCATTGCCACTTCATTTGGGTACTTTGAAAAGGACAGTATTTGGATCATCCTGGGGCTCAGCTAAGTAAGCACCAATATTACTCCTCACACAAATGTGGAGGTGAAGGATTTTATTCTCAGTACTCTCCAAATCTGGAATAAAATATCTACGCAGGTAAAACCTCCTCCCAAATCCAGCTGTCTAGACACAAGAAACTTTCCTTAGGACACATATTTTAGTACAATTTACTAACAGTAATGTGCCTTGGCATTATTAATCAAAAGGTAGAGCAATTTGGATTCCTTCATAGAACATGACACATACTGTTGAATCAAACTCCCATAGCAGTGGTAAGCTACTCTAATGTCACTTGCCCACTAAAACCCTGCTTAGAAAAGCAAGACAATCTCCTTATATCGACTTGGCCATCTCCCTCAGGTTCAAGGGCTTTCTTATTAAAATGGGCTCCGACAAGCCATGTAAAGCAAAGCAGCAGCGTGCCCAGTAACTTCAAGGACTAGGACTGTAATTTAACTCCCATTCCAATAAAAGGCACAAAAAGGTATTCACCAGCCATTTTTTGAATGAGAGCCTCATCACAGAATTCCGCAGGATGCAAGAGCACCAAAAATTCTAATTGTATGCAAATCTTATAAAAAGATAAGGCAAGAGAGTCTTTAAGAAGTGACCACGAGCAAAACAAATCAGTAATAGAGTTGAGCTGCCATTTACTTGTCAAAAATAATGAGAGAGAGGGAGAGGAAAAAAAAAAAAAAAAAGCATTTCTTCTACTATCCGAGAGCGGCATTTCACACCGAGTCTTGGGCGTGTGGAATTTATGACAATTTAAATAGCTTCTCTTTGCCAGCCAAGCAGACAATAGCCACGGCAGGATTCCCCCCTCAGCAAGAGCAGCGGCTCAGATTTCACCCTCGTACACTCACCAAAACCACATCTATGCCAAAACCAAATAATTCCCTCCAGTTCCCTTGGAGAAAAAAAAAAATCATTTTGGCCTTGTAACTGACACTGCATGTTGTTTTTTGGAGACACATGAAGGATATGTATGTATATTGATAAATTGGATAGTGTTTTTCTGCAAAAACATTTATTCTCAATCTGCCTACCCAGTGGCACAAAGCAGTAACGGATCCAAAAAACGTTGAATTAAATCAGCTGGGTCCTTTTACTCAACGGAAGACTAGGGGATGCACTCCCCTCAGTGTGAAACCCAAATCTACTATAGCTTCTCCAATTGCTGATTGTGAATCCAGGCCATTACCAACACAAAATGACTCAAAGTCTAGGTCATGTCTAAGTTTATGAAAACAGAATATCTATTCCATCACAGTGCATTGTGGTAATCTTAGACAGACTATGATGATGAAGAGAATAATGTGTCAGCTTTTACTTTTAAGACATAGTTAACAAAAGGGGGAGACAAATGTTTTACGGCACACACACAAATGCATGGTGAAGGACTAAAAGACTTTGCCAGCAGACAGCCTTTATAAACCACTTCCTCACAGCCCTTGCCTCCTTTCACTCAAATGGGGGGGGGGGGGGGGGGGTAAGCATTTTTGGTTCACTCCCTTTTTTGGATTGTTGCTCAACAGTCCCCCCCCCCC
>JAOUQW010000040.1:11671157-11683373 GCA_028565825.1 Olivaichthys viedmensis | reverse complement strand
CAATTTACAACACAAAAAAAAAAAGATAAAGGTAAAGAACAACACACTCCCCCCCCCACCCCCTCCTCCCCCCCCCCCCCCCCCCCCCCCCCCCCTACCTCGCGGGGGGGGGGGGGGGGGGGGGGAGAGTAAGCATTTATGGCTCAGTTCCTGTTTTGGACTGTTGCTCACAAGTCACCCCCCCCTCCTCTTTCATTCCCCTCTCCCTCCCGCTCTTCCTCCATCCCTCCCTTTTCCGCTTCTTTCATTCCAGTGGAGAAGGCAGCCTGCAGTTTCATGGCCTCAGCCCTTTGTGTACCACCAATACAAGTAGGTACGATTTTTGCCTGGTCGTAAAGCAATTACGGGCTCGTTCCCGCAGATGTTTAATCTGAAGCTCAACCACTGCCAGGGGCTGTAGGCTGGGGGAGCTGAACAATGTTAGGTCACTGAACAACTTCCCTTTCCCCACCCGATATAAAACATCGTCGAAGACCTACAGAAGGCTTTTGTCCCTCTGCTTTGGTCAAGGCAAAGACTGCATGAGTAGAGACAGTTCACTGGTTGAAATATGAATGGGATAGCACATAACATTCGGTTGAATAAAGTCCCGCCCTTTAATAAAAAGAGCCAATCACCTTGTTAGCAAAGGCATAAGCAAAAAAAGCCTGGCCCATCAGATTTTTTACACCAACGTATATGCAGATATAAGGCACCGATGTCTGACAGTCCTGATTGGTTTTGAACTAATGTTACGCAAATCCTCGTAACAGACACATTTTGCTTTTGATTTCTCGCCACACCAAAAGCAGCAGCCAAACTTTGTCAACTCGATATAATGAAGATAATACAGAGAAAATACAGTTTATTGTAGATTCGTTACATGGACGTATTTGCAAAAACAGAGCAGCTACACATTAACTATGTGTTATGGAATATGGAGCTTGTCTATTTAAAAAGGCAGCACTCTGGATAAAACATTAGCAAATACATCTTTAGCTTAGACCCCAATCAGGACAAATATTTGTGAACTGTAATGATAATAAACTGTAAAAGACAGATTAGCTAAACTTAAGGGAACAAGCTACTGAGCCAAGCCACAGGGAGAATTCTAAATGGCTTCCTATCAGCCACTGCATAGGAGTTTAGAAGCCATGTTTTGCCCCACGTAGTGCACGTATGCAGGGAGCAGGAAGCCATTTGGGATTCGGCCTGCTCTCTGGTCTGACGATCACCGTTAATAGAAACAGTTGCAAAGAAGGTTGATGTCAAGCCTTTGCCCCTCTAGTTATGGAGAAACAAGCATCAGCAGTAGCCGAAGCAACATAAAAGAATTTTGTTTTGTTTTTGCTTTATTGGAGCCAAAGACCACAAATTATTTACGCCATATTTGTCAGATTTTAATTGTGATTTCAAATCCTTGTTTGCAACGTCACCTTGTCCGTCCATTTTGGGTTTATGGGTCTCTCCCCATTCAAGCAGATAAGAGCCTGGTCTTGTATGACCGGAAATAACTGCCCGGGAACGTTGCCAAGATGGCCGCTGAGTGGACAGACTTTACTATAAGGACTTTGTAGCACAGGATCTTTTACTAGGAAAGCTTTCAAACATGCACACACCTGCAGCCATTCATAAAAGAACCAATTTCTTTTTTTTGTCCAGGTAAAAAAAAAAAAAAAAAAAAAAACTGTTTAAAATGAAAAGCTTTCCAAGTCAAATTAATTTATACCCTCTTACATGCTTGGGACAACCAGACAAATATCAAATTTCCAAAGTCTCATTCAATAGCAAATTCAAATTGTGTTTGCTATTCAAATCCAAATTGTATGGGGTTATTCACACTGTAGTACTGGACAGGCAGCAGCTGAGTGCCATCACAGCGTAATACCATGTACAAGGTCAACCAATGTAAGGGTCAACCAAAATAACAGTCGAAACAAAAGACAGACATTAAGCAGTTCAGCCAAAGGCCTAACTATTTTATCTGTGTGCTAAAGCATCACCGTTGACTAAACTTCATTACATTAAATAATTAAGCTGTTTAAGAGACAAACACAATGCATATATTATGTATAATTTACCACTGAATAGAGGGTGCCGAAAAATCAAGCAATAGGACTTCAGAAGTTGAGACAGCATTCTTAACTATTTTAGGCACCCTTTTAATATTGGATTAAAAAAATGATGATATCAGAGCATCTCTAAGGGCTGAGATTCCAGACACAGTTTATGTCCAGTCAAGAATGCAATATGACTCCTCATTAAATTCACATGAAAAATCCTAATTGACAGAGTAATTTAATTCAAGTGTAGGCTTAATCTGGGCATCTGATAGAAGAGAGCTAAATATATTTTCACACATCATATTTCATATTACTTCAGTTCTAAAAAATCACCAACAGTGGCTCATCTCTATATGTCTAATATTTTATGCATCAAGAAGAACACTGTCATCATGTAATCAAACACAATATTCCACAATAGAGTCCACAACTTCAGACAATTTGTGTTCTCGGGAGTACAATTCCTCCCCTCCATCATTCAACCCTGCAGGGTTCAGCTGCTCGCTGAGGATAGATTGCTTCCTCTGAGGGAGCGAGAACGATCTCTAGCAAAGCCACAGTCAAAGAGGGCCGGAAAGCTACACAGATCCAATTGACATTTAAGCCACACTTTGCCTGAGGACAGCTGGTATTAAGGCCTACATCAGGATCTTACCTTATCGTAAATGTGCATACAAAACCACAGACCCCTGATCAGCTAAAGCAATGGGCAGAGTTAAAAGGCTCACTGTTCACCCACAGGCTAACGCAGTGACCTGATCATTAGACAGCCACAAAGAGGAAAGTGGAGAAGATGCTGGCGGTTACTGAATCAAGATCAAACGGTGATGTCCAAACGTATCGTTATAACATCAACTCATATGACTGGGTTTCTAAAAGTTTAGCTAATTTGTAATTAATCTCCATTTCTTTTGATCTCATTAGATCAATCACTTGATCTTCAGCTGCTCCCACAACGTTATAATAATTACTTTTCCAAAAAGAACATTAATAAGCGGTTTTCTTCCCGTCCAAATAAACATTACGCTTTCTCATCGGCCACACAAAGCTTTGCGAAGCTGTCGTGATCACTCTAATTGGAAAAATGTGTGATTGTTTCCTCTTCGGTGCGATTTGCAGATACCACAAAAAAAGCAGGCAGCCATTACAGCGGATGCATCCTAGACTTATTTAAACCAATAACGACAATGGCTGCTGCACCGTGCCAAGTAGATCGGTACTGTAAACTACTTTTTGCTGCTTGATTATTTCAGTTGTTACAAGAATGAGGACACCCTTCTCATCAAATTTAGTTACTTGTAATACTGAAACGATGTACCTGCATGGAGAAAAAAATAGTCGTTCTCAGCAGTCATGTTCCCAAGTGGTAGTTTACAAGGTGAACACCAGAGAGAATATCTTCACGACTTGGACAATTCCACTTTCAGGCTGTTTCAGATCTCAGATATGCTATGCAAACAAAGTGGTATCAGCTTGGTCCATTACCAGTCAATCCCTAGTCTCGCAAGCCAGGCTTCTAGCTTTTGTTATCGAGTCTGGTACCTTTCGTCAATAAACGTGGCCAAGAATGACCTACTTTCACAGGAAGAGGCTGCTTCACTGACATTTTAAATGAGCACCAACACACAACCATGGCCCATCTGCAAATACGTTAGAATATCTCTTTTACTTGACAATAACCGTTTCAAACGATACTCTGGAATAACTTTTAAAGACAAAATGCTGTGAAGTTTTTTTTTTTTTTTTTTTTAAGATCCACTGACACCATCTTGTTTAAATTTTTTTAAATAAAAATCATTCTGTCACGGTCTTCAAAAGCTTGTTATCCCGTCGAAAACCAGTGCACGGAAGCAAGCATACACAGAAGTGTGAAGGGCCAATCATATTGCTACCTTTAAGATTCTAAAGCTACCAGCGAACTGTACAATGATAAGGCCCACGGAGCGTCTGAGGCTGAGACTGGTC
This sequence comes from Olivaichthys viedmensis, assembly GCA_028565825.1. Taxonomy (NCBI): domain Eukaryota; kingdom Metazoa; phylum Chordata; class Actinopteri; order Siluriformes; family Diplomystidae; genus Olivaichthys; species Olivaichthys viedmensis. Next base: position 11,679,366 of record JAOUQW010000040.1, on the reverse strand, counting down.
AATCACTAATCGAAGGCATCCCACCACCTGTAAATCCATACTTCACAAAAAAAAAAAAAAAAAGATTATCGAATCTTAAGCAGCAACACTTCTTATAGCTAGCTGATTAATTGTTACACTACTCCTTGTCCAAAGCTACCACATTATAGTGCATGTTGTACAGTGAGGTCTAATGTTAATATTGTTACTAGCTTATCCACTATAACCATGTCTGTGAAACAAAGCTGAATGAAACTGTGCTGGTGCATTCTATATTTACACGTGCTTAAGTATGAACATGCTTACAAATCACCCAAATAGCAAATTTTGAATTCATCAGCAGTAAAATATCCCTGAAATAATCTGATGCAATCTGTTGCCTGCCATACTGCATGTTCTACTTTCGCCCTCGTATGAACATGCATGTTCTGTGTTGGCTTCACACTTTTTCAATGACTGGTTTATCTGGCTCATGACTCCCTCCATCTGTGGCTAGATATTGAAGACTCTTGGATTAAGCTGTAACAAATGAGCTGCATAATGGGTCGCTTACAAACAATTTGTAGGAAAGGAAAGTGAAAGGAATCATTTAAAAAAAATATTTCACAATAAAACTATCAATGCCACACGAATCGTACCGCATCACACCCTATGATTACCATAGAGGTGTGTGTGAGTTGTCTACATGATGTTTTGTTGGAAAATCACATATCTGAGAGTTCAGGCCATTTATAAAGCTTTTCAAGGCACCCTTTCTTTGTTTCTAGACTTTATATAAATTAAAAGTATACAGATCGACGGCCAGTTTACTGGACTTCTGAACAAAAACGAAGGCACTGTGCAAAATTGAAGGTGACAATCCCAAAAGCCTCTCTGTGATGACAAAGAGAACACTTTCTGCACTCTCCGCTAAATTATGGGTAGGCTTGTGACCACCCAAAAGCCACACATCTATATTTGAGCGATTTAAAAAAAAGGCTGGCATCAATGGGTGCAGGTGAAATGTACGACCGTGTTCCAGTCCATTTCTTTTGAGTTGGTTACCCTGCAGCCCCCCCCTCGCTAAACACATACACTCCCCCATCCGGCTCCCGACACTAAATATCAGGTTTCCAAGGCTACACAGCATGGCCGCTAATCATAGCATTTTTTTTTTTCCTCAAGCCAAGCAGATTGGAGTCCGTTTAAACATGTCTAGCTTGCAATGATTCTCCAAAAATTATGGGATTTCTTGTCTATCCAGCAGTACACAAGATAAAATTGTGAGTGTGTTAAAGTGGTTAAGTCATTTAAGGAAAAAGTTTAGCCTGCAGGAACATAAAATGATGTACACGTGACAAAAGCCAATTTTCTTTAGAACGCTTCAGCTAGTTTTATAAAAGTGAAGAATATCAGAGAAGGATGAATATAATAAACAAAACCTTCTCTTTTAAGCGAGCCACAGAGGTATTTAGTATAATATAGAACAGCTGGGAGATTGGGCAATATCAAATGGTGGCAAAGCTTCAAAAAATAAATAAATAAAAAATAAAGAATGAAAGGAAGTGACTAAAGACATTTGGAAGATGAGGGATTGGAATAAGGGTGAGCGAGAGAGAGACAGTGTTACAGCTGTTCTCTCACAGACGTGACTGTTGGTATTAAACTGTCAAACACATGCTCGTCTGTGCACAAGGTTTTTCCTCTAACCTCCCTCCCAGCTCCTCTTGATGCTGGCTAGCGTGATCAAAGCTTCGAGTCGGGAGGCCAGAGTGGAGGGGGGAGGGAACAGAGCCTCCTGGGACCCCAAATAATAAGCCTGATTGTTTACGTTACATGCACTCCATAAATTCTGTCCTGTTTTAGAAAGCAGGTTATCTGTATTCAGTGGCCACAGAGAGTCCTGTTGTGGATTATCCAGTGAACTTGCAGGAAGTCCTACAGAGCAAGTCTGAGACTCTCTTCAAGTAGTTCGGAATTATTCTGGGAGTGCAGAATCTCTTTGCAAACAGTTTTTGAAATCAGTTTTTGCCTGTTGAGTACACACTAAAATATTAAATAAGACACTAAAGTCTGTGATCAATAAACAGCCGTCCAAGGTATCATTCAAAGTTCATGCTGTCAAACTTTTTTCTTTTTTTAAACACTGCAAAATTGGAATTGAGTTTCCTCATCACCTCAGTAATGTACAAAACTAAAGTGAAGATCACCGAACCCCTACTTCCCTTAATCCATTCTGGCTCACAGACTCTGTCAAATCAATTACCAACATTTCCTAAATAAAAACATCCCTTTTTGCAACAGTTCCAAAAAAAAAAAAAAAAAAGAAAACCTCGGGAAGTACTTAGGCTTCTTAATTTGTCATGCCGCAAAAACACATTAGGCCGCATACCATATACTTCTGAGAGGGAGTTTGGGAGATCGCTTAGGTGGCGTCATAAGGCAGGATTTATTAGAGGTTAAGTATCCTCCTGCTGGTTTTGAACTTTTTTCAGAAGGCCTCGCAACACATTTGTCCAGAAAGGGGGGTTACGGCAGAGATGTTAAAGCAAACCTACATTTGGTACGCCTCCTGTCATCAACAGCCTACGAAGCATGTTTTCAAGTAGTTTTCTAATTAGGACTAGGTGATTTACAGTCTTTTTTAATGCTTTGAGAAAAATATATGGCAAGGGAGATTTTCACCAGAATGTCAACGCATAAGACATGCACATGCGCACACACACACCTGGTGCTAGAGAACACTCCCCTTTGGAACTTATGTCAATATGAAAATCTGTGTTTTTCTGTGCTATAAATCAAGTTCAGTAGGGTACAGAGCACATAGGCTACAAAAATTGGGAAAATATTACCACACATTTAACAAGTCAGTCATGTTGAACAGAAACAAAACAGTTCAAATTAGGCGTTTTATTTTCCAAACTTTGCCGCTCGATTCCCCACTGCACAACTGTAGTAAGTCAAGTTCCCCTTTTGTCCCAGTACAGTTTAATGCCAGACCATGAAGTCTGTTCCCAGCTGCTTTGATGCACAGACCGCGATAAGGAATATTACAAGTGCTAACCAAAACCAAATCCCATGCTTCCCCGTTTGCTCTACTATTTGCTTTTCGCCTATAAAACAACCCAACTCTTGTTAAAATGCCAAGAGCTGAATGCCATCATATTTTGTGTGTTATGTGTTTGCGATTTCTTCCAGTCACATCTCTGCTAGGGCTGCACGACATGCACAAAATACTATAGGCCTATTGCAGTTATGTTGCTAGATATTGCAATATGTCTTGCAATACAATAAAAACACATTCGTGAGGCCTTGAAATGACAGGGTTAAAAACCGGACTGCATTAGTTCAACCAAAATCATTTGTGTGTTATTATACACGTATGATTTATCAAAAGCCCCACAGAACATTTTGTCTGATGTTAGTCAGGATGCTTTCAGCGCAGCATAAAACATTACGGAATTTGGAAAAGGGTTCATTTGAATATCGCGGGTTCCAGCAATACCAGTAAATAATAGGCCAGCAGTGTTACAATGATTAATCAGAGACACACTGTGCAGCTCCAGTCTCGGCTGCGTGCAGACGGTGGAAGAAAAGGCAAAGCGCCCTCAGACAAGCCCAATCTCACAAGGGCTCGCAATACAGTGAGAATGTGCGTCTGCAGCGAGTCGTGTGTAATTAGGACAGACCCTGGTTGGCATTTCGCCCAGCACTTGTTTCCTCAGAGCAAACTCAAATGCAACAAAGCGGCAGAGACTGTGCTTCAAAGCGACAAGCATTTTAATTGATCCTTTCCGTTCTGCAACGGGGGCACCGTGTCCCCTGTAGTCTACCGGTCTAAACTTAAATGTGGCTTATTCCCCTCATTTTATCGGTTCTCTTTTCACATTATCCTCCCGCTTCTCACCTCCCTGCAAAGAATGAAGTAACGGAACTCCAGGGAAGGTGAAATGAAACTCTTCCACTGGGCAGTAGCTGCACAGATGGAAGAAGGCTAGTAAAAGGTTTTAAAAAGCACTGCAATGTACAGCAAGAAAAATGTTGAAACTACTTCACAGCTTCTCTACAGGCTATCGAGATGAACTAGAGCCCGTTTAAACTGCCGCATTGGAGAAATAACAGCAGATACGACTTCCATGCGTATTAACATGGTGACACGCACGAAACTGGAAACGTCCGAAATCAGAACTGTCGCTTGACCTCGCAAATAGGAAATCGGCTCGGCCCTTCACAAATCCGTGCTTAAAAGAGGGGAAATGCATGCAAGCAAACAGCAAAAGTCAGGTAGGCACCAAGCTTCCCCCCCAAACCAATAAAAATCCTCCCGGGAAGAACGGCCTCGAGCCCGCAGATCGCCAGGCAGCACTCCCATCCCTCACAACGATCCACCAGCAGAACCAACCGCACACGTCGGCCTCTTGACGTACCTCTTTTTGGCTTGGGGAAACTTTCGTGCAGATGAAACACTACTTTCTCCACAAAGTGCTGGATGTTCGTGTGCTCCGGCCCGCGGACAAACACCATCCAGTCGTGTGTGAAGCCCTCAGCGGTGGGTTTCTTCCGGACCTGAGCGCGGTGCCCGAGCTCCAGCTTCACCTGAACAGCGCCCTGCAACAAGCACCCAACACCAAAAAAAGACAAGCACTGTACATCTAATAACTCACCACTTTCTATCCACTTCTAGCACACGATCGAAAAGGGCGGAATGGAAGGACTTAGTTTTAAATCTGCTCTCGTTGCACTTTTTGGTTTTTTGAACGCCGCACAACGGAGCGCTTTAGCGCGCACCGGAGCGCCCGAACGGTCCCTTGTTGCCAGGTCTGCCGACATGCACCGCGTTTCGTTTGAAAGCCTTCTCGCAATTCTGCTCAGCATGCAACAATTCTAGCCGCTCAACTATGTCTACGGTACTTTAGATAGGCTATGGAAAAGATGGATGGGAATTCTCGTAAGCGTCGGTTTAGCGCGTTCGCCTCCTCCGCTACGGAGAAGAAGGGGGAAAAAATCGGCGTTAGGGCAAGAGAATCGCGCGCCGAGTCGAGCGTCGTTTCAGCAGGTAGCGCCTACTCACCGAGCTGGCCATTCTCGAGGCCACGGGATAATGCTATTTCATGGACAGCTTGATTTAAATAAAGAGCCCGCGGACTGCGGACGGCCGATGGCGGACATGGTCTCTTAATTGAGCCCCAGCCCGAGTTTCAAGGAGTGAAGTGAAGTGAGACGCATGCGCGCCCTGCACGTACGTGGACGCGCGCGGAACACACGCGTGCACGCGCGCGCGCGCCGGAGAGGGCGAGCCGATTGGCTACTTCCAAACCCGCATACTTACCTAGTATGCCAAAATAGGACACCACTATGGGTTGCGTGCTGTTTGATGCACGGCTGTTTAGTACGGTAAAATGCAAATTTGGCGTAGCGAGAGAGAGAGAACTCGCGCTATTTGAACGTTTTAACCCCATCCAACAACTCGCGCAACAATAAGCTGTAAGCGATTCGACCGCGTGTTCAAGTGAACAAGCCTCGCATCTCCGTGTCAACGGAGTGATCTTCGGCACGCCATATAACGTCGCGCTGTTTGATCTGCGCCAAAAAATAATCCTAATAAAGAATAAGATTTCTTATCATTCGCAAATGCTTCAACTGCCTTCATCTCGAGCTGCCCTACTCTGCCTAGACGGCTAGCAAATGTATATCTTTGTAAGGGCACCAAGCAAGGCTTTTCAGAAAGTCTTTGTGAAATGTTGAGAAGTGCTTGGCAAAGGAAGATCGCAGATTAAGACGGCCCCAGTTTCTGAAATGGTGTCCGGCGCCCTATTTCCTACAAATAACAAAGTGCCACTGACTATTCTGCACCTTGTAAAGCAGCTTTCATCATTTTGGACACTAACCTATTGTAGTGCATTGTGGGAGTTCCTGGGCGCGCTGCATTTTCGAGCGCATGCTACAAAACAATTCAAGTCCTATACTGGATAGGTGTCGTATGGGAAATGGAGGGAGTTATTTTTTGACAACACATGCCTGGAGTGTAAGGTTCTTGCAGTAATCTATTGAACTGATCTAAAAACGTCTTTTTTTTGTTGCTCTAAAGTACCTATTTTGACTTTTTTTGTTGTTGTTGCTTGCTTACTTAATGGAAGGCTTGAATGCACAGAGGTAATAATTAGTGAAGGTTCATAGCAATCAATGAACTGGGAAAATACTGTGATGTTGGCGAAGAAGAGGCGTGAGCAGGAAGCATTTTAAAACCAGGAAAATGCTCTTTATTTGGCAAGCACACTCTTACAGCACAACACATAGCTTGGTGGTAAGTCTGAGAACTGAACTAACATGGCGGAAGCCTTTCGCGGATGGTGGACACAATCAATCTGTGAAGGCTCGAGCCTTCGCAAGGTCGTAGATGGCGACGTAAGAGTAAACCCTCTCCAGTCAGGCTCGCTTCAGTCCAGCGCACTCCAGTTCAGCGCACTCCAGTCCAGCGCACTCCAGTCGAGTTCATCAGTCTCCTAAGAGAGGAGGTCCCGGTTCCTGGAGAGGGTCCCCTCCTAGAATTTTTTTTGGGGGGGGCTAACCACCTCTGAGATCCACCCAGACAGTCGGCTAGACTCAGGCTGCCACAAGGGGAGGCCAACTGTATGCAGCGGGAGATCGGAGAAGGCTCCGCGACCGGTGAACCTCAGAGCTCCGGGTACCCACTTTGTAGACTTCCGCTTCCCGCACTGCCCGAGACCAGCGCCAAGGTCGTTCCTGCACTGCCCGAGACCAGCGCTGAGGTTTCTCCTGTCCTGCACGGGGTCTCTCCTGTCCTACACGTCCTGTCTCTCCTTTCCAGCCCAGTCTGGGGCCTCTCCAGCTCCGCCTGCCAGCGATGACGTCATACCACCCGTCTGTGGAGAGGAGCTCCTGGTGCCCAGCTCTGAGGTGAGTATGCAAGTGTTCTCTATCTTGTCTATTGTCTGTGACTCAGACTGGGTATCTCTCTCCCCACTAGGCGAGGTGTTCCTAGCTCTTCCGCTCACCTTCGTCGAGGACATCGTCACTCCGCCGCCTGCCTTCGTGGATGAAGTCGTTACTCCGCTCCCTAGCTTCGAGGAGGTCGTCGTCGTTCTGCCACCTGTCTTCGCGCATGATGTCGTCGCTCTGCTCCCTAGCTTCGCTGAAGACATAGTTTCTCCACCGTCTACCTTCGCGGATAACGTTGTTGCTCCGCCACTCGCCTTCACTGCTCGTCTTTGCCGCTCGCCTCGCTGAAGACGTCATCGCCCCGCCGCCTTGCTTCGCAGACTACGTCTTAGCTCCACTCCCTAGCTTTGCTGATGACGTCGTCACTCCGCCGCCTGGCTTTGCGGACTACGTCTTGGCTCCGCCCCCTAGCTTTGCTGAGGACGTTGTCACTCCACTGCCGGGCTTTGTGGGACTGCGCCTTTGCTCCATGCCTTGGCTTCTCGGGGGTCGCGGTCTGCGTCTTGGCTTCGCCCCCTGGCTTTGCATATGGCGTTGTTACTCCACTCCTTGGCTTAACAAGGGACAAATTGTGTCACCTGTGTCTCGTTCGGTCCGTAATTAGTTTGTGCATATAAACCCTGCTGTCTCTGTCCACGTTGCGTGCCTGGTCCCAGGGGCGTTTCTAGACTGCTGAATGTACTGGGGCACACACAGAATTGGGGGGGGCCCAGCCCAACCTCTTTGCTTGCCAGTCGTAGGGGTAGAATTTTACCATGCATATGGTAAATAGTCTGCTAAACACGAAATGGATTAAGTTCAAATCTATTTTACATGCATATTTACCACTAAAGTAAGGGTGTTCTGATACCCCTTTCACTAATTTTCCCTGTTCTAAATGCACCTTTTATTCCTTCTCCCTTTTCTACTCTCTCTCCTTCCTTCTACCTGTTCTGCTTCTGCTTGAACTCTTTCTCCCTGTTCTGCTTCTCTTCTCTTCTCTAACACACGCTTGCAAAATGAACAGCATCACAATGTCCCTTTTATTTAAAAATGAAATACAATATTTGAAAATGAAATACAATATTCTTGGTGTATTAAATCCAATGAGACTACATAATAACAGTTGCTATCTTAACTAATGCCTTTGATTTAGAGGTCTAATATACATTTTTGGTAGGCTACAGTCGTGGCCAAAAGTTTTGAGAATGACACAAATATAAATTTTCACAAATTTTGCTGCTTCAGTGTTTTTAGATCTCTTTGTCAGATGTTACTATGGTATACTGAAGTATAATTACAAGCATTTCAT
>JAOUQW010000040.1:11611359-11621610 GCA_028565825.1 Olivaichthys viedmensis | reverse complement strand
GAATAAGTCTGTAATGTAATGAAACGTGGAGAAGGTGAAAGGGGTGTGCAGACTTTCCGGCTTGACTGTATGTATGTGTGTATATATATATATATATATATATATTTTTTCCTAAATTTTAGAACACAAATTTAAAGGAACAGTTCAGCCATAATGAAATTTACACAATTTTCCCCTCAGCCCAAATGTAGTTGATCAGCCAAGATACTGTATGCTTGGTTTATGGAGGTTGCTTTTTTAGTTTTACAAGGTTAACGAGTAAGGGCATCTGCCAATTTAGTATCGTGCAAACTGCATGGGTAAATCATCACACACTTGCATCAGGACATTCGGCTCAGTAATACAATTTATACATGACAAGTTTCATTAAATAGCAGAATTAGCCGATGTTATACAAACCAAATTTGGAACTATATTATCATTCAATAGACTTATAATGTACAATTCCACCTTCAAACTTTGGGCAACACATCCTACCCGAGTCTGATGCTTGCACAGAGTGATTCTCACTGTGCTGACGAAGAAAGTGATTGCAATTTCATGAGGGCCACTGTGACTGATTTTAGCTACACATTATACTTTTGTGCACTTTTCATGCAATGTCAGAAACCACGTAAGGAAGTGTATTTGATATGACTTGACTCGATGTGGTTTGATGCAAGTGTGTGATGATTTAGACATGCAGTTTGCTTGATGCTAAACTGGAGGCTTTAAACTAACAGCCTTGTAGCTCCAGTGCAAAACTAAAGGAGCAAACCTCAGCCACCAAACACGTTGTGCCTGACTGTCGTGCCTACATTTTGGTTAATTGTGTGAATTTTATTATTCGCTAAACCATTACTTTAAGGTTAAAAAAGAATGTAAGGGCACTTTCGCCAATAATTTTTCAAATGACCGTTTTAGTCTTTTAGTTTGCTTTCAGTTGTAATCCTCAGTATGAAGATTTGTTAACTATAATTCTCTGTCTCCTCTTTACATCTCTTTCTGTCCCACTCTTTTTCTTGTTTCTTTTTTTTTTTTAGTTCTGGCTGTGTTTTGGGTGTAGGGCTGCTGCTCAGCTCTGTCAGTAGCAGTAGTGATGTTGAGCAGCGAATGCGTGTGTCTGCCTCTTTGGACAGACTGCTCCAAAGCCTGCACGACAGCAGCAACATGGGACGCATGCAGCAGGAGGTCCCACTCAACCGCAAAACACTAAATAGTTCATAGCTCACGCACGTGCTAATGCAGGACACGGCTACCTGCAGTCCGAGTGTAGTTAATACTGATAAAGTAACACACACAATACACAATTACATCATTTTATACAACCCAAACTTTTAGTTCTTTCAGCCAGTGAAGGAATAATTTTGCAACCTTTTTACTTGGATATGCCCAAGTCATCATGTGTTTTCTGTATTACTGTCATAGGTTCTGGCATACTCAGCGGCATGTGCTGGAGTGTCAGCGTTTAGTTGCGGCATTATTGATGCCAGTAAAGCCGAGGAGGTTATGAACACTCTGCGATCCATGACTGAGGAGAGCCAACAGGTAAGGACAGACGAGCCCTGTCTCAATATCCCAATGGAGCTCATTCATCAAACCTTTCTTGACATTTGTAAATAAAAGCTGAGGTTTAACCTGATTCTCCTTCACTGTGTAAAAGGTTTGTATATGTTGAAATAGCTTGTGATGTTCATGATGATGCTCGTGTGTGTGTGTGTGTGGGTTGTGTGTAGACTCCAGGCTTGGCCCTGGCTCTAGGCCTTACTGTACACGGACACTCATCCTGTGGCCACGGTAAAGCCGAGGACCTACACCCTCGCCTGCTGTCTGCGTGGACCAAAATCCTGCTGGCAGAGGTACCGTTCATCCCTTACACAGTTCATATTAAACAATTAAAGCAGACATCACTAAGTTAAAACCCACCAAAATGCATTTAACTAATATGGTGCAGTCAGCTAGTGAGTTCAAATCCCTAGACTCTTAGGGAAACACTGTTAGGCCCTTCAGCAAGGCCATTAAAGGAGTACTCTAACGTCTCTATGTACCGCATCTCTAGCGTGTGTGCAATTATCACAAACAAGAATTTAAAACACGTTTCCATGTACTGAGAAAAGAACAAAAAACTTGTTTACTCTGAACTCACTTATTATGGAAGTCTGAAGGCAGTTCAGTTCTGTCAATAAATGTGTATTTTTCGAGAACGAATGAATTCTTCATTCAAAGGCATTTGTAAACTAAGCGCTGAATCTGTATAATTCGTCCTCTTAGAGATGGGACTACTTTTTCAGAGGGGAAAAAATTGTAACCTAAAGTTCACCAAAATACAACCATAGCTCCAAATACACAGAAGTGCCTTAGTTTTCATCTACTCGTGCATTGATGCCACAAAACCATAAGGTAATGTACGTAACTGGAATTATTTAGTATTGGAAAGAATAAAACTCCTTTAATAAAAACAGCTTTGGGTAAGACATTCTCTCCTAAAATTCATAAGAATTCATATTATATAGTCGCTTATGTAAACGTTTATTGATGGAATTCAACAACTGCGCTCACACTGGAGTTTTCCTGGAGTGTTCCTTTAACACTGGAGTGTTCCTATAACACTGGAGTGTTCCTATAACACTGGAGTATTCCTATAACACTGGAGTGTTCTTATAACACTGGAGTGTTCCTTTAACACTGGAGTGTTCCTATAACACTGGAGTATTCCCTTAACAATCAGCTGCATGCTTGGATTATATTCAGTCTTATTTGTAAGTCATGGATATGGATAGAAGTGTCTGACAAATGAATAAATGTAAAGGTAAATTGCTTTAATATTTTACTGATGATTGTGAGACAGATGGGTGTGAAACAGATGGGTATGAGACAGGCATAAGGCCTTTCCTTCGGGGAAAAGTTAAGATGCTGATTGTGCAGCTTAATCAATGGATTGGTATGTTGTATGATGTAGACAGTCACTCAAACATTTCACAAGTTACTCCTCCAATCATTTGGCACTTCCTCCACTGGGATCTGTAGTAGAGAATGAGAGTGCTTTCTGGACATAACTGGTAATAACTGCAATCAAGACTAGGTGTACTTGTTAAGCAGTCAGTTTATCTATGTATTATATAAATGTGTATGTTACGTCTCATTTGTAGATTTGGATCATGATTAGTTTTTCCTTCTCTCCTTGTTCTCCGCCTTCCTCTGTCAGGGCTGTCCGACGATGCAGAGACTGGCAGCTCTCAATGGAGTGATCGCATTGGTGGGGTCTGAGACTGCTTTTCTTCAGGTAGGCCTTCTCAGAACAGCACTCTACAGAAACCTTTAATATTACACTGACTGCGAGTGAAAATGATCTCAGTTGAATGACACACACGCTAATGCAGAACACGGCTACCTGCAGTCCGAGTGTAGTTAACACTTCAGCAAATGTTATAGCAGTTCAATTACACTGATGAAGTAATTACACAATTTTATACAACCCAAACGTTTAGTTATTTCAGCTAGTGAAGGAATTTTTTTTTACCCTTTTACATAGATATGCCTAAGTCATCATGCATCGTAGGTTCTGGCATACTCATTGCCAGGATCATGCACTGCTCACCATTAAGGGGTTTAATAAAGCCTGATTCAGCTGTATGTTGGGGTTTCGTGTTTTATATACAGGCGGGAAATCACTTAAGAACCATTCAATCTGTAGTGCATGTAGTTTAAAAGCATTCTTCTATTCTTCGATTTCTTTTATTGATTGTTCTAAGCCATGGGTTACAAATGAGTGACTTTTAAAGCCAAGGCTATAAATGTGGCACTAAACAGCACTTTACTACCTGCTCATTTGCTTTTTCAGCACCAGGGCCATTATCACCAGCTTAGGTGGTGCCAGTCTGAAATGGTGACAGCCTCAAATGCCAGTCTCATACTGCTGCTGCCCTTTTTAAAACGCACACCTGTGCCAGCTTAGTCTTTGTGTGGCAAATTACACCCCTCAGTGCCCACCCACTTTACACACACACACATACACACGGAGCTGTCTCGCCATTTAAATGCAAATGCCACCATACTTGGATGGTGGCCAGGAAGTGTCTCCATAGTAACGGCAGAACTTGACAACGGGAGTGAGAGAAGGATTTTCTCCCAGTGTTGAACAGAATCCTTGTGGATGTCTCTGATTACACAGCCCTCCCAAATGATGAAAAGATGCACTTAAATGAGTGTCTGAATTACTTTAGACCCAAGTGAGTTCCAAGTACATTTCAGTGCATTCGAAGTCTAACACCGGTCGGTGCTCATCATTTGTGGTGACATTTGTAAACGCTGTAAATGACTAATCTTTGTTTCGGCGAAATGGAAGTTGTTGAGAACGAGAATGTGTCTATATGCTTTTTGAAGCATAACAGAATCCAGCTGCCAATCGGTGCTTTTTAAATCCTACCCTTATGAACAGCTAGTCTACAAGGCTGGAATTTCAGAAACCAAGCAACATATTCTGCCGTCATGAAACAGCATGTCGTAATAAAAGAAATTACACTGGAGGAACATCAGCCTCTACTGGGAGTGTTCTGTACTGTAATAGTAGTACACAGTACACACTTCTGATGTAGAGCAAAAAAAAAGAAAGAACCACTGGCCACTCAATACTGTAGAAATCTCTGTATATCAGTTTAAGTGATGAAGTCAAATGTTCTGTAGTAGTCCGTCACCTTTTAGAGTCGTTGCATAAGAATACTTTTTTTTCTTGCAGCTCAAGAGTGAATCGGAGCAGTCCCCTCAGCAGCAGAGCCGGCTAAACGAGGTCATAAGATCTATTACACAGGTGAGATGCCTTGATTTTCTTTCCTTCTTCATTCATGTCTGTCCATTATGGCAATGTTAGATATGGAATACACAGAACATAATCTATTAGCCTCATATTAAAGAATTATAAATAATGAAATGTCATGTCTCTTCTGTCTGTCTTTGTTGGCCAGATGATCTCTTTCTCAGGAACAATAGGTCTGCAGTCTCATGGAGCATGTCTAGTGGCTCACCTCTATTTGTCTCACATGTCCAGCAGCCACATCAGGACTGCAGGTGAGCGTGCTCTAAAATTTACACTACATGAACTTTTATATAATAATGCCTATAAAACCACTGCATGCATTAATATAGAATTATATTTTTGTATAAAATATACACAATTTAAAAAGATCACAAGGCATTTAGTCCCGCCTACAAGACACATCCCATAAAACATGTAAAAATGCATATTTCTTTTGTTCTTTCTGTCACTCCATCGCTCTCTCTGTCTCGCTTACTCTCACTCAGTGCCTCAAGACTTCAGCTACCTCCCAGAGAAGAGTATCATCAGAGCTTCGGTTTTCTACATTATAGAAGCCGGAAGGAAAGGTATTCTACTGGGATTTACCAATAACATGGATTAGTTTTTAGGCATTATCTTAACTTGGATCATTTCTAAGCTCAAAAATGTCTCTGCATGTGTTGTAGGCACGGATATTTAATATTCTTATATTGTCTTTGGCTCATAGGGCCCGAGGTCATTCCGCCTGATCTGATAAAAGCAGTATTGGTGCCGCTGGCCACAGTGGGCGCCAGCTTCCAATATCCACCTGTCAACTGGAGCGCCATCCTCTCGCCCCTGATGAGACTCAACTTTGGTAAACTTTCTGATTCCCTGCCTTTTAAACCCTGAGTGTACATTCATTTGTCAGAATGATTGTTATTTGTTCCACATTTTCCAAAGATGGTGTATTGACAAGGAATTAGTATAATGGGCTAAATATTGTAAGTTAACAAAAACAGCAATCAATTAACATTTAACGCTACAAATCTCTAAAACTCAAATTTCAATTAGAATGCCATAGTAAAAATAATCATACGACTAATAATAATAATAATATTACTACTACTACTACAACTAATAATAATAATAATTTATTATTACTACTACTACAACTAATAATACTATTATTATTACTTCCCCATTATACTATTATTATTACTACTACCACTACAACTAATAATAATTTATTATTACTACTACTACTACAACTAATAATAATAATAATAATATAAATTTTTCATACATGGGAAAAAAATGCATAGTTGTAGGTATACCCTTTTGGAATTATTGGCTGAGTGTGTGCATGCTCTCCTGTGCCCTCTGTAGGTGAGGAGGTGCAGCATCACTGCTTAGAGTTGGCTGCCAGTCAAACGCAGTCTTCCTCCAGTGCCTCACTGTTCCTGGGTGTGTGGCTCGCACCTCCGCTGGTCCACAGCCTCAGTGTGAGTGTTCACTAGCAAGGACATATTATGTATTTGTAATACATTTTGACAAGCATTATCAGTTTTTTGCTGATTATAAGCAATGCATCTGTGCAGATATGTTTAAAAGTTGGGTAACTCATATGCATGTACAATTATGGCTTATGGATACGATTGTTTACCATTTTTATTTGTACTCACTTTACGTCACACAAAGGCTGTAGCCACTACTGGTAATACATTATTATAGCTTCTTTTAAATTTCATCACTTTGTTTTCGGTGTAATTTGTATTCCCTGTTCTGCTGCTTGTAGCTGCGCACCAGAGCTCTCCTCTACGAGTGCCTGTGTTCCTGGATGAAGCACATAGCGGATGATAAGCTGCAGGTGTATATGGATAGTTTGGCAGTACAGCAGTTTAAGCCAGACAGCCGAGCTCTGCGTCTCCCTCTCTGCCTCTCCATCCTTCTAGGCCTTGCTAAGGCTATGGCCCTCCCTAATCCTGCCCAAAACTGCTGGACCACCCTGTGCTCCACCACTGAGAAGATTTTCCTCCTCCTTCCTGATCGTATACAGGTATAACCACACATTCACTGGCAGTAGACGACTATGATGGCATTGCTGTAAAGAACGTGAATACTGTGTTTAAAAAAAAGTGTGCATTGTGTATTTAATGCTTTTCTGTGTTGGTATTTTAACTGTTACACGGTTTGTTGTTTGTTAACTTGTCGTAGGCCCGTGAGGTGAATCTCTATGAAGGGATCTGTTCCTGTTTGTCAGAAATGAGCGACAACGAGATTGACAGGATCATTAAAGTCACTGAGGTACAGATTAAGCCTTCTGAAGCAGCACAGACAACTTAAGCTTGATAAAATTCCTTTTGCCCTTAGATAGTCATAGCGTCCTTCATGTGTACGTAGGCTACCTAAACACAAGACAAAGCCTCTTACCTGCTGTTTGGTTCAAATTGGTCTCTTTTAAATCGCTGTGAATGGTGATTGTTGTGTAGAAGGAAAGAAACATAAATTAATGTACACTGCTAACCCATAATTTAACACCCTTGTACACATTTTGGGGTTTCTTTTCTCCAGTCCACCTGACTCGACTCATTCACTGTTATTAAGCCCTTTATCAGTTGAATCAGGAGGTTTAAAGCAGGGGAAGCCACAATGAGCAGAGAATATGGATACTGGATAACACTGCTCTAATTGTTTTGTGGTGACCTCTACAGGCCAATGTGGAGAAGACCACCTTTATTCTGTCCTACCTCAGTTCCAAAGGCAGAATCCCACTCCTGGGCCTCAATGACGTCATTAGTACAGTCTTTCAGAGGGGCGAGGGCGAGCGAATCAGCTGGCTGCTCCTGCAGTGCTTCTACCAGTCACGTTTGGCCTCTAACCCTAACACAGGCAAGCCAAATATTTCATCACAGTGTGCACAGAGTTCAAAATTCTGATAGTACAGTCATAGTACTAAGGGCTTTTATTAAGAATTTACAAAAACATTACATCTAACATCTCACCTGCTGCCAGTTGGGGGCTATATCAGTAGAGATTCCAGTAGCAGCGCAATCATTGATACCTGTAACTTGTATGGTAAATTCCGCTTTTTTTGTCAGAATACCAAAGCAGTTAATAGCGGCCTGGCAGCTATTAATTTGATCCAAATATTGGACATTTGATCCAAAACTGTGTAGAAAGGAATTAAGGCTATGGAACTAAGGGACGGGCAAGACGAACATTATACTGAGCTAGTGTCATCATATATTTCAAACAAGCAAAACCTTCCTGTCACCCACGGAATGTAGTAGACATTCAACGTGGACTGGAGGGACCAACTGGCAAGAAACATGGAAGCTAACAAGTGTAGAAAAAAGGGTTCCTCAAGGGTTCTTTGGATGGTTATCGGTTCAAGCTTTCTAAAAGGTTTCTACTTGGAAACTTTTGTAAAAAGCAAACGCTCTGTTAAAGGGTTCGACATAGAACATTCAAGGGTTCCCCCAGGACAAACCGAAGAACCCTTTAGGGTGTTCCTGACAAACAGGAGTAACAGGAAGCCGTTGGTTGCCTAGGTGCAAGTCTCCACAAGTTCAGTCATGAGTTCTGCAGTGTTGTCTGGACCATTGTTTGATTTTGAGCATTTCTCCCTGCAATTAAGGTGAGTGACATATTAATTGGGCACAGTATACGAGTCATTTCATCAGAAGACAACATGCACCTCCTTCCTCAAATTATGTCGGCTTTCCAGATGTTATAAATGTGAGGGATTGCAGAATATTGTTCCACTGTGATGGCTTTGTAAGGCCCTAATTAATGTTTTACCTGCCTTTAGGTGTGTCCAAAAGAATGGAGTGGCTACTGGAGTTCATGGGACACATCAGGAAAGTGGTGTACGGAGCACCCGCTGTGAAATGTGACGATGCTAAAGAGGTATGTAATGAAAAAGAGAACGATGACACTGCAATCATGCCTGTACTCGCTGATGTCGATGTTCATAGCTGAGCCATTTCCTTGTTATGCTTTATAACTTGGAACTTGTGAGTAGGTTAGAGAAGTGCTTTTATATATTTTATTGATTCCCCCAAATTTGGGAAGCAACAGCAGCAACACGGAACATAACATGCACAATACAAAACTCTACATGGAGACTGCAAACAGTAGCCATAGTCCAAGACATTGCACACTAAAAAAAAAAAATACAGAGCCTTGGTAGCTTTCTTAGCACATCGTGCTGGAATAGGTTAATGACTAAAGATGCTCCATGATACCTACTTTCAGTGGGTCCATGCCAGAGCTGTGACAGATCTGACCTTCTTGACCTGCTTATTCAAGCGTCTAGCATGTGCTACACCATTGTGTTACAACCCCGACCCTATTCTGGGGTGTGTGGGTATGTAAATTTGTATGATGAACAAGTTCATTGTGGCTGTATTTACCATTTTCAACACACTGATGTGGGCTTCAGTACTGGCCCAAGCCCGCATAACAAGTAAAAACCCCTTCTATTTTATCCAGGACGAACCTTACTTCATTCAAAGTCTCTACTTCCCTAGCTTTTAGAGTAACCCAACGTACATAGACAAAATGTCTTCCCAACAAAAATGGCAACTAATCCTTACATCCCTGTGACTATTCACAGACTATACAATACATGAATACCAAGTTGATCATTCCAATCTCAGAGTCTTATGACAGTGCATTAGTTAGTAAGCCAAATGGTCAGAGAGTGCAGATACAAAGCGGGATAAACACGAACAACGAGCACAAAGCTTGAGCTATCACGAATTTGACAACATTTTGATACACTTGTACCAGTGCAACATGCATACTACCAACTGAACTGGAGAACGGCCATCAAATCTGTAGATAATAACTTATTTATCTAATTTTTTCCCCTTCAGAGTTGTTCATCTGTGCACGCGTGTGCATATTTGGTTAACTGCCTTAATATCTTAATAGAGCTCGCTCTTTTGTGCTTGAAAGTCAGTGGTAAACTTAAACAGTTTCTCAATCCCTGGCACAGGGCACCAGTTTCCTGCTGCATGTTTTTGCCGCTGCAGTGGTGTCATGGGCGGACCACTCCATGCCTCTCCTAATCGGCGTCCGAGCCCAGTGGTTTCCATGGCATAAGTCATCCTTCAAGCACCTAGACCTGCCCCATGACCTCTATGGGAACACTGCAACCACTGAGGAGTCAGTTAAACAGTGTGTGCTGGCAATGCCATACAGTCTGAAGCATCTGTTGGCCAAAGAGCCGTGGAAGTCCCAATCACAGAAGGTATGGATTGCTCAAATAACAAATGAAACGAAGACTACTGCATTTGCGACTCAAGAAATTAAACATTAACTGAACTATCAGAAATATATACACATATACTGTATATGTGTACACTACCGTTCAAGAGTTTGGAATTGCTGCTCAAAAGTTTGGAATCAATGTTTTCAGTGATATAAACTCCATTTAGTTTCAGATCCATCTATATAATGATTGTAATATGATTCTAGTGTTTATGCACTTT
>JAOUQW010000040.1:11565324-11586909 GCA_028565825.1 Olivaichthys viedmensis | reverse complement strand
CACTGTAAAAATATATATGGGTGACTATGATGCCCTGTGCCTATCCCACTATAAACTCCATCAACTGAGGTGCCAATCCAATGGTTTGTCCTATCGTAAAAAGTAAGACAGAAAGAATGGACAAAATAAAGAAAAATAGCTGTCATTGGCCATGGCTGATGGCTTCCTGAACTGGTCTCCTTTCCTTCCTAATGCTAAGTGGCTATTTTCTCTTAGCAACAAAAATGTTTAAAAGTGCTCTAATTAATTGATTTGAGCTGTAACTTCATTAATAACAATGACAGCCAGAGATACCAGAGCTACATAACAAAAGGTAACTGTCCTGGTTATTCTCACAATTGTTGTAAATGGTAGGAGCTAGTAGCCCATTTAATGAGGTAGCTTAGCAATCTAGATGATTAGCTAGATACTAATTAACAGGTAAAGCAGGTAGGTGTACTGAACGTTGATCACCTAGTTTCCAATTGATGACACATGCTTTGGTAACCAAGGATATATGGTCATATAGTCTTGTGCTTTGTTTGGTAATGTGTTATCATTTGCTCAGAGCTGGATGTGAGGAATTTAAGAAAGAAACCTCTAAAGGTTTGTAAGACTGCTTTAGTACTCATCACTGAACCACTGCAAGTCTACTGTAGGTGCTGTTATATTGCTTTCTGACAGTCATTTTATGTTTGCCTCGTAAAGGTGTGGAGACAAGTTGAAGAAGCCATTCACAAGAATCGATACAAAAGTCTTCCATGACCACCGCTACCATGTAGTTTTTGTCATAGACAAACACAGAACCTTCCTTCAGTTCTCAAAATCTATCTGTGGCCATACTAATTCCTAGACATTCACACCTATCCAGTCAGCATTATAAAGATCTTGGATCTTTCATTAATGCTAGTTTTTTTTTCATCTTGATTGTGACTTTCGCTATCAGCTCCTTGAGCTGAGGAAATAAGCAAAGAAAGCCAGAAAGAGAATTCCCCCACCTCTCTATCTCCTTCTCACTCTGTCTTCTGTTCTTTCTGATCTGGTTCCTAATACTCATCCTCCCTTTCCTCACAACTTCCTGCTGTGTATGTTTGTGTGCATGTGGTCAAGTGTGAAGCAAGGAAGAGCAGCGCACTATGGGTTTATGCGCCTCCTTCACACGTGCGTCTGCATCCTCTGCGTGTGTCGGTGGGAATAGTCGGAATGCTGCGAGGTGTAGGAAAAGCGCGTAGAGCTGCCGTACTTCCCGAGTCCACTCTCCGGGGTTGCGGCAGTGCCTCCGACGCCTACACTCGGCCCCACGCTGTACATTTCGTACGCCGCGCCGCTTTCTAATGGAGCCAGGTTGGGCGGAGCGAAGCCCATACGATACGTGGAGTAGTGCGACGGGTAGCTGTAGTTGTCATATGCTAACTGTGGCGTTGAGTCTAGGAGACTGCAGTCAGCTGGGAAATCACCTGTCTGAGGCCCGGAGCTGGGCGGAGGCTGCTGAGACTGACTCGGCCTGCTGAAGGTGTTGAACTGGGCATAGCTGAGTCTGGAAGGAGGCCGAGGGTCGTAGCAGCCGGCTCGTGACCCTGGGGCCAAGCTGCTCGGTGTTCCGGGACCTGCTGTAGCTCCAGCGCCTGAGCTACCACTAACAGTTGCAGCGCCACCTGGCGGGTTGGAGGTCCGATAGTCAGAATAGTGCATGGAGCGGGAGGCAGGACGGCCTTCGTCATGGGTTGAGGCGCGCACGTTGTAATAGCCATTTGTTGGGTCCTGTCAGCAGAGAAAAAAATCACTCAGTGTAATAACACATTGTCTTAAAATGCGGTGGGTTCATGTACAGTTAAGGGCAAAAGTTTGCATCCCCCTATGCAAAATTTTTACATTCAACTATATGTAGTCCATTCTAATTTACTGTAACGTCTTTCGATTTTTATCCAACCACTCTCTTCACTTTTCGTAATTTATTTCTTTTTTTGCTGCTGCTGCTGCTGCTGTCATTATTTGACACCATTTTTATTTGTATTATTTTCTATTTTGTGGATAATGATGATCAACAATCAACTGCTCTCTTTGGAGATAAGTACAATTTCTATAATTCAATTAAATTCAATTTAAAAGAAAAAATATTATTTCAGTACTCCTTCAACCCAACAGCTAATGATTAACATGTTAATTAGTCCATGTATTATGTAGTTCACAGGTGCAGTCCTACAGGACAAACAGCTTTGACTATTTTCTCGTGTGTGTGTGTGTGTGTGTGTGTGTGTGTGTGCCACTCACCTTGATCTCATAGTCCTGGCGCGTGTCCAAGGTGTCACTGCGTAGCTCCTGCTTGATATCGATGTCGTCTTTAAAGGGCTGGGAGGAGGGAGAGAGGGTCACAGAGGGCAAAAACTAAACAATAAACGACAAACCAACCAAGAAGGGGGGGGGGGCAACACAAGAGGGGAGGAAAACCAATGGATTAAGAGGAAGAGGAGGACAAAGATAAAACAGGAGGAGAGGGAGGTTGAGAAAAAAGAGAGGATTAAATTCATTTTTTCAAATAATACTTTGGGTGAAATACAGGAAGTAAAACTTGAGTTTGAGTACAGTATAGTGGTCAGGGAAGCTCCAGGATAACTTGTTAATGGTCAAGAAAATGAACAATGATCCAAACAGTTATGTTAATTGGCTGAGTTTCAAGAGCACCATGTGGTTTTATGGTATCCATAGTTAGTACTTGTGGTTGTTAATGTTGTACTGGTAAAGAAAAAACGTGACCTCAAATCACATTTATGTTTAAACATAAAAAAAATTACAAGCCTAGCCCTGACACAGCATCCTGCCAGAGATAAGTGAGCTGTGCAACAAAGTATCACATATTAGTCATTATCACAATTGTGGCTAATACCGCAATCGTGCTGTGGGTTTCTGCAACTATTTAAATATGAGAAGCCTTGTTTGAAGATGTGGTAAGAGCTAAGAAACGGCATAAAGACCCTCATCTCCATGACCAGGAAGTAGCAAATTTACACAATTTCTAAATGTCAGATGAATGTCAGATTTTTGCAGGTCGTAATATCCATGGTCGGCCAGAACATTCTTTCACTGCACAATTGAGGCACATGCAAAGCTGTGATGAAAATATGATGGGACACTCGGATTGCCACTAGGCTTCAGTTCCAGGAACCACTGCGTGATATTTCTTCATTTCTATTACAGGATACTACTACTGACAACACAAAGGTCAAGGACAAACTGAACAACCCCAAAATGGTTCTAATAAATCAGCTGTTTCCTCTGTAACAGACTTACATCGTCACAACAGACTTACAAACAATCAAAAAACTACGTAAATCTGAGACTCTGTGCCAGAAATGTAGCCTACTATTAACAAAGCTGGCCCATGCATAAAATGCACAGGCTGCTCCACACACTGTCTAACAGTTATTTTTTTCTTGTAGATCCATCCTCTATTCTCTCACCATGCACCCCCAAGCCTTTCCACCATTGCTAACATCACAGTCCAAATTTATAAGTCATCTAAGTCAAGATTTATTAGCATAATACGTTGCATTTCCTGAGGTGCTTTTCTGACACGCAGTGTTTGGAATTTTAACTAAATTCTTATCCCTCTTAAAGTCCTCTGTTATCTCTGTGGCTCTACAGCATGTTGTTTTGGGAGCCTTATACTCACCGAGTACATGGCCTTGACCATGCGGCTTGCTGTGGAGACGCTGGCTGAGTCTTCCTCTAAACTGTGGGTTTCTTTATTTATCGTCTCCACTTTGATGTCTGGCTTACCGAGTGTGACCCCGCGGTGACCTGAAAACAATACAGACGCACGCTTATCATTTTTAAAACAGTTCATAGGCTATTGGTCAAAAAAATAATAATACTTTGGTGGATCTGCTTTGTGATTGTTGTGAGCTGCTGGAGGAATTTATACTGATATTTATAGTGATACTCTTCCTTTTTATAGACAGCGCTGTGAGTAATAATTTTATTAGGCCAGTAAAATCTCTAGTAAATATTTCTGTATGTGTGTGTGTGTGTGTGTTCTTACTTCCTTTGCGTTGACGATACAGGAACAGGACTAATGCCAGGAGGCAGAGCAATAGCAGAATGGAACAGCCTACAGTGCCACCAGCAATGATACCAACTGGAACAATTTCTGTGTGAGAGAAATGAAAGGTTCAGGTTGAAAAACACGAGTTGACATCCAGAAGCTGAATTATTTGGTTCATACTGCACTAAAATTACCGTACACAGGAATTGTTCATCAGTAAACAAGTCCTTTAAACGTGATACAATTATCTCCTTACTATAGTCTTCACAATGTCCTATGTGTCCTATTGGCATGCTGTGACTTCCTATATGTACACTACAACTTGGCCCCTCCTGAGAAGGTTCACTGCTTACCCAAACTCTGTTCATCTGAACTGTATGGCTCTAATTGTTACAGTGGGCTCTCATGTAAAACCTTGTAAACAATAACACTTTACTAGGCTTCAGCGATATAACGATAAAATTCATGGTGGAGCTATTTTCGATAAAATGATTAGACCGTTGTGTCCCTTAATCCGGTAGCAGCAGCACAGGCATTAACTTTGAACATTTCTATTTCGGTCCATTAGGTGCCGATGTGTGCCCTTTACTCCCCAGTTAGAAAGAGAAAAGAAACTAAAAACATGTAACAGCTCCATTTAAATTGAAATCCGTTCTCTGTACTATTCTACCTCATGTCCTCCACATACATTCTGTTTTTGTGGACTGTTAAGAAAGTTGTTGGATGTCGAATGTAAAGCTGAATGCTTTCAAAATTATATTTTATTTATATTTGTATAATTCTTGATAATTAAAGAAAATCTATATTACACCAGAATACGCCTTTTGTTTTCTTCAGGGTCTAAATACTATTCAGACTTAAAATTGAGCATCAGAACATACAGTACATATAATAATTACAGTATCAATAAATATCAATAACGATAACGATATGGAAAAAAATATATTGTGATAAGACCTTTGGCCATGTTGCCCAGCCCTACACTTTTCTGTGTTGCTGTTTGTGTGGGTATATTCATGTGCATGTATCCTCACCAGTCTCCTCCAGAGTGATGATCATGGTCCCCGGGCCAAACGCGTTCCAGGCCGTGCAGTTGTAGGTGGACTGGAAGTCAGACTCCATGACGTTGTTGATGGTGAGAGTGGACAGTACTGCTCCTCCATCAGAGGACGGCTTACTCTGCTCCACCGTGTAGCGCTCTGGCAGAGTCCCCTTCTCTTTGTCCCACACGTTCTCCTTCCACGCCCACACCTGAAACAAACATAAACACACAGGAAGGGAGTGATAAACATCTACAAAGCAAATCAAAAATCCGAAACGTATTGATCTATCGTGACGTGTACAGGACATACTGTCATGAAGTTTCCATCTAAAACTTGCAATTTATTGTTGTTCATGCTGTATCAAACTCATCACACCTGAATGGTAGCTTTGTTACCTATTTTGTTGCAAGACTTCTAACAACATATTGAGGCTTCAGGATCTTAATGACTGGGTTCATACAGATGGTTCAAAATGAAAGAATTTTTAAGCACTAATTTTTTGCTTTCAAGAACTACACAAGAGATATCATTCACAGAACAAGGCCTCGTTGTCTAGCCAGACTGGATTAAACTTGCATTTTCCGGGCATCACAAATTATTTCATTCATCTAGGTAGTATAAACTAAGGCAGTGGATGGGCTGCGTCGGCGCAAGTACTGATCATGGAGCTGCCGTGGGTTTTTAATGTCGTCTGCAGATGATGGAGTGTTTTTTTTTTTTAAATCAAACAGATTTCAAAATCAAAATAGATTGATTGATTATTTTTCTTATTCTAATATGATTCATAATTAATGTTTCTTTTTTTAGTTAAAGCATTTATAATCACTTACTTTAAAAGTTCTTAATGCACCTTGTGGGAACCGTGTAATTAAGAATCATTTGCCTCTAATATTAATATTTCTGCATTCCCAATACCTGGCCCTCACATTTGCCTGTTCCTCACGCTCGCATACACACATGCATACACACTTCCCACTAACAACTACATCAACACCTTTCCATACTGCGACAAGGGGATCAGAAAATGGCGAGAAAGAATCACACTGCTCCTTTAAAACTCCACTGAAAGGTGCTGTATTATTCATGCTGAACACTGAACATATTTAAAAAATGCATAACTCTACATGTTCACAATAACGCTCCATTTACTGTGCAAACCAGCAGTACACGCGAGCTAGGCATGAGGGAAGAAATGCTCTGTTCCTATATTTCATATTTCATAAATCACCTTTCGGAGCTGCATTAGGGCCTTGGCTGCCAGTCATTCCACATTACAGTCATTCAGACAGATGAGAGCTCTAAATGTGGATATTGCTGTGCTACAGCGTTTCATTCAACTACGTGGAGAGCACATGCTTGGCTGGCTGGTTAAGGTCTAGATTCACTCATTATTAATGTGGCTTGGGTGGACTTTTTGAACTTTTCTTTATTTCTGATACTGTGTGCAGCCTCTTCTCATACTAGCTCAAAATACACATTAATAATAATAATAATAATAATAATACATGTAAGCACATGTAAATTTAAAACTAGGTTTTTCGTGATTACGCTTAAACCTGTATTATAAGCTGTATTTTAAGTATTTCTAAAACACCTTAATGTGTCATTATATGGAAGAGTTTTCTATAAGAAAAGAATCATAAGTGAGTTACATTCAAAATTTATGAGCTGCAATCAAAATTTTATTGAAAGGCAATTTGTTTCATGTAATTTCAAATCCCCAGGTCAGCCAAAGGCATGTTGTGTTATTTCCTGCTGAAACCTCCTGGGTCAGGGCTTAAGGTGATATTCAAGCTGGTTATTTTGAGGAATCCAAAAGTTAGAGGGAGTTTTTCAGCTTTCTTGATTTCATATACTGTAGCATGTTTTCACACAAAGTATTTCTAAAAACATGCACATCTTAAGATAGCTATGACGCTGGCTAGTTTCCAAAGCTTGTTTTGAATCAAAATCAAACGTAGGCCCAAACCAGTGGGCTATCAGAACTGATTTAGAGCTGATCAGCAAGCGGTGATTTATCCAGACACTTACGATCTTGTCCGGTGGAGGAGTGCTGGCAATGTAACACTTCACTTCTCCTCTCTCTCCTCTGACTGCGTACTGGACTGGCTCACTGGAGATGATGGGGGGACCTGCACATAGAGAGATCCATACATAACCTCCATAACTATACAGAAGAAGGATCAAACTTATTGGTTACTTGCAAACTTAAGCAATAATTACTGATAATGCTTTAACACCAAGCTGTGGTGCTGTTGATTGGTATGAAAACACTTCATAGTGTGCCGTATTTCAAAACAATCATAAGCAAAGGCTGACTGGCTGTAAACACACAAGCTTCATATGGATTCTTACGACTTCTTTAATATTTATTTATTATTTATCATTTATATGAGGCAATATCTATAATCCTATACACTATAATCTCTGCTATGAAATTACTCATGCAAACTAAGAAGGTTTCAGTCTCATATTTCATTTCATTTTCAAGACTTCTGGCTCAGTTACTGACCGTTGACAGTGAGAGTGACCTCTGTCTCTCCCACGCCGATCCTGGGCACTATGGCCTTACACACATACTGGCCAGCATCAGCCTGGCTAACCGACTTCAAATACAGCTGGTTATTGTTACTCAGGACCTAAAAAGGAGATAGAAGGAGGGGGTCATATCTTAGAAAAATAAATTTCATTACAGTAAAAGCAACCATGCTGTAGCATCTTTTCAACCTCAGCAACATGGAACTTACGACTGAGTCACTCAAAAAACAAACCAAAGACATGCACCACACTGGGGAGCAACAATTCATGTCAGATGGAGAAAGCCACTCGAGAGTCAACAACAAAGAGAATGTTGAAGGCAGACAGCTAGCAGGAGGATTAAAGAGAAATGAAATGAGGAAATCTTAACCAGGTTTGTGGAGAGATGAAACAGAACAGAACACATGAAAACCTCTAAACATCAGAGCCAGTCTCAATAACAGTGTCACAATGAAAGAAAAAGGCTGATGACAAAGAACGAGAGGAAAACTACAGAACATTCAGAGACGTCTAGCTTGGATTGCTCACCATGCTGGAGCCCTTCTTTGTCCATGTGAGGGTGAGAGGGGGGTTGCCTACCCACTTGCAGTTCAACGTGACATCAGAATCCATGTCCACCGTCACTGGCTTTGGCTCTACCACCAAGATAGGACCAACTATTGGGAAAGGAAAGAGAGAGAGAGAGCATACATGGGTAAATTTATAACCTAAAATTGCACCAAACTATTCATGTTATATATTTTATAGTTCTACTATACCCAGCGGTTTGGTTTAAAAACATTAAAAACTTGGTAAGTGGCAGTGTAGCTACATTAATTAAGTTTAACTAATAGTATCCCAGCCATCCAATATCAAAGAGAGGAGTTAAAATAGATTAGTAAATAATGTATGTAATGGTCAAATGGCTGGGAATTAGATTAGAGTTAGATTTATTTTAGATGCTCCTTACAGTGGACGTCCACCAGTATGCTGACGTTGGTGCTCCCTACGGCATTGAACACTTGGCAGGAGACAGGTTCAGTGAAGAAAGAGTGGTCAGCTTTAGTGACGAACACACTCTCTCTCGCACCTTGGATGACCACACCGCCCTTAGCCCATCTGGCAGAGAGAAAAGTGTAACATGATAAAGGTAAACACTGAGAAATACTGAGAAATGTGCTAAATGGAATGCGAGTTGCATGGCCAAATCTACTATTTGGGCTATATTTGGCTTTATTTCTGTCACATAAGTCAAAAGCATTTCACCTTGCATTGTCTGTGTATTTGTTCCTAGGAGAAAGAAATCAGCCCTAGAAGACTAGTAGAAGCTGTGCATTTTAAATCCAGGCCTTCAGTGCATTCTATGCTGCTAAGATAACTTATTTTAAATCGAACAGATGACAGTGTGGACATCATACATTACAACGCCTTAACACGCAACTGCCTTAAAATAAAAAGAGGACTGGCTTTTAACAAGCCCGCACAAATAGCCACTACAGAAAATTATTTTAAACAACCACCAGCTAAGGGACCAAAAACATACCCAGATGGCTGATTTCCTTATTTTAAATCAGGTTGGTTTAAACCCATGATAAGCAATCAACCACTAAGAGAAAACCTGCAACGCTGTGTTGGAGTGTAAAAAAACAGTGTAACTCACTAATGAGTCAACACTAATAGTAACAATGTTTACCCATACCGAATTACATCTGTTTATTCTCCACCGACAGCAAATACATGACCAAATCCATCTGTCCTTCCACTGCCATTGCAGCGCTTTGATCGATTACATTTCTGCTTTAATGGCACACGCTAATGTAGCTAGCTAGTACGTTTTTTTCTGACACCAACGTCACTTTTCAAAAAAATCAGAATGAGAAGTAATATTTGTGAGTAAACACCAGTATACAGGAGAATCAGTGGCACACATACTTGTAGCCCATAACCGGGGGGTTGGCAGTGGCTTGGCAGGTGAACGTCACTCTCTCGCCTTCCAGCACAGAACGTGGCTCAATGGATAACACCACCACAGGAGGATCTGTCCACATCAGGACCATGATAATAAAATCAAAAAGACATATTACAAATCAAGCAGTTAACATCTTTAATGTTAATGGTAACGGTACCGAAAAAATGTATGAAGATATGACCTAACGTATGGTTATGCTTAATGCCATGTAGCAAAGCCATAAGAAGGTAGGGCCTGTGAGAGAGTGCTGAATGTGTAGTAACTCACGGTGCACGTTGAGGGTGATGGCGGTGCGTTTGCCCGTGGGCACGGCCAGGTTGGCGGCCACGCATGTGAAGTTCTTCCCCGTGTCTGTGTCCACTGGGATGACAGGCAGAAAGCTGTGCGTGGTGACACGCTTTCTATCAGGTAGCACTTCCTAAAGAGGGAGAGAAACGCGCACATGTGACTGAGGAATCCTATTGGCTAAGCTTTTACTAGGGAAACGAGGAATAATTTTAGCTAATCATTTTTTTGGAATAAACTTCGATTTTTGTGCCATTTTGCAGATTTTATGGCAGTCCAAGAACAGTCCAGAGGTTCTTAATGTAATGGGTTAAAGTGTGTGTGTGTCTCACCGTCGTGCTGACTGCTCCCTCTACAGGCAGCCCGTCTTTTTGCCATTCTATAACAGCAGGGGGTTTGGCTCCACGGGAAACGCAGCTCAGGTTGTAGGGAACCCCTGCAGTGAGGAGGATCTCCGGGGAGCCCTCAATCACCGGCTCATCAGGGGGAACTGCACAAGCACACAGAGGTATTACGCAAAGAACACACGCCCTACATGTGCTATACCGCACACTCAATACACGGAAATGGCAATGCCATTAAAGGAGCAGAATCATTTAAAGAGAAGCCTGAAATAAAGAACCACCGTGAAGTTGGCCCTATATATAAAAATAAAATAAGTTCACATTTGTTTGTGTCGTGTTTGGGCTGAAAAAAATATTTGTGCCGGTTTTTGGAATATTATGGCGTTATATATTAAATGTAAGTCAATGGCCGAAACGTCACAGTGAATTGAACGTGTAATATGTCCAAAAAATCAAACAGACACAAACTATTTTTGTACAGCACAAATCAGCACAAACAAGTGCTATTAATTTGGTTGGATTTGTGGTTTGGTTTTAGTTGAGTGGGGTTTAATGCACTGTGACATCACTCTCGGGTATAGACTAATTGAAATATAGCCTTTATAATATCTCAAAAACTAATTAAATAATTTTACAGAACAAATCAACACAAACACAGCACAAATGAATGACATAAGTTTTATCCAAATTCTTTTTTTTTAGACGGGGTGCTAACTTGACAGAGGTAAATGAAGAAACTACCCAGATCCATTGCCTCGCAATATTGGGAATCACAGTTTTTTTTTTATGTATCTTTGAAATGATCTGATTATTATAGGTCTAAAAACACATGCTAACATTACAAACTGCACCTTTAAACTGGTGGCATTTTAACATGCAACACTCATGTTTTAAATACTTCAATTACATCCTAGTTTGTTCCCTAATTAGTTAACTTTTATTGTCTTGATTTGGATCGTATTTATTTCATGCATTTTTTAAATTATATGATTACTATATATCTGCAAGCATTTTAAAATATTACAAATTGCACCTTTAAAAAATTCTATAGCAAAAGGCCTTGTTCCTCTGTTATTCGATTCGTTTTAAAAACAAGCAGGTGTCATTTTTCATCAGCAATATAACCAATGTAACACACTCTCACTCACACACACACACACACACACTTACACACACACACTTACTGAGAACGGTGAGTTTGGCTCTGCGGGAGCGCAGGGCAGCCTCTGTAGCCTGGCACTCATAGAGAGAGTCATCGGAGAGTTCGGCCGACGAGATCTCTAAATTGTACTGCCCCACGTCTACCAGCCGCAACACACGGTACCGTGGCCAGGCTGAGACACACAACACACACACACACCTATACTCTTTATTTGTCCAGACATTTAGCATTTACGTATTATATGACCTGTATTTTGCCGTCATTAAATATCCTGGTTACAATGTATTTGACAAATGTATAGCATCAGAATAAATCGGTTCATTCACAAAAATATAAGTAAAAATATAACTGTACTCTGTGAATATACATTAGCCATATGCCTTTTCTATATCAACAGACAGATGATTACTGACAGTAGTATATGAAAAGATGGACAGTCACAGCAAGTCCTCCAATCACTGGTCAGTCCTGCACTAACACAATAGTGACCTGAATTTTCTATTTGTGAACTATACAAGGATGTCATTTAAGAACAGATTTGTTTTGGTCCTGTAGCTATTTGTTATTTGCAGACATGCGCACAGATGTATTTCAACACACACACACACACACACACACATACATGCACACACCCAAACGACAGGTAGGACATGTTTCTGGTCACCAGTAGGTGGCAGAAGAGTTTGTTATCTAAGGCAGTATAAAATCTGCTAGCATTGTGACAGGCATTTCTTGCTGCAACTGCAAGAGCAATGACAGACATACTGCTGTGGATTACATCATTCTCTCTCCTCAATTCTCCAGAAACTGCATGAGTTAGCTGTTTTAGTGTACCTTTGGGTGTTTGTGCCTCTGTGTAATGTGTGTGTTACATCCATTGTGCTTAGTGTGTGTTATTATCAGCATGCATAATAAGAGACTGTGTGTGTATAAATGTGCAAGTGAGACAAAAAACAATGCACTGGTGATCATTTGCATGATTCTGTTTAAAAGCCATGGGACAGAGCACGGGTGGACGTAGCAATGTATTAAAACCTATGTTGTACATCTTATGTCAAATCTGCACTATTATGCTTACACAGGTTCAAAATGTTCAAAACGTGCACTGGCCTGGGCAAATACAAAGAAAACAGAAGCAAACTGTAGGAAAAAATAAAGCAAATAGGAGAGAGCGAGAAAATGAGAGGAGGAGGAGGAGGAGAGAAATGTATAACTAACCCCGGAGGTCTTCTCCAATGCCTAAAGCCAGTCCATCCTTAGTCCACTGCACAATGCCTGAGTAGTTGAAGACCACGCATGACAGGACCACTCTCTGGCCCAGAACCACGGACTGATCTGCTGGCTCCTGAGAAAACCGGGCCATCCACACTGCAACACAAACCTGAACATTAATGCTCCATCACCATTAGCCACACACACACTCACAACACTAAGCATTTCTTCAAACATAGACATTTTAAGTACAATATACATTTTAAGGAAGGAAGCTGCACTGGATGTAACCCTTAGAGATAAAGTCAATGTGACTTTGACCCGCTGAGATGTACCATATAATAGGAGTTATATGGAGACTGCAGTACGACTGCATGAAATAAATCCGATGCAGATCAAGACTGAAAAAGTTTACGATATAACTAATTAGGAAACAGACTGGAATGTAATTAAAGTATATGGATTTAAAACACGAGTGTTCCACATTAAAATACAACTGTAGCAGAAATTGCAATCTGCCCAGTTTAAAGGTGCAGTTTGTAGTGTTTAAACATGTTTTTAGACCTATAATAATTATTTCAAAGATACTTTAGAAAACCGTGATACCTAATATTGCCATGCAATGGATTTGACTAGTTTCTTAATTTCAGGCTTCTGTTTTTATCTTTCCAGCCTGGAAATTAGCTCCACCCCCAGCCAGAACTGATCTGCTCAGTCCCTTTTCTTTAAAAGAAACTAGCTTTTACAGAGGAGATAACATTGGTTGGGGGGGGAAAGGGAAATACTTGTCAATGTTTTCATTGCAATTTGCCTCGCAAGCAGCAGAAAGCTCTAAAAACAACAAACTGCTCCTTTAAGATATTACTGACATAGATTTAAAAGTATCTGGGACAGATGAGAGCCATACTTACATAACCACAGGGCCTGATTTTCTAGTTAAATTCAGCTTGTAATGTTACTTAGGCACAAACGAAGTGACTACAGATTACTGACGTGGCATAACTGAATTATATCTGAAAGCAGTGGAGAGCAAATGTAGCCGAGTGTAGTCATCTAAAGGGCTGGGATGAGGAACGTGTCCCTCGATACCAAATTCCATACACATTTCTTAACCCACAGAACACAATATCCACCTTGGTTCCTCCCTCTTTCAAACAGGCAACAAAGATATCTGAGACTCCCATAAAACTTCAGCCTGAACTCGAACCATCAACTCACAAGGAGAGCTTTCATTCAAACCAGGCGTTGTGTATCTTTAATTGGCCCCATATCAAGAATGTTGTAAATTAAGTTCTCAGATTTTCCCCTTGCATTTTTCCCTTCTGTGCTCAAAGTTTTTTCTCTTTTAGACTCATTGCCGTCCTGACTCCTCGTCCTTTCTTTCTTGCTTGCTTGCTTTCTTCCTTCCTTCCTTTCAGTGAAATCACTTAGAGGATTCCCTACTGCGATCTCTGCTTTGTTAGAAAACTGAGTCACTGTCACTGATTTGGAACGGAATTAAAAAGAATAAAGACACTCAGTCCATCTTATCGTGCGTTTCATCTGCTTCACCCACATTCTTTTTTTTCTTTATTATTTTTGTAAACCCAATGCTTTCTATTTCCGTGCCTTGCTCTCTGGTGGAAGGGGTTTTTGGAGACGCAATGTCACAACCCATTTATCACATTAAATAGCAACCCTCTAGTCCTCTCTCTCCCTCTTTTTTTCCTCATCCCTCCAGCATTCCTCTTTAGGTCCTCATCTCTCTCACTTGCTTAACAACTGGCATATGCCCGCTCATCCCCCATTGACCCCATGTGTCTCTCCCACTCTCTATCTCTCTCTCTCTCTAGTTCTATCAATTTTTATGTGGAAAAATACACTATTGGCCATTGGGCTGTACCAAGCCGCTACTGAGTTTTTACATATTTCCGATCCATTGACATATTTAATGCAGTGAACATGTGATATGTTAACAGACGCGATGCAGATCTTGCATGTGAACAAAGGACACAAATTATCTTTAACCACGTCACAATAGTGCCTCTGAGGTTTTGCATAACTTGCTTGCAGAGAGCAGGATCGGTTACTAAGACGATGTTAGTATCGGGTATCAGCCGATACACAGACCTCTGATATCGGTATCGTATCGAAGATGGAAAAAGTGTAATCGGTACATCCTTAATTGAACACAACACAGAATTTCTTGCACAGACTAATATGGAAAACAAACATTAATTCTGCCAACAGAATAGAATCAGAGAGCATGAGAAAGTGCCATCAGCTGGAAATAAAATGTGAAAACATGTTATAATGTGCACAGGATCTGTAACAATAGTATAGTGGAATGACCTTGCCTTGCGTGCGGTACTGATGATACCATAAATCTTTGGTCATGAAATCCTGCATGTGTACACTAACTCACCTCATGGAAAATATGTTCGTACTGTATAAAATATACACATGAATTAACAACCACAACCAATTTATCAATGTCACAGTAAATTTAAGAATATTTTTGTTTTTTGAAGCATAAACTGAAGCATACAAAAACATTCCAGCGCTCATTATTTGCTTAAGATACTCAATCAAATGTTACAGGTTACAGGTCATTCACAATGTCATATATTATTCATTAAATAATAATAGAAATGTACATTTGTTCTTATCATCCTGCCTTCCAAAAAAAACTTATGTCCAAAATATTCATATGAACCTGAAAACTGTATTCCTAAAAGGTTGAGTTACGGTGCAATATTTCTAACAATGAGTTCAGTTGTTTCAGTTAATTAAGCAGTCTTGGAAAACTATGAAGAGTAATGAATTGGCATATCAATAATGAATGATTTGCTCTGTGCTGGGTCATGTTTTGCCATACTGTGCTGAAGGGATTTGTTGATGTATTTAAATCCATGCATGAATTATTGATGAGACAGAGGTAGCAGGGTGGTAAACTGTAAAAGATACACCGGGCATCAATTATCATTTAAACACTATTTTAGAGTTAGTGTAACCAGAAAGTCAATGAGGTAGAACAAGAGAGACACGGGTGAAGACAGAGAGTGAGACAGCTTGATAGAGAAAAAGAGAGAGACAGAGAGAGAGAGAGAGAGAGAGAGAGAAAGAGAGAGCAAGAGAAGGTTTGTATAGTTTTCATTATGTGGGTTATGCAGCAGTGACAAATTTAGAGTGGCCTGATTTTCTTGAGTCACTGATCCCTGGGTACAAGTGGTAGTCTTCGCCACACTGTCAGTGGCCTGACCGCACAAAATCTATGGTCGCAACACACTCCAACCTCACACACACCACTCTGACCACACTTACACACCACACTAGAGCCAAGCACACACCACTTTACCAATCTGAGAAAACAACTTCTCATCTCTGATCTTTATGGTGGTCTTAATGTATAATCCAGTTTACCAGAATTGCTGGTGTGACCCGGAGTTGACAATCTTGGACAAACTGGCGCACAATATTTTCAATGACATAGAAGCAAAAGTACGACTACCACACTCGGTCGCCATCATGACTCGTGCCGTCCTCTTGTACGAAAATTGTTCATAAGTTCCATCTAACATTTTACAGTGGATCTTCATACCTGTTCCCCCTGCAATGAAGTATCTTTGTAACCACCAACTGTCTATTGAAAACAATTTTTTTTTAAAGGTTATTAAAAAAAAGTTTTCATAAAAGAAAAAAAAGTATGTAAATCGGATTATTGCTGTGTCATTGACATTGATCACATGTGTTGCAACTCAGCTACATTTTGGTGCTGTGTGGAATCTATAGGATTGCAGTATCATGCAGTGTGATATGAAATGTGCTTATCATTACTCAATTCAACGTGAAGGAAAGTAATAGGGAGATGGAGTGTCCACTACCCAAAATCTTAACCACAGAAACAGATGAGTGTAAATGACTATATTTACTCAGTGGCCTGAGGCCTTGGCTCCATGCCATATCACTGATAACATTTTCAGATATGCAAGCCAATGTCAAGGGCCAACTATCAATTTACTAAGAATGTCAAGAATGTCGCCCATCAGTTAAGCATAACTCATTACATTTCAACAGGTTTTTCTTCGAATGCAATTGCCTTTTAATTAATGACATGTTACAATTAACATGATATGATATGATACATTTTGATAGGAGATGGGCAAATTATCCTTGGCCTTGGGTGCCTTTGCTCTCATTCTCCCCTTCCTGTGTCAGTGTGCCTGAGGAATATGTCTGCCTAATTTAATCTAATGCATGGAGGAGAATTTGAAAACAGTCACGCATTACCATAAACCAAGTCTCACGTTCAACACCGATGCCTACTCTGAGCTTTCCAACCCCACTTTTAATTTCAGACAACAGTGATGTTGCCCTTGTAGTGTCACATTTCATATTGTGAAATTCCATGACACAGATAATAAGGTTAATTACAACCACAGACCAGAGGCAATAGTAAAAGATCAAATGGTAAGAGATGAGCATAGTCTTGTGGTTTCTTATGTTCTCCAACAAGGATAGACTGCTATCCTCTAACTGCTATATCTGAAAAAAAAAAAAAAACATCTGAAAAATTGTTCACGTCTGACTATCAGTAATCAGCCTGACCACTCCTTCTCTACTTTATTCTGCTGCTATTAATCGTTATGTACATTCATTCTGAAACTGAATAATTTATCTGACCTCAAATATGCTCAGTGTCATAAATTGGATTCATCAAACATTTAACTACTTCTAATTACTCAGAGTATTAAAGTGAATTTCATGCATAACCCATGCATATCAGTGTGTGGCACTGATAAGAATGGTCTCAACTTTTTCCAGGTCTACATCTCGCAGAGATCCAAATAAACTGAATCATGCAGTAAGGACAGACAAACAAGTAACATTTCACAGGTTTATAGATTCAGGCTTGAAAACATTCACTGGCTAACTATGATCATGCCTCATGAATCTTTCCAAGAACAAAGCGCTAGGTTATTAGTTAGTGCAAATGTTCTGCCTGAATACCACTTACCGTCAGTGCTGATCCTACACAGTAACCAAAAAAGTCTAGATTGTTTCTTGATTTGTAAGTTCTTTTTGTTTAGACTCATTTCAAAGTGGTTTTAAGCTTAGACTAAGTTCTATTCAGAAGACATGCATTTTGCTATTGTAAAACTCTCATAATAAAGTACTAATAAGCAGCTTTAAACCTGGGTAATATGCCTTAATATGACGTCTTGTGTATGGTTCTCCTATACATAATTTGTGCTTATTTACTTTGACAGTAATTTCAATGCAATAATTAACTTTTTGTCAAGTAATCAAACCTAATTTTATTTAACTCAAACTGCAGCCAGTTATAGTAGCAATTCATTGGAAGCACACAATGTGCATTAAAAAATCTCAGTTTCATACCTATATTAACATCTGCAGAATTATGTCTAGAATCAGTTTTGCCTTTAGTCTTTTAATGAATTTATCTGGATACTTCTTTTTCTCAAAGGTATAATTTTACTTCTGCTTGAGTGACTTCTCTGTAAAGTGCTTTCACTTGAGAACAGTTCTTTAGACTTCTTTCCACCACTAATGTGCTAATGTGCTGGTTTATGAATATGCATCGGAATGGCACAAAGAGCAAAAGCGATGATGTCATCCAAAAATAGCCCCTACCAGGGGAGCAGATAAAATTGACTTGGATTCGCCTACTTCATCAGGAAAGGGCACCGTTCTTTGTTTAATATCTTAAGGTAAAACTAATCAGAGAAAATGTGATTGGGATTGGGGGAATTAGCTACAATCTGATGACGCACTTGTACAATGTCTGAGTAAACAGTTCTGCAGAAATCTGTTGTGTTTACATCCCCAAAAGAACAATGGAGAATCCATCCATAGTCTTAACAAAAGACTTTAAAGTGCACATCTAATGAAATGTACTCCACTGGATGAACCAGGCACTAATGTAAATGAATGCAAATGATTAACGCAGGCCTGTTGTTACAATGACTAATGAAGGAGTGTGCTAATTCTTCAGCTGCCCTTTCTGGCTAGTGCTCAAGACTAGACAGCTGTGTGACTTCATACACTAGCCACTCTCAGACAACAAAGGAGTGTGTCTGGTCAAGGAATACGTCACCCGCTCTGCTCAAGACGCTACATGTTATAGTCCGGAAAAATTCGACTCACATTTAGGTTTAACATTTATGCCTATACACTTCAGCTGGCATGAACTTGTGTCGTAATTGTAATCGTGGTTGTTGTATCATGTTCCGACATAGCTTCCGAATAGCTTGTCATCCTCTGTTTCTGTTTGACAGTTTATCGTTTATGACTAAGCATCATCGATGCTTTATCATAACCATTTTGCTGATCGCTCATTTATCCCTCTATTGTGATCATTATCCATCCCTCTTTCTCTCATTTCTCTCCCTCCTGCTCTTTACTAGCCAATTGTGTGACTTTGCACCACTCGCAGTGTTCCGTCACCATAGCAACAGCTGACGTCTGCAAAAAAACTACCGAAAAGTTTTTTTGCCTGTGTGTATGAGGGTGCATGTGGGGAGATAAGTGTGCCACCCTCTTTTTATGAGATGCATCCATCTTTAGGGAAAAAAAAGTCGATCACTTTTGCTCTTTCTTAGCACCCTTTTTTGTCATTTTCCTTTTTTAGCCTGCCATCATAAGTCACGTCTCTCCGCTCACATTCTTCCGACAAATCGACTGCATGTGATGTTCTCTCACAACAAACTGCAACATTTGCAAAGATTGGAATCTTTGACCAAGAGAGAGGGACGCTAACTGTTGACATGATCGGATAGATAAAGGACGCTGCAAGGTGCTTGACTAACACTCATCACTGTAACTGACTGCTGTAGGGGCAGTGGTGGGGCAGTGGTGGCTCAGTGGTTAGGGCACTGGGCTACTGATCAGAAGGTCAAGGGTTCAAACCTCAGCTCTGCCAAGCTGCCACTGTTGGGCCCTTGAGTATATGTGACAATAAAGGAGCATTCTATTCTAAAGAATCTTCTACAGTCCCTTTTGTCCATCGTTTTCCTCCATGACTTTCTATCTCACTTTTTCCATCTTTCTATGCGCCATCCCATCCCAGAGAGAGAGAGAAAGAGAAAAAAGAAAAGAAATAGAAATAGACCATCCCTATGTCATTTCACCATTTCATCTCAACCTCTTTGTCTCATTCCCCCTTTCCTCCTTCTATTGCCATTACACACACACACTCTCTTCTCTGTCTGTCCCCTCTCTTCCTCGATCCCTCTCTCTCTTCATCCCTTGCTTCTCTTTCTTTGTCCCTCTATCCGTGCAGCCCAGCCGTTGCTATAGAAACAGATCTATTTGAAATGGGAGGGAATAAAAAAATTATTTCTAGGCAATTTCCCCAATTTTGCTCTTCACAGTTACCGTGTTCCTCTCCGCATCGTTCACTCGCAGCTCTCTCCTCGTCGATTTCTCAGTCCTTTATGCACGTGAACCACTGCAGTGGCTATTGTTGCTATGGCCACTGCAGGAACGTTGACACAATAAACACACACCGTGGTCATGGCAACCTCAAGGGTCAGCACAGGAAAACTAAATGTCCACACCAAATGGACCAAGACATAACGCTAATAACTTACAGACATCCGCTCGGCGCACTAAACGGCACACTCTCCAAATAAATATCAAGAGGCCAAGAATGCCAGTGTGTTACAATTAATCCCTCATACCGAACTGAGTAAAGACAGAAAAGTGTTTCATCAGCTGTTCATTTGTACAAAAGAGAAACCAGTAGTCTTTTTAAAGACAGAAATCCCTTACACACATTTGTGTAATTCATCTCGAACTAATTTCCACATCAATACGTGAGTAACGGTGGTGACTAAGTTGTTTGACCGTGAGTGACTAGCCGAGTGTCACTGATGTCTAGTTGAACCAGACAACACGGTATCTCCAGGCATCTCCACAGTATGCGACTGAGACGCAGCATAAGCTGCAAATATGTGCAATGTTCCATTAGCGGTTGATTGGTAAGCCATCTAACTGCATGATATTTTGGCTCGTGGCGACCTCATTGAACGAGCAGTTACAATGCCTTTATTGTCGGCTGGTTAGCTGGCTCCAGAACTGTGCAACGTTTTTTTTTGCCCCTGCAGGCTTGCTGATTGGACAGTTTCATCTATCAGCCCTCCCTGATTCGAAAAGTTCAGAGAACAAGAAATGACATCACCATCATCAGCCACATTCCATTGCGGTGGGGGCAGGGGGGCTACCAGCAGGAGGGGAGTCCGAAAAACTCTAATATAACAGGCATACATGCACACACAGACCCATCCACACTCAAACACACACACATGACAGAGAAGGCTCTCAGCAAAGTGTCTGCAGAACAGTGACTCTTCATTACGTGCTGCTCTCTTTTAATGCATGTCCTCCATCTTTCTCTCTCTTTACCCCGCGCCCTCCACACTCCTCTCCTCTCCCTCTCCTCTTCAGTGACCCCTCCCCCTCGGCTCTGACTAAAGGAATGCAAGAAACACATCTGGAACTTATTAGAGACAGGGAAGGGGGGAAAAACGAACTGGGGGATGGAAAGAGGGAGAAGGGAAAAATGAGAGGACTTAGCGAGTGAGGAAGAGAAAAAGAATGAAAAGCAGACAGAGCTCCAGAACAAGAGGCCTCTTTCCCAATTCTTTCTGGAAAAAGGAGATGAGTAGAAGAAGTAACAAAAAAAAGAGATTAATCGTAGTCAAAAGAAAGAGAACGACAGACAAAGGCTGAAGTGAAAGTTCGTATGAAGTGGGCTTGGCATGTCTAAAAGTTCAAACCGATTTCCATGGCCAAAAAAGACAGGACTGAAAGGGGAAGGGGTTCAAACATTCTCACTCAAGTCTAGCCTTTGAACTTTTCTCTACCCTAATATTCATTGCAAAAGAGAGAGAGAGAGAGACACACACAAACAGAGAGAGAGAAAGAGAGAGAGAGCAAAACCATCCCCCATGTGAGAGCAGTCAGGCATGAGTAATAATGCCTTTCTCTTCCTATGGCCTAAACCACTCCCCTTCTCTCCCTCACATGCT
>JAOUQW010000040.1:11533794-11553061 GCA_028565825.1 Olivaichthys viedmensis | reverse complement strand
ATTAAGGGTTCTAGCTTTCTAAAGGGGTTCTACTTGGAACCTTTTAGTGCTCTAACCCCCCCTTTTCTTTATTTTTTAAATTTTTTAAAGAGTGTATGTGCATGTAGAGATCAGTAGATTTACAAACTACGACAGTCTACTATTAATTAAGATGAATAAAAAGTAGATCCAGTCTACACCCAGGACGAGTACTAAATATATACTTTGCTTAAATGTCTCAGAGGCCGAATGGGGAATTGAGTGGCGGCCTTTTGGACGTGCCGGATTTTCGGGAAGTCTACAGGATATGCAGATTTACACACACAGCGCTGGGAAGCACTCCTCCCTTTCCCTGTTTCTAAAACTACACCTCCTTCCAGCCTTGCTGCAAGTTTGACAGCAGCAGCCAACAGCCTGCAGAAGAAGAAACAAGTTACCCGATAAACTGTCCGCGCCACCGAGCGCGAGCGACAAGCACACGAGCAGCGCACAAACATCCCAGCCGTGGAGCACCATGTCGGCTCGCTGAGGGGGGGAATCCGGAGACCCTGTCCCTCAAAAAGTCTTCATGTCTGGCAAAATCCAGAGCTTCGGCCAGGAGAAGATATGACACACGCTATGGCCGTTACAACAGCGTTCAAAACCAATCCAATAGGATCCAAGCACCGATTAGAGCAGCGCGAGGTGGCCGCGATATCCACCCAGTCCCGCGTTTGGAAATGAAAGCGTCTACAAGCTTCGCCTCTTGGCTCGTCACACGACATGTGGGCGGAGCGCGCTACCGTGAAACGCGCGTCTCAGTGGTTCATGGCGCAATCCCAAATGCCTACCACCTCCCTCTGCAAGTGCGCTACATCCTGTAACCGACGCAAAGGGAGCCCTTTGACGTACAGTCCGTGTCTTTCCGGGAAAGCGTAAACTCTGTCGTTTTTTTTTTTTTTTTTTTTTTTTTTTTTTTTTACACGACCTGTCGGACGACATTGTGGACTAAGCAATTTTTTTTTTTTTTTTTTTTAAACTCGGTTGTTGTCGTCTTCGCCTCACGAGTCACGTGTTTCGTACATTACATACTATAACGCGCACGGGCCTACTTGAAGTTTTTTCATTTATTACAGAACTTGATGTTATCTTCACTGCTTTATAGCGCTGCTGTCCAGCCTTTATCTCACGCGGCGTAGTGATACGTGTCACAGCGCACGGAATATGTATCCTATGCTGGAAATACCTTTTACCTAGGCATGTTTGTGGGTTAGAAAACAGTACCGAGAAACGGAAGTGCGAGTAAATCTAAAGGCTTCGTCACTCCAGTGCTGGGCCACGTTGGACAAATACACTCTTAGGAACAATGTTCCACACCAGAAAGGTTTTCCTTTCACTAAAGGTCGCAAGTAGAATCCTTTTCGAAAGCAAGAACCATTCAAAGAAGCCTTGAGGATCCGTTTCTTGTAAGAGTGTAAGGTAACGATAAACAGGGTTAGAAATGCACAAAAGGAACATGCCCCCTTTTTTTTTTGTGGTACAGAAGGTTAAAGGTTTCCTCCCAAGATTTCCTTTCATTTTCTTTTACGCAACAGCAATACAGTGTACAACCTTTTCCTTTTGATTCTCGATGCGCATGTATTCCTACATACAGTGAAAAGGCAAACGAAACACATCGACAATAAAGTACTTTTTATTCTTCCACAAAAAGCTGTTACTTTGTTCTTAATGTCCACACACACACACACAGTTCTGGGAAATAAGTAACAGCAGCACATGATCAATAATCCAGTCTTTGAGAGGACATTGTTCTTGAATAGAGTGAGGTGGTGAAGACTTTCACTATCAAACTGCTGAGAAAAGTCTACCTCAATCCACCTGCTACGCTGTCTGGCATTGGCAAAGTTGTGGCACTGCTGTTGGCCTCATACCAAGAATTATTTCCCACAATGATAAAATCAGTGCAAACTAGCAGCCTCTTTGATTACCAATTTAACATGAGCCAGGATGTACAGGAGTACCAGGAGGCATTGTTTTCTTTCTTGAAGCTTAAATTTTGGCAAACAAGAGAAAGGAAATGTTGAGATTAACTACATTTATGCTTCTCAAGGCTGTGAGTTTTACTTTTAAAACTCAGATTTAGGAATCACCACAACCACTTATTGCCCCAACAGAAGATTTTAAATAATAACACACACCAAATGAAGCATACATCATAAAGCAACGTGTTTGCTGTCAACACAGTGATAGTGGTGCTCTTTCTATTTAAGACTTAAACACTAAAGGGGAGAATATCATTAAGACTTTAACACTAAAGGGGACTCAAAGGCGCTTTATCTCAGAAACTCAAATAAGATTGTCAAGATTGTCAGAGATTCTGAGCTTCGAGGTACCAGGCATCAGAGAAGGCAACAACAAAAGTTAAGACAAACCAAATTTGAGCACCTCTTTAAATTCTCATGGGGGAAAAAAGTAAAACATTCGACTTAAAAATAATTAATAACAAAATAATAATAATAATAAAAAACTCTTTTTAAAAAAAGAGTGAGCATTAAAAAGAAAAAGGAACAAGAAAATAGGCGCAAATGTAGCGTATTAAAATGCAGCTGTTTTATTACATTCTTTCAACATGGTTTAAAATTCCTACTCCCTGCCCTGTTGAGAGAAATACTGTGTCTTAATAATAATAAAATAAAAAATAAACATAGTTCACAAAAAATAACCTACTGACCATTTTCTTAAATACACTGTGACATTCAGATGCTGCTACATGTGTACAGATCGTCGCAAGGCGTTTTAATCCATGGATGTGCCATCTATTTAAAGTTGGGGGAACACGATGGACGGATGATGCGCTGCAATCTGTCAGGAGTGGCCGGACACAACCATGTACTCTGATGTACTGGACATGTCCATTTAAAATGGAAGAGCAATAGGCAGCTATAATAACATGGCACTTTCTTAAAGGCTGACATTCAAGCAATGTTTTAATCCAGAAGCGCGTGGAGCAGGACGCTGAAGGTTTAGATCACGCTATATATTCAGGTGTGCAGAGATTAGATTAGTTTTAAATGACAGGGATCTTCAGCAGGTTTAGCTGAAGTTAGTGGA
The DNA here is from genome assembly GCA_028565825.1 of Olivaichthys viedmensis. Taxonomy (NCBI): domain Eukaryota; kingdom Metazoa; phylum Chordata; class Actinopteri; order Siluriformes; family Diplomystidae; genus Olivaichthys; species Olivaichthys viedmensis. The sequence continues at coordinate 11,549,992 of JAOUQW010000040.1, read as the reverse complement.
AGTCCCGCTGATGGCACGGAACACGTGGAGCGAGTTCTGCAAGAGGGAAGACATCGCATCCTCCTCAAAGATCTACAGATTAAAAGACAGGACAAATGAATGATCAAAACTCCATATAAAAAAATAACAAGCTATTAACAAGCTATAACTTCCATTCAGCACAGATTTTACACAGAACAAGGTATATACTCACTATAGGATGTGTCAATACACTCAAATACTGTACTGTACATATGATTTACAAATCTGTGTGCATGCTTCAAGATATCACATTTGGTTTATGTTTGAAACAAAGGTTACCTAGTATTCAATCTATAGAGCATGGCAGCACAGAGAGAGAAAGCAGAAGAGACATGTTAGAAAACAGCATGTGAAGAGAACATTTTTGTAACTCCTGGGAAATAGGTAAATGCATTACAAACCTGTATAAACAAAACACAATCCACAGAATTGTGATGACTATCAGACAACTGGCACTTTCTTTGTGAGCACACAAAGACTGCAGCACTACTATCATACTGGGATATTTGTGTCATTGGAATGTGTGTTTTGACAAGATCCTGTCCTTGCAGTACACTGATAAATTGCAAGTAAACTGATTCAACAGAAGGTAAGGTGTTGATATTTTTGTAAAAATAAAGTAATTGAGATAAGAACCCAACGCAACATCTAAACCCAGTGCAATCCTTTGTTAAGTTGGTGATTTTGCAGATGCTAAATAAATGCATGCTGGAATAATGGTTAGCTTCATTGGGTGACATTACTCTCTCCTGATATTATATATGGCAAAGTCAAGCTCTTAATATTTAAGTTAGCCTGGAAAGCTGTAGGGGCTGGTAGCCCATTTTCTTTTGTAAAATTTGTCTCTGTTTTCGTTAGAGTCATAACGTGTGTTGTATTTTTGTTAAATTTTTAGTAGTTAGGTTCTTCATTTTTGTGTTCTAGTTGTTTTGTTTATTATGTTTTCCTGTGACCCATCCCTAAATAAAGCATTATCGGCGAGTATTTAGTTGGAAGAGTGCCATTGTAATACACCTTCATGCCTTCGCAGATTGATTGTGGGAGTGGTTCCGATTGCCTGATGAGGACACGGCCCAGAGCATTCTCACCCGGCACTAGTGCAGCTTCAGTGCTCTTCCCTTTCTTTACTGCATAGTGGCAACATGCCGTAGACTGTGACATGTCCAACCTCAAGTCCTCAAGACTTGATCCAACCTCAAGTCAAATGATTTCAGAATTCGGGGAAAAAAAGAGTGCCAAATTTCTGAGTCACCATTGCGTTTCACAACAGAAAGACCCTGGTAAGAACAGCACTCGGGGAAAAGAGAAGATGTGACATGAAACTGTGTTGCATAATAACAGTTGCTAATTTTTTTTGCAATTTTAACCAAACTCAAATGTCATATGAACAGTGTCACGGTGCAGACGGGAATGGACACAAGCGCAAAGCCACTTAACAACATTTATTAAACACTAAACTATACATCAAACAAACATAAAACAAATACGAAGCTTACAAACATCATGACATTGACAACCGACCACAAACAAAACTGGAACATGTGAGCTTTAAATACAATGACTAATCAGGACTAATCTAGACAAACTAGAAACAGGTGGGTACAATTAGCATGACGCAACAGGGCGGACACTGAATGAACATAAACAAAGCCGTTTGGTCGGTGCCGTATTAAAGTACGAGGCGCCGGTCACGTTCACACTGTGCGCACGTGACAGAACCCCCCCTTTAACACCGGCCTTTAAGGGGGGGCCCCAGGCCCGTAGGGCCAACGTCTATGTCTGGGTGGTAGCCAGACCGACCACCTTCCCCAGCACCACTGGAGAGTGGAAAAACGACGTCCTCGGCTGGGGCAGGTGGCGGGGTGGCGTCGCAGTCCCCAAAGCCCAGGAGCGGAGCGATGACGTCATCTGCGCTGGCCTCCGGTGGTGCGGGAATGACCACAGTGCAGGCCCCCGGCGGTGCTACCCCCGAGGTGGTGAGTCTCCAGAGGAGCTCCGCAAGCTGGTTCATTGCAGCGTCCGAGATGCGGAGAGCGCCCTCTGCAGCATCAGGGATCAGGGGCATGCCCTTTGTGGCATCCGGGATCTGGGCGACGCCCTCTGTGGCATCAGGGAACTGGAACACGCCTTCTGCGGTGTCAGGGGCCTGGGCTATGCCTTCCGTGGAGTCAGGGGCCTGGGCCACGCCTCCTGCGCCAACAGGGGCCTGGGCCATGCCTTCTGCAGTGTCAGGGGCCTGGGCCACGCCCTCTGCGGCGTCCGTTAGCCGTTAGGTTCTCCTCCTCTCCTGAGAGGCCTGAAGACTGGGCCGTTTGTGCTCCAGCTCCTTGAAGGTGTGGTGGGGGAGGTGAGCTGCTGCTGCACGAGGAGCCACCCCATGATGATTGGGGTGAGAGAGTCGAGCCCTCTCTGTATCTCCTCTAATTCACGTTGCTGCTCCTACCCTGCAGCCACATTCACTGCGGGTCCCTGCCACAACCTCACCCCGAGGACTTCATGCCTCTGACGAAGCACCTCGAACTCAGCTCTTCCCAACGTCCATGTCTCCTGGGAGGCGAGCGATCCGGGCTGGGTTGGAGCCAAGCTGTGTCTGTGGCTGGCTCCGATGGCAGCGCCCCGATGAAGCACGACCAAGGGAGTCTCGGGGGGCACGATCAGCTGCCAGAGATATCGGCGTGGGGCCGCGATCGGCGGGGCGGCAGGCCGTGGCTGCCGCTGGCTTGGAGGCATGACGGGAGGGGCGAGCTGTTGTGCCGTGGCTAACGATGCCACCAGGGAAGCCAGGCTGTTGAGCCAAGCCTACTTCCTCTCGCTCTCCTGGCGGACCAGGGCCCAGGCCTCTGCTTCCTCGGGGACGAGGGGCCGCTCATCCGCGGAGACCAGCGCCACGAAGGGGGCAAGATCGTCCGGGGACGGACGCCTTCATCTGTCGGCTGGCTCGGTACCGTGATGTACCCCTCTCATCCGCGGCTTCCTCCTTGCACAATATATAACATCTATTTGCAGACCGGACCGAATATTACAGGACACGCCATGACAGGCGTGCTAACACACAAAACAGAAGACAACACAAGACAGAAACAAGCGGGTATTTAAACACGTGGAAATCATGGTAACACAGACGAGGAACAGCTGGTAACATTTAACATGACTCACGTGACAGGGAACAGAACATCAACACAGAGCGCGTGGCGCTCGTCGCCATGGCGACCGCCACGCTTCGTCACGCGCACCACAGCGCGAGCCAGTGTGCGTGTGACACATACATGATTGTGCGTGCAAATCTGCCCTTGTTTGAAATGTCAACAAGAATAAATAACAAGACATGAGAAAGCACGAGTGCAGTCAGCACAGCAGCAGAGATCATTATCAATAATTGCAATGTTTATCCCAGTGCTTCCCAGTCCATTCCTCATGGATGCCTAAATGGTTCACTTTTCTGCTCTGTCCCAGCTTCTACAACAACTATACCAGGTATTCAGTGCTCTTGATTCCTTAGTTCAGGTCTGTTAGAAGCAGAGAGAGCAAAACTTTGAAACTAATAGCATGTCTGTCATTTGAAGAGATGGAAAAATTACTCCCAGAACCATGCCTAATTGTCTCCCAGAAAAATGCCTAACCTAGTCATGGATGCTTCGGTGCGCGTGACGAGTGCCATGACGAGCGCCATGTGCGGTGTGTTTATATTGTTATGCTGTGTAGACGGGAGGCTGGACACAAACGCAAAGCCGCTTAATAACATTTATTCCACTCTTTAAACTAAACAAACACACAATGCTACAGACAAAACTGTGGACCATTTTGGCGTCCCTGAGGACTGGACTTGGAAACACTGGTTTACCCTATTATTAAAGCACTATAAACGACATTGTGTTATTTTCAATACCCATGTAAACAATTCTAGGAAGTTTCCTTCAATTAATAATTTTCCATTACTCTCATGGTCTCTTTCACTCTCTCACCCCTGATTGGCTACCGGCTTTGCCTGTCACTGTGTAGCCGGACTTCTTTAGTGCCTAAAGCCGGTGAGTTATGGCGTTTGACGTATGCTGGCGCATGATGTATGCGTACAAATTTAACGCCAAATCCGACCGACACTACTGACACAGCTCTGATTGTAAATTACTATTACAGGATTGTCAGCGTGACTCACAGTATCTCAAGAACATCACAAGTATTCATTTTCTCCCCTGACTCAATAATCATGTTTTTTTAAAATCATTTTTAACAAAAAAATCCTATGCTCTTTAGCTTTAAATACTTTCACTTTTAGAAAGTGATATACATACAAAACAAACATAAAATACGCTGAACTAAATGATCTACATTGTTATCACTTTCAGCAGTCCACTCAGACAAACAACAGTTAGGAGACCATATGATTCATTGAAAAGTTCTTTGCAAAGCAGGTACAGCTTTTAAGCCAACAAGTTGGGCCTATTGAGCCTATTCACAGGCGGAGAAACAATATGCTATAAAATCTTGATTTGTTTTAACTTGTTTTGAGAGCTGCTAATGGCTAAATATTTACATGACAAGTGGAAAATTACATGATGTTTTATACTTTTGAAAACGTTTGTGTTCAAATGTAACTAACTGCTTCCTTATATTTGTTAATAAATGGTTTTGTCCATGCATACCTACCTGTTCATGAATAATATCAGACAGCTCCTTCACCATGCTTTTGAAGTTGCCCTTCAGTCCCTCATGATATTCATACTGGTCTTCTTTAATGAGCCGCTCATTAATATCTAAAGCCATACTGCATGCCTGAACAAACCTCCTGCAAGAAGCACAATTATAACCAGGTCAAGTATTAACAAGTAACAAATACCAAGACTGAAGGAGAATACAAAGATTGAGGAGTATCACTGTAGCAAATGTTGTTTGTTTATAATGTAACAGATTGACTTATGTGATTACCAGCCACATGACAAAATCAGTCACTTTTGTGTGAAACATGATCATACTCAAAGGTGCATGAAACAATCATGAATTGAAACTTGCTGTTTCGCTTGAACTCACTTTCTCTAATGTCAATCTTTCTTGTCAAATTAATGATTTATTTATTATGAGCAAAACCACATTTATAGTACTATGCAAAACAATAACTCAGTTAATCAACAGAGTACACACCTGAATATATCTTTGAGATCTTTGACTTTCTTATTGGACTGGCCGGACTTGGATTCATCCAGGAAAGCTCTAGCGTAGGCCATGGGACCAGCATTGACCTAAATCCAAAAAATCAACCAACCATAGATCAATTCGTGCAATATTGTATTGCCTATACGACTTTCAGGCAGCTATAGCTAACCTAACCATCACCCATAAGTGCTTTCCAAAGAGTAGATAGCTAAAAGTTTATTCGTTATGATGAATGAATGATGGTGAATTATACAATATTTTATTGGGGGGCTTCAGGACCTGCACACTGACGCAGCCCTGGAGTTTGAGCTGCAGTTGGATCATGTCCACCTCCCGGTTGGAGCAGAGCTTGTTGAGCTCGGTGCTGCGCTCCCTCATCTCATCTATGGCCACATCAATGGGCTTCAACTCCAGGTGCTTCTCTCCAACCACCTCGATCCGCTTCTTCATATAAGGGAAAGTGTTTGCCGCTGTGGATATGTACACAAACATAGACAATCAATATAATATACAATACAAGTCACATAGACAGACACATAAAATTTATCAGGATTTAGGGTTAAAAAAAATAAATTAAAAAAAACCTATGTCCCAGGATGAGCTCATAACATTAAATGTAATCCTGCACTTTGTCATCTACTTAACAAACTGGAGTAAAATCAGACAGACAGCAGGCAAACACGCCTCAAACAACACATGACCACAGAGGATTCACTTACAAACAAGTAAATTTTCTCTATACCTCAAAGCATGCTATGCACCTGCTGTTATAATTACAACGTCACTCAACCGTAACGAAAACATTTGAACAAAAGCTACATTCTAAAGAACTTACAACTAAACACACTAAACAAACAGCATGAAAATGGAGCTTAAGAGTGACAGTTTGACCTCAAATTTGACCTACCTTTTCTCTGCAATGATGACTATGAGTTTTTAAAAGTCACTAAAACATTATAAAATAAAATACTTTATATGAATATTACATTATATAAATCTATATATGTTATAATCTATAACATTATAGATGACCAGTACTCTATAACTTGATAATAGATTATACGCTGAAGTATAAAGAGTAAAATATATACTGTAACTACTAAGGAGGGGAAGTGATTCTTCGATGCATCACGATTCTCTCTTGAAATATTCTGCATCGATGCACAAAACGTCATAATCACACTTTTCTATAGGCTTATGGGTGAATGGCTTTTTTAAATGAAAAAACCCCAACAGTACCCCAACATTTCTGATGAAAAAAAAACACCATACCTATGACTCAAATTCCTCTAAAATTGTATTTAAAAGAGATTTAGCATTTGAATGAATTTAGATACTAATTGGCCGACAGACAGGGCTAACATTAGCATTAGTGCTACCCTATGCGGTCGTATCACATAAAAGCAAAGAAAATCACAAAGCAACATCTTCCTTTTATCATAAACATTATCGTTCGTTTTTTATTTATTTACCCACAATAATGTCTTCCTGTCACTGATATTTAGCTCGATTTCACATTTCTTAGGAAATCCATGTAAACATACACCAACTTTAACCACCAACAACTCACACAGGCTGAATCCCAAATGGCTTTCTATTCACTAATTACGCTCAATAGATAAGGTATAACACAATGCCGCTTGTATTTGCCTGATAAAAAGCCTCAGATTCAGCATCAGAAAAGCAGAGTTGGGAATTAACTAATTACATGTAGCCTAATATCACTTTTAGGACACATACGTTGTATGTTTTTTTTATACTTAATTAGTAAAATTAATACATAATTTAAAAATATGCACAAATAAAGTATGCCCTGACATGCATTTATCCAGACCCCTTTTCCTACGTCAAGTGACACAAGGAACATTTAACCAGTTGCTAATGATTTGCTTAATGTGTTTGCGTGGAAATGCATGTTTTGCATTAGGGTGACTAAAAGTAATACATGGGATCTTGAACATTTAGGGGGGGTTGGGGTTATTTTTTGCTTTTTGAATACGTAAATATTATGAAAGTTTTAATGATTTGTTCAGACTGAAATAATTTGAAACGTAGAGGTAGTAGTTCCAGACATCATTAAAACAACCCTACATTTCCCAGATAAACCCTCTTTCTGAGATACTGAGATGGTCCAGTGACTGACAGATAGAGCTGCTGTACTCACTGGTAAGAACTGTTCGTCTTTTGCACTGCTCTTCAACCCCGCCGTGTTTTTTCCCTGTGAGTGTGTAGGGCGTTTCGAAAACAAAGCGGATGATGTTGTGACACTTCTCAAAGTCTGTCATTTTCTCAGCCAGCTCTTTCTCATCAAAGTAAGGTTTGACAAATGTGACCTGTACGTAGGCGAACTTTGGGTCCAGGTCTTTCTGGTTTACCTGTTGAATAAAAAAAAAAATAAAAATTAGTAAAAGCAAAGTGAATGAATACAAATGATCAATTATATGAAATGTGTAATAAACATTTTAAACATTGTACAACATGCATAGGTTAACATTAGAGAGACACAAGAGAGAACATTAAACCCTTGTACATCTTAATGCATATTATTCAATACCTACTATGACATATTCAGTAATTACAGTGGAACTAACAGGGAAGAGAGGTATGTAGTTATGAAAGTGATAAATATCTGGACCCACCTGTAACGTGTACCGCATGGGAGAAGAGGCAGGACGCAAGTGCGGACGTTCGGTGTGTTTATTTATTTTAGGGTTAATCCATAAATCATTGTCATATGCCATAGCAGCGGTCAGGTAACAGGCAGACAGGCGTAGTACGGGCAATTCCATAATCGTAGTGCGGGCACAGGCGTGGGTCGATAACAGGAAGTCAAAAACAAAGAGGGAATCACAAACAGACGCTGGAACACAAAACTGAAACACAGGAACTAGACTCTGAAACTACAGGAAACAGACTTGGTAACAATGCTCAGAATGACGGTATGGAAACACGACAAGACTTCGCAACGATAAACTGAAACCACCGGGTATTTAAACAAAAAACGGAAAGTGAATAATTGAGATCAATTAACGAATGTCCAATCGGAAACCAGAGGGGGTGTGAACAGAACCAAAACAAGACACGTGAATAAAACAAAACAAAAACATGATCTACACAAACACACGGAAGTGCGTGGCTCGTCGGGAACTGCCGCGCACTATAAGCGGGAGCCCGCGGCGGGGATACCGTGACAGTTTTCATGAAGGGTGCCAATAATCCTGGATAGCACTTTATATAGGTTTAGCCAACGTTATGCCATAGTATTTACTTTTCCTCCTTTTTTCTCAAGTGCATTGCTGGTTTGGTACTTTTACTTCTGCTCAGGATTCTCTCTGAGGTAAAGAATAAAAACTTGGAGGAGATGAAGTTGTACTTGACCCAGTAGATAACCGTGAATCTCAGTGCTGCAGGCAGTGTAGGAAATCTGACACCAAAAAATGCTTTGACAGGTAACATCTTTAAAGTTTGTCTGCCTCTTGATTTAACCATTCAGAAGATCTAGAAATAAAATGTTTTAATTAGAGGTATTATGTTATACCATGATAAGAAAATAGTTTTATGTTTAACATTATGCTACACTGGTGTAAAAAAAACAAAAACAGTTTTGGCGCATCCCACAAATCTTGAAATATGACACAAGTAATATGCTACTGTAAGTGATACTGCAACATTAAAATTCAGCCACTGTCACACTGAGATACTGTGATACTCTAATACTGTATTTCTGCAGCACTACTATATGCAGTACTATAACACTGAAATGCTTTGTGCCACTCTTACAGTGCTCTTCAGTAATGTAATGAGATACCAATCTACTTTAAAATGTAGTTAGCTAAGCTACAAGTTACTTTACAAAAATATACCTCAGCTACAGTAGAGACATCTAGCAGCTACACTACAAGATAGATTACATAAATTACATCCAGGATTAATTTATTTTCCACTGCTTATTACAAGTAATGATCTAAAAAAGCTGCCCAACAAACAATTTGCCCTCAATTTTTTTTGGCCAGTTGTCTGGAGGACTGACTCTGGGTTATCACTATGGAACTGTGTGATCTCCATCGCCTCCATAATAAACAGCTTCATTGCATTGACCCAGAATCAGTACTGAAAGAGAAACAGTGATGAGACACCAGCTCTTTCTCTGTTGCCTCCTCCAGTTTTATAAAACTCGACAGATGAAGCCATGGCGTCCCCTCACCTCCCTACAACATCATGACACTGCTAGATGGCAAAGCTCGCAGAAGTAAACTGGTAAAGTTGGAATCGGTGATAAGGATACAGCTTACCTCGACCTGGATAATAACCTGAGCCAAAAACACTCATTCATTTACATTCATTTCACAGAATCCAGAAAATACAAATTGTCATTCCATGTCTTTCTTTTTATCAAGTCATAGTCAGAAAAGAGCAACTCGTTAGCAGCCTGTAATCTTGAATCACTTGTACTTCCAATCAACCAAGAAGAAATACATAACATGATGGATTCAAAATATATATAGTTCATGTTTAGAAAATGAAACAATATGATCAATAAAATAGCTTAGTTACTTAGAAGCTACTTGATTTAAGAAGTGGTGATGCTACCCACTCACAATAGTTAAACTGTTGTTCGGGCTTTGCTTTATCCAAAAGTTTCACAAGCAGCTTTGATTTTCCAACACTGGTGTGAAGATGTGGACTATGGGAGAAAGGCTGGACCAAAGTGTTCACACATCATGTGCATCCATCAAATAGCATGCCTTGATTAACACAAGCCATGTTTGTTATTGCCATTATAGTTTTGAGGAACGATAAAGAATCAAGAGTCAAAATACTTTCAAAACTGAATCATTCATTTGTCATTTTTAATTGTTTATTTTGAATATTAGCAAACCGCTTGGCAATATCAACACACTCAAATGGTGTCAAATAGACTTGCCTATGCAATTTTCTTGTTGGTTGGCTAGCAATCTATGAAGCAAAAGTCAACTGCATAACTGAAAACTGTAGTGGCAGCCATTTTGAACCTGGAATCATGACTTTATTTATACATTTACATTTTTTATGTAATTCTCCTATTTTCTAAAATTGTTAAAATTTGATGATATGAAATTGCACAAATGGTATTGTTCTTTGAGGTGACTGTGTGATGATTTAGGGAATGTGGTTTGCATAATGTTAATTGGTGGTTCTAAACTTCCATCATTTGTTAGCTCAATTAGTGTCATGTCACCAATGCAAACACTAATAAAGCAAAGCTGGCTACACTTTAATTATTTTGAAATCTAAAGTGTTTCTGAAATACTTTATTTGCTATGGGAGTGATGCAAGCTTTTTCTTTTTTTTTTACCCAGGGAAGGCTATGAACACACAAGACCCGGGGGGTGCCAGCCTCTGCCTGCCATGTCAGGAGGGCTGTACACACTGTAAGGACGATACACCCTGTGTGGCTCGCGGTGAAGGTTATCTGCGCATCACCGTGCTGGCCTTCCAGGGCATCTGCATGCTACTGGACTTCATCGGCATGGTGCTCATTTACCACTTCCGCAGGAACAAGGTGAGCTGCGAAATCCAGTTCTATAGTGTCACTGAAATACAATGATGCTAAAGAGTAATGTACATTAATACTGATATTGAAATACAGTAACACAGAGGAAAAACACTGAGCTTGACATACACTATCAATTTAAAATACTGTAACAATATTATATTGTCAGTAATGTAGTCCTGGACTTGGTCTTAAGTCTGACAATTTTAATGACTTGGACTGACCTGCCTATGACCTAAGACTTGAGCTCATAAGACTCAGCCTTTGACTTGGAACGTTTTTACTGAATTTTGCATGCTCTGACGTGGGCAATGACACTATGTAAATAATAAAACTGCCTCAGACTCAAGTTGAGTAGCAGTTAATAGAGACTTTGGATTTGGATGTAAGTGTGAGATTACTTTGACTTGACTTGGACTTTAAGTTACAACACTATTGTTCAAATGGTATTTTATCAGGATGCACACATTCACCTTTGCCATGAAGGGCCATTACACAAGATATGATGTATAACAAATCCCACATACAATGCATTTTGGTGGAATTTATGTTTGTTAATCACCTGCTGCTCATTTGACGAAGAATTTCATCCTCTACTCATCGAATACCAACTCGTTAACAATTATCGAATTAGAATGAAGCCTCAACCTCTGAGCTACAAATGTACTGAGATCACCACAAGTGGTGAGTTGCATTGGTCCATGGTGGGTTGATAATTGACTGTAAAACCGTGCTGAGTTTGTGGCATGACAATAACAGTTGCATTGAGTGTTTGAGTGTTTGATTTATGTCAGTAAACAGGAGCACACAATCAATATCTTAGGAATTTGCTCAAAAATGCTTGTTCAACATTTTTGTATGAATGCTTCACAGGCTGGGCCAGAGTAGGGACTTTAGGAACAACAACACACACTGCAGTTATCAATGCCGGTCAGAGACTCGTGTAATGATTCCCATCGATTTGGTATGACCTTTCAGTGCATTAGACCATAAAAATCCAAGCGCCTTTAATATTTGATGAGTAGCCTTGTGTGCTTTTGCTGATTATGTTGTTAGTTTAATGGCCTTAGTTTACAGTGTGCTTTTTGCTCATCGCTTTGCTGGTGCCATGTAGGGGTAGTTCAGGTCAGTCCATTCCAGGCTTACTTCCTGCTCTCAGACATCGCTCCAAACCTGCTTACACTGAGATGGTTAATTCTACACTGAAAACACGGCTTCATGAAACTCTTTCTTATAATCTGGGGATTAGGAGCCAGGAGGAATGTCTTGGAAACAGTGAGACTCACTGATGTTACTCGAACATGTGTTAAGAGTACACAAGCTCAGTATATTCTTAGAAATAAATAAAACTTTAATGAAAAATGCCATAAATAAAAGACTAAATATTGCTATATTTTTTACCTGATTTCATGACAAACCTGTACTAATTTGAACAAGCAAGGGCTATGAGTTTGGATTTTGTTCGATTTTATATGAATTAAGTCATAAGAAAAGGTATGAACACTAACTTTTCCTACACATTGAGTCGTGCGAATTGTTATGAACTTAAAAGAGTAATACCATGTTGACATTTCTGCATTTTTCATGCTTTGATAGAAACAGATTTAATGATGACATAATAAGTATGTGTTCCTGTCCGGTTTTACTTAAAATCTTTTATGTAAGGGAAATGCTTTGTTATTTGGTTCTACACAGAACCTTTAAGGTTACCCCCAGATTTGGGGTGTACTAAAACTTACTTCTGAAGTAATTATCTAGCTAGCTAACACCACTTCCTAAAGTGCATCGGGTTTAGTAACCAGATGTCAAAATAGTACGTCACCTCTGATACATAGCTACTTAATCATTTAGCAGTTGTAATTAAGCTTCACCAGTTACCAAGACAAGTACCTGTCATACAATAATGCAGGCTACTACTGTACTCATAATCATATGCTACATATGGAACTATGGTATCCTATGGTGTAGTATTGTGTAGTATTATGTCGTATGGTATTATGTCATACGTACGTAGCTCACGACTGTGTTTAAATGATATCTTGTTGCTCCTCCTCAGAATATTCACAGAATCAAAGTGATTGAAACACACATTCTCTGTTTTGCTAACTTTTCTGAAATTCACTTGAAATTTGGGAAACGTTTTGATGGAAATAGCTAGTGTCCTTCCTCTTGACTCACAGTGACCTTGTCTTTATAGAGACCGATCGTGCATTAATCCTGTAATCCTGACATTTTCATTTAGACCATCATTATGTGGGTGAAGGGTGTTTCGGTAATGTCAGCATTCTGATTCACTTTGGGGATTGTTGCTTTGGGGAAGAGCTATTCATTCAGCTAAGGGATGAAGCCTAACTGAAGCGGACATCTTTCAGATTGGACGTTTTATTTCTATTTTAGTCAACGCCGTCACACTCTCTATTGGTTGTTTGATTGCAGAGTGGCTGGCAGGTCTTCGACACCTGTTATTGCTGAAAAGCCTTCTCATTTTCCTTCCTCTGAAAGGGGAAAAAACCTGCCTTCACAATTGATGCATGCATTGAGTGTTAGAAGAAGAGCTTTTTCTCTCTGAAATAGGCCATAATCCGGAGTCGAGTGCTCGGCGGTTATTTTTGTTGCTGTTTTTCTCATGAAACGCGGCTGAGCATTGTGGAAATCTATTCACGCGCACCACTGCGTGCCCTCCAGTCGCTTCTGCTCAATCATATTATACAGGCGCGCTAGCATAAAAGAGTACGCCTTATTCACAGAGAAGGCATTAGCCCGTGGGGCGTAGAAGAGATTCGACTTTGATGTTACAGCTACATTAGGAGTACATTAGGAGTAGTGAAGAAGGAATGCACTGTATAGGCATATATCTAAGCCTCGATTCGGCATAGATCATCCTGTGTCTGTTTCTTTAATTAAGATTTCTTTATTGAAGTTCTTTCTGATCATGTATGTGTAATATGCTGTTTTTTTTTTGTATTCTCCCTTTTGCTATACTGTGAGTCTATACTGCACATGTGCTCATTGTCCAGCTCTTGGTGAAATTTTGAACATGTGATTTAAGATACACCAGACACAGAATAACACATGATTATATAAGAGTTATCAAATGGGTAACATCTGATCAGCTGCTGTAATAAACTTTTCTTACAACCGTAAGCTTAGTGCCTCATTATTATAAAACCTAGTTGTGTGATTGTAAATTATGCTTTTATTTGATTTTTTGTTTGTTCTATTTCTGTCTCTTGTATTCTGATTTCTGAACTATTATAAAGAAGGCCTTGCCCTCAATGCATCTCCTGGAATTTACATAAATGACACTAAAATTATTTATGGGTTTGCCCTCGTCTTCTGACCCTGTATAGCATGGTCCCATTAAGAGAACCTCACTGACAATTACTTCTTCTTTTTTGTTTCTCTTTTAGAGCATCAGGGCTTCGGGTCTGGTTCTGCTGGAGGCCATCTTATTTGGAGCACTTCTTCTCTACTTCCCTGTAAGTCTCTCGTCCTGTCACTTACTCCAGTCTGATCGCTTTATATGCTCAGTTGACTTTGGAGCGAAAGCAATCCCTTTGCTGTGGGTGTGATGTATGAGCAGCGAATTCAGGCCAAGAAGGAGCTACGTTGAAATCATAAGCTAGTGTGTTCACTGTAAGAAATAATTGAGAGAAACTGTTTACCATCGACTGACTTTACTGGGTGCTCACCCCAGTCCAGTTTGGATCGCTAAGCTATATGAGTCAATAGCAGGGACGGTAATTATCTCATAGTCTTATAAACTATGAGACAATAGCAGGGATGGTAATTAAATCATAGTCTGTTTAACTTTGAGACTATAGCAGGGATGGTAATATAATTATATAAGTATATCATAGTCTAATAAACTTTGAGATTGTAAACAGCAGGGATGGTAATGATCTCATAGTCTGATCAACTTTGAGACAATAGCAGCGATGGTAATTATCTATGTAATTATAATAAACTATGAGATAATGGGGGATAACACTAATAAGCAGACTATGAGATACTAGGTGGGATTGACCTAAAAGTAATGATCTAAAAGTCTACTAAACTATGAGATAGTAGGGCTGATGGTAATTATTTCATACTGTATGTGCTCAGATAATTGGTGGTAGTTATCTCATAATCTTCAAAACTATGAAACAGTGGGGTGATTTATCTCATAGTCAGCTAAGCTATGAAATAATGAGGTCATGGTTTTTAACTAATAGTGTGCTAAGTTATGAGATAATATGGGTGGAGTAATTATTTTATGGTATGCTGACAATGGGGAGATGGTCATTATCTTATAGTTTGCTAAACAATGACATGAAAGTGTTGACATAATTTTCTCATAGTTTGCTAAACTATGAGATAATAGGGGTAACGATAATAGTAACCAAATAATGGGATAACTAATAGTCTGTCAAACTATGAAATATCAGTGGAACAGTAATTATGTCATAGTCTGCTAAACTATGAGATAATGGTGGGGGAAGTAACTAACATAGTATGATAAGGTATGAGATTATAAGGTGATGGTAATTATTGCATCATCTATGAAGCTATGAGATAATCATTGGAGGGTATTTATCTCATAGTCTTTTTAGCTATGAGATTATAGGCATGATGGTAATGATCTCATAATCTGGTAAACTATGAGATAAAGGGGTGACGATGATTCTCATAGTCTTCTTAACTTATATAATGAGGGGATGGTAACCAGACTCAAGAGGGAATCCATCTTCTTCTGGGTGACACCTGGTAGTGGGATTATAAATCATTACAGTAAACAGTCATATAGAGAAAAAACAAACAGCACTTAATGTGTTTAAAGGATGTTTGGTATGATCATATAGTAAATAACAGTCCTGGGATGAGCACAGGATAGTCTTCATGATTACAGCTGCAATCCATGGGAGGTGTAAGTCTGCAGTATCCAGGTGAGATTATCCATTTAAGTAGGAAGGTGAGTCCTAGGCATAAACAGTTTTTGGGAAGTGCGAGTCTTTAGGGTATCCATATGAATAGAGTATCCACAACTATCCACAAGAGGTGAGTCTGAAGTTCAGAGAGCTCCAGATAAAAAAGCAGGAGGAACAGGGCAGGAGCAAAGCGTCAGGCAGTTCTGGATGGCGAGACGAGGCACAGCAGGAGAAGTGTGTCAGGATCTGGCACTGGCATCGGGCAGCAGGAGTGCACGTGCAGCTCGACAGACAGAGAGAACAGATTATTACGTATGATAAGAGCATACAGTGGCTGAAAGGGGTGCACAATGTGATCAGAGTGCAAGCGGGGACTCCCCGCTAGAAACCGCTAGTCTGCTAGAAACATAAGAGACAGTAGGGCGATGGTATACACCCACCGAGCACTTTATTAGGAACATGTACACCTTCTCATTCATGCAATTATCTAATCAGCCAATCGTGTGGCGGCAGCGCAATGCATAAAATCATGCAGATACGGACCAGCAGCTTCAGGTAATGTTCACATCAACCATCAGAATGGGGA
>JAOUQW010000040.1:11476586-11505272 GCA_028565825.1 Olivaichthys viedmensis | reverse complement strand
TGGCACCAACAATCATGCCACGGTCAAAATCACTGAGATCACATTTTTTCCCCATTCTGATGGTTGATGTGAACATTCCCTGAAGCTGCTGGTCCGTATCTGTATGATTTTATACACTGAACTGCTGCCACACGATTGGCTGATTAGATCATTGCATGAATGAGAAGGTGTACATGTTCCTAATAAAGTGCTTGATGAGTGTATATTGGTGCAGTCAACCATTTAAAAATCATGTTTAGGAGTTTAGGAGGTGCTTTCATGAAAGTATTGATAGAATATTTCAGACTGACAAGTTGATTGGATACATTGGTGCACAAACACACTAAACACTTCTCAGGATAAGGAAGTATTAGTAAACTGAAAACAATCTAGCTGTCACGTGCGCACCGCCTCGTGCCTCGTGTTTAATGTTTGTTGGTTTCCTATCTCGTCATTGATGTGGTTCCACCCGTCTCGTTCATCTCCCTAATTAGTATCTGTATAAATATCCTCGTGTTCCTGTCCTGGTTGTGTTCTGATGTTAATGTCATGTGTTAGTGCTCCGTGTTTGTAACCCGTTGATGTCTATGTTTAGTCAGTCTAATAAATGTGTAAAACGACTTTGCGCTTGCATCCTGCCTCCCGCCTCTACTAAGCGTGACACTACCCAACCAAGAGTCGTCTGACTACTTTGTCAATAAAAAAAGGGAAGCTCTAGCTTTTACACAGTATTGTGAAAGTCTAATTAGCGTTTAGCAACAAGGAAAGTGTTAAATACTGATTTAGAGAAACTGATCCAGATTTAGAGTTTGCACATTTTTGAGCCCTCTGCTGCCTCCCAGGCGAATTACAATTGCAATGAAAACATTGACAAGCCTATGGTGAAACCCATTGCATGGCAATATTGTCAATCACTATTTTTCTGTGAAATTATATCATTTGTGTAGGGCTAGAAACAATTTTAAACATTACAAAACCTTTAAAAAGGAAAGGGAATAGCTAAAGCTCTGGAAGCATGGGATTATTAAATAATTCTTAAAGGAAATGAACCTACCCTCTTGGAGTCTTGGTTCTTATCATAGAGGTAACCAGCAGATAAATTAGCAGAAACAGGAAGCTGGAGATCTGAAGACTGTATCCTCCCATCCTTCAGCAATGGCGCCCAGGCATATCCAACTGTAAAACAACATTAGCTGTTTGATGGACTACTTTAATAATGAATGGTGATACACGCACATGTACGTGCATACACACCCACTCTTACCCAGTGTCTCTACTCCCTCTCTCTTCTTGGAGCTGGCTTTGTTGCCGAGCTCACAGCTGATGTGGTAGAAGGTGAAGAGAATGTGGTGCTTCTCATGAACATGGATTGGCAGCTCAATTTTAATCTACACAGAAAAATATATATCATAAGAGATGTATTTTATCACTGTAAAACAGGAAAACAATAAGCACTCTAATCATCCTTTCTCATTTTAGTTTTATAGACTTGTACTAACCATATAATATGGTTAAGTTAACCATTTTTATCTTTGTTTAGCCTTAAATACCAATGGATGAAAATCCTATTCTGTTTCCTAATAAATAATAACTAACTCAATGGACACAAATCTCCCTCCTGCCACAAGGTGGCATCCACAGAACATAAAGCCTCCAATTAGTGCGCTTGAATGGGGTGATGACACTACTTTCTGATGTCAGACTGATACTCTAATGTAGGATCATTGTAAAGTCTACCAAATTCAAGAAAGAAAGAAAAAGTAAAAAAAAAAAAAAAAGAATTATTATGTCTAATAATAATAATGGCTTAAGGGTACTGTGTGAGAGAGGTTGTGACTCAGTCTTGTGACTCGGTCATGTAACCAGTACAAACAAAAATGACCTTTGTTTGTATTAATTGTTTTGTGCATGGGATTTTAAGACATCTGCTTTGATATGCTGGTGAATTGCCTTAGTGATTCTCTACTTCCTGGATGAGTTCGTGTTCAGTTCTCAGTTCAGTGTTGTGAAAAGTTTTGTAATGCAACGAGGAACCTATTTCACTAAAAAGGAAGAACAAAATATAAAGAGATAGTCTGACATCATTTCACCGATTCCACAAGCAATCAAACCACACAGACACAAACTTATGATATTTAAGGCTGCAATGCACTGTTTTCATCGTTAAGCTCTAAATAGATGCTTTGGCAGTAATCGTAAAATAATGAAGCTTACCTCATTATAAAATTCTGGGCTCTGGTTATGATGCAGCACAGCTGCAAAAGCACTAGTGGTGAAGAGTGGCTCCCCTGGCTTGCCGTAGATACACTGAAATGGACACGGAGAGGTCAGTTAGACAGCCACACGGTACAACATTTACTCTTTCCTCAACTTATCCAACCAAGCAAAGAGAACTGAAAGTTCACTTTCCCAAACAGGATTTCTCCAGTTTTGTCCACCTTGCTAGGGTAAATTGTGAAACGCATCTTCAGTTCAAAATGGTTCAAAATCATTTTCAATCAAGGAAGAATATTTCTGTTTAATACTTCACCGACATTTTGAATCTTGTCTCACGCTGCAGATTATTATCAACAATGTGATTGGCTAATCGAATTATAATCCTAATTTTAACCAAGAACCAAACTGTGTAAACATTACAAAAACGACATTATGACATTACCTTAAGTGGACCTGCCCCCTCGTCATCTGAATCTCTGAACTGAACAGACACTGCAATGTTCCTCGCCTACAGGACACAGACATAAAACATTCACAAATACAGTTTGTTCCAAATTCCATACACATTATATTCACCATCCTCTTTCCTCCATGGTTTTATTACTTTCAATAAATCAACCTAAAACCACTGCATGCACACTGAAATGCACACTCCTGGACTGACTTACATAGCTTGGAATGTCGTCACTAAAAGTCACACATCGAGTCTACATCTTTTTCCACTTTACCTTTGCAAAGGTCTTTTGGCTTTCATATTTGAGCTGTTGGGGGTAGACATAGAGGTGGTTCTTATAGATGGTGAAAGGGTAATTGTACTTTGCCTCTTCAGAGACAAACTCTTCCAGTTCCACGCATACTTTCTCACACTGCTCATCAAATGGCCTCACTGGGATGTAGGAACAGGTGACTGAATCTAAGAAGAGAAAGCTGTTATTGCTTTGGATGCCTTGGTGATGCCTTGGTGATTTAGTGCACGATACTTTGCAGACCCTCAGAACAAATGATGAGAATTGTCAATTTGGGAAGATGGTGTGAGTACACAATGGAACACAATGCTCAGAAAAGCAGAAACACATTAATTTGAATCGCTGAGGGTTTTTTTCAATGGTCGGCAAAGTAACCATCTTAAGGTGAGAGAGCAAACTACACTGTTGTTGATGGAATTTGGTCATTTTATCCATTGTGTGTATGTGTTAAATCACAGGCAGAAATCATGGAGACTTACTTGGCATGTCTGGAGGCACACACTCAATGGTGACATTCAGTTGTCCTGGGATTATTTGCATCTTGCTTTTTTCTGGTCTATAAAAAAAAGACTTACGCTCAAGACACTGTTTACAGTGACTGACTGAAATACAAGGGACACAAACGCTCATGCAGACATAGAGCACACATACACACTCACTTCCTGATGTCGATCAGTAGCTTGATAAGGTCTTCTGTGGAGATCTTACTGCTGTCCTGGCGATACAGAGGCGAGAACTTTCCTTCCATGTCCAAACTACCCTGGGTATCTTTAAATACCTGCCTGAAACAACATCACCTTATTGAATACATTCAATTGAACGCAGGGGTTTTAAAGATAAGAAAAAAACTACAGCAAACACTGAAGAAGCAGGTATTCATTTATATAAACACATAAATCAGGAATTTGTTCAACCGCTAGCTGTGATAGCCCTCTTTCAGCCAGTTCTGATTGGAGCCTTAATTAAAACACATATGACGCAAATGCTCAAATGTATTTACTAAATATATTTGAGCAATTGCCTAAATTATATATACAGCTAGTTTCCTTAGAAGGAAGTAAGACTTCTTCTGTTTTTCTTAACGTGAGACATTAATCTTTGTTAGCTGTCTGATTTTATTAATTTATATAGCATTTGGAGAGGGCTCTGGCTTACTTGGCAGCCCAGACAAAGGGCATCCTGTACTGGCCAAGCCGCTGGCACGTCTGCTTAGCTGTCTTCAGCACTTTCTGAACTGTCTGTGGATCACACACACGAAGAACATAAAGCATAATAGGAAACTTTACACAAATAGACAGTGTGGTGCCAATTAAACCATGAAAATCACAGGCAACACTTCAACAAATAAAAGCATACCTTATACTTCAGTATGACCACCAACCTCTCCACTATCCCTCCACTTTGTGTGTGCATGCATCTTTAAGTGGTTATTTATTTATTACCAGCCGGGCTTACACACCTTGCTCATATCTGAAGTCTTAATGTAGGGTTCAGCGCAGTGAGTGATCCCATTCTGCAAGACCTTCTCCACCCGGGCCACCAGGAAGATGTCAGTGTGGGGGTTGGTCACAGAGAAGATACCCTGAAGAACACAAAGACATAGACATCATCAGATATGCCATATGGGTCTAATTCTGATCTATTTGAAACATCTCATCTGTAACATCATAAAGCATATTCATACACTTACACATACAACTGATTGCAATAAATCAGGGAGACATACAGTACATTACTGGTCATAGCATACTCATTCAACAAGAAGAAGGCAGAAACCTTCATGCACCAGGTATTCAACTGAGAAACGTGTCAAACATGATGTAATGATGACATTTGAGGGGTATCTTATGCACTCTGAAGAGATCCTGGAACTTTTAAGGCAGTCTTTGATTGGGTTTCTGCATTCCAGAAATGCATGTGGCTCATCATCATCATCATCACTATTATTATTATTATTATTATTGTTGTTATCACTTCAATACATTTATTTCAATTTCCAACATGCCAAGTCTTTTTTTCCTCAGACTGTGGGGTTGGGGGGGGGTGTATGAAAGAATGTTTTGTGAACTCTCAGACATATCAAGGAACGGACTACAAAGTTTTTCTCATGCTAATTCTATTCATAAGATTAGTCAAGAATGGTCAAAATAAAATAGGATTCCTTTTCCTTTTTATTTTATTTTTTTACACGTTTGCATAGACATTTTTATATCATTCTGCTTTTGCATTCTTCCCCCATTGTCTGTTTCTCATGCTCTCCCAAAATATCAGATCCAAACAGCGGAGCCCCCTTGTCTCTTATGTCACACTTGTCCTTCTCTGTTCTGTTGTGTAAGACTCTGGTTTGTGTCAGTTACAGTAACCCACGTCATGTTTTCCATCCTGGCAGTGAAAGCATAAGGCTGTCCGGGCACAGCCTCTGATTTACTATGTAGCAATGGTGCTGTTGAAGAAAAGGCTCTAATGGTTCAGGCTGTTTCTCTGCCCTCAATCTACCTACAGCACTGCAGTCCTTAAGGTGAGAATAGACTATATACCTTACACACATGAGCAGGGACAGTATAACCGAGTCAATTATACTCAAATTTGCTTTGATGAATACAAAATTAATAGGTTACTCCATCAGCAGGGTCTTGAACTAATACACACGCAATAAAGACCTTTCTGATCATAGGCACTCTCCAAGAACAATTAATTGTAGTCTTAAGTCTTAATAATTGTATTTCTGTTTACATACTTGTTTACTACCAGATAACTGCAGGATTAAGGTATTTGGTATGGCCAATAAATGGACACACTGATTACAAAAAAAATAAAAAATTTGTCAAGAAGTATCAGTAACATTGAAAAATGAGGAAAGCCATTCAGGCTGAAAATATGTGCAGTATTCTAAACCCATATAAACTTCTGCTTCTGTAATGTTTGTAAGTCGTTCTGCAAGGCAGCTTCCTTTTTTGGGAGAATGTCCACAATATTTACAGTTCAGTCATGGTTACCATTTATTAAAATACTATTGTTACATAGCAATATTGATGAATTTTAATCGAAACAATAAAGGTGCAATCGAATAAAATTGTAAAATTGTAAAAACTCCAGCACACTTGAATCCATTTAAACATGCTCCAAATCTAAGGGAGTACACCTCCTACCTGGGTTGGAAAGCGTAGAAGAGACTCCGACACCCTCTGCATAATAGGTAAGCCATTGACTCGGACTGTATTCACCACTTCGCCTCCTTCTGTCTCGGTGGGTGTGTGAGCGGTTTCTGACAGCATCTCTCTCACACACGGTGGGTTCAGATCCACATGGAAGTCTCCTGAGATCTTGCAGCCTTTGGCCATGTCAAATAAAGCCAGACTGATGAAGAAAGGCTCCAGCTGCAGTCAGATGGAGAAAAAGTAAGAAAACAGGAAGCAAACAGGGACATTTGCAAACTAAGGGCCGTATTCAGAGTTGAGTTAAGCGCGTAGTAAATATTTAACGGATTAAGTTAAAACCGAAATTGCGCACATCGGTATTCAGAATTCAGACGTAACTAAAGACTTACGTGCTGCTCGTACAGTTGCGCTCGTACAGTTGCACGCGTGGGGCGGGGTTTGCCAAAAACAAGAGGCGTGTCTGAGTTACTTGTGATTCTGACCTTGAACATAAGTTTATTTTTCTTGTGCGATATCGACTCCTGGGCCACCGTCTGACAATTTGTTGTAACCACAATATTTTACCATGAAATTAATGTGTTGGACAATGTAAATACACATAAAAAGACTATGTAATGCCATTCGAGGGCAATATTAAAGAACTAATAATGACATTATGAATTAATGAATCGTATCATCCCTGTAGAGGCCACGAATGGTTTGTCGTATTTTTTATTTTGTTCGTACACAGGGAGGAGCTCGGAGGAGATGACATCTTAATCTGATACATTGCTTATCTTGAAGACTGAATTTTATATGAATAAAATTATGAACTACACCTACTTAAAGTGAGGCGTAACAGTAGCAGATGAGGGCTTGGTCGGCTTATCTTTTAAACCGTGGGCACTTTTTCTTTACAGGAGAGCACATCGAATTAACCAAAATGTGGGCGTTATATTTCATTAAATACGCCTTTCATAAATCCTCCAAAAGCATCGCTTTATAAAAGATTTATGCAATGCTTATAAATGTGTTATGAAGGTCCAATGTAGGTACCCATCAAATAGATGTTTATATTAGTAGAGAGTGACTAGCAAATAGGCAAAATGATGCACAAACAAATCTATATATACAGTAAGCCTACACTCAGTAATGATATGCATACTGCAATGTATACTGTGATTCTATAATACTACGTAATTATGTGTTATGCTATGAGAAAAATATGATGTATAATGTCATGCTTATAGCAATCGAAAAGAAAAAAACAATCGACACAACATTCTGACTATGATTTTATTTCTATCTGGTGCTGCCTGAAACAAAAATCCAAACAGCCTGCATGACTTTTACTTCTAAATGCTGCTAAGAGTCTCATGCTTCCTACTGGGAGGAGTGCCACAGTTTTTCCAACCACACTAATGTCTGTCAGCATTCTTGCCCATATGCCATCCAGAGCACTCTGCTGAGCTGGATTGTGTTCATTACTGTGGTTTATAGGCCTGTCTATGCACAGCTGTCCTCATGCCAAAACGACAACCTTCCTCATTCAAGTCTCACTCAGACTGACTTGCCTGGTGCCATTTCTTATTGATTTCTCTGGAGTGAGTTAATGCATATCCAGAAATGTCTGAATATACATTCAAGCCTAAAAGTGCATTCTGGCAGCTGTTTTTTTTTATCTGAGTGATGCTCGCCAATTTTATGTATACCACTGGGGCGTATTGTGGTTCTTTAGCTTACAGGTGTCACGTATCTGCTGGCATCTGCCAAGGAACACACACTACATCTCCCAGAATCCTCCAGTCACTCCCACACCACATGACATATCACCTGACCTGCTACACTGCTCACCTGATCACTAATCACAGACACCTGGTTCTCATTCCACCACACACATAAATACCCGAACTTTGCACACACACTCACATACACACACACACAGCGAAGTCTTGCCTTCTCGTTAGAGTGACATTACTGAGCGTTATTACCTTGATTGATGTTTGTTACCGACTTTGTTTTCCACAATTCTGACTACTGCCTTAACCCTTGATATCCTGTTTGCTAATCGCCTGATCTTTTGCCTGTGACCTTTATGTATGTTTGTTTGTATCACTGTAAATAAACCCAGCACTTGCATCCTAAACCCAAACCTGCGTGTGTGTGTGTGTGTGTGAGCACCACTGTGACAACAGGTGCATGTCTGTTATACGCTGCTTCAATAATGAGCAGAATATTTTCTTACAGACCTGTCGTACCCAGCACACAAAGACTAACAAATAATACAAATGATCAAATATGTGTCAAATGATATATATATATGAAACAGTGGTTAAATTTCTCCTACATTGGTTTGAACTCCATCGCTCTTCTCACTAATGGAGCCCTGCAGGCTGAAAGTCAGGTCATGGCAGCTGACCATGATACGTCGACCAAAGCGCTCTTCCAATGGCTTCACGTCTGGCTCAATGCCTGAGAAATCCAGTCTCTGGGAAGGGAATAACACCATGTCAATTAGACTCGGTCATTAGACTACAGACCCAGGAAGAGCATGAAACAGCCACAAGCTTTAGGAGCATAACGGCTACCAACCTGAGTCTCAGGATCTAGGGAAAGGATTTTCTGCCGACATTCATTCCTGTTCATTTTATTGAGCTGATCTGTTTCTCTGGCATACTGGAAATGGATGTTGGATAGAAGCGAGACAGAAAGAGGGAGGGAAAAAAATCAGCAAAAAGCCCTCCAAAAAAAACTCTCTTAATTCTCCTTGTGCAGGACAAAGTTTGGCAATAAATTAAGGTAGATCACTATAATTAATGTATTGAGTTTTTAAAAAAATTCATTTATCCTACCTTCATGAGCTCTGGATGGAGACTCCGCCCAAAGCCCTCGGCAATGCTCTCTGATTTCCCCTGGCTGCTGGTTTCTTCATCTGAAGAGAAATGAGACGTATATGTGCAATACAGTACCACGTGGCTAAAGGCCCCTCTTTAGGAAAATGTGGGACGACAGTTGCTAAGGGCAATGCAATAATTTAAGGTCAAGATTGTTCAAAAAGTTTTTTTTTTTTATTGTTTGTGGAGATATAAGGTTTCTAAAGAACACACGGTATGTATTGTTTTCTCATGTTTTTTACCCCACCCCAATCGCATGGCACTCTAATATGACACTGTGATCACAAAACAGGATTTGACTAATACACAGAGAAACATTGTTCATGAAAAAAAATACCACTTCAAGTCTATTGAGCTTCACAACTGTTCTATCAAGTTTAAAGAGATGCTTCGATTATATTCTGACTCACTTGTAAGTCACCTTGACTAAAGGAATCTGCCAAATGAATCAATGTAAATGTAAATCTACTTCCTGCAACATCATTTATAAACACACTATGTTACCCAACAGTCAATTACATCTCTAAATTCAAAAGTGACTCACGTGCAGTGGCTCAGATTTGTCACATTAATTACTGTGAGTGTCAGTTTTCATGCTAAGAGGTTGAGTATGTGGTCAAACTCATATCAGGTGTTGAAGACAATGAAAGGATATCGTAAGCTCTCCAGGAATGAGTTATGATATAGTCACCATTGTTCAGTCATATGTAGAATGTCTTTAACCTTTGTGTAGTCTTAACATTCTGTACACTCCCCTTGTCCTAAGGGTCAAAAATGACCCTAAGACAATTTTTATACCCTGGTGGTGTACAGCTTTCATGGAAATATAAACAAAGGCAATGTTTCACTTTTTCTAATGTTACAAGGGTTAAGACTATTTCAACTGCATCAGGAATCTGCATGTCTCTGGTGCAGGTGTTTCTGTTTTGAATAATTGCTGATGAAATTTGCAATTAGCACCCCAGGCCTTTTACAGTTTTTGTAACCACCATCTACTAGAAACACATTATTGCTACAACCTCTCAGCGCACCACGGTCATCACATTGAACTTATGGACCCTAGGCAACTTATGGACATAAGGGCATTTTCACCCGTGGCCCGAATACTTGAGTCCATTCCACAGATCGATTCTAAGCACGCTTCATGGCCGATTTGTTTTCACACAGACGAATTCCCTCTGAACAGCGGATCGATTGAGCAATTTCATACGTGACTTGTGCTGTGCGCAAAATCTTTGCAAAATGAAGATAATAAGTAAATACATCACTTAATTGTTCTCATTAATGTTTAATCAATTGATGTATTGTTAATTTATTTCGTATTTACTTTGATCACAATAATCAACGGTTCGGATGAAGCCTATCAATCGACACTGCTTGCTTATAGCCTATATAGAAATCATTTCGTTTTCTGAGTTGTAGTCACTTGCATTTTTAATGGCTTTCTTCACTTGATTCATCTAGAAGGCATTTATAGACCACAACAAGCTTCTAGGTTCCACAAACTTGAAATAGGAAGTAACGTGACAACTTCAACCGATCATGTTACTCCCTGCCCGGCCCAGGGAGCGGATCGTTTATCACACATGGTTACGGCATTAACTTGAAGCAAACCCTGGATCACCGTTTTCTTAAAGTGTTAAGTAAACCCATTTAAGCCCACTGGCAACTTTACTTGCCATAGGCTATACCCCTCTTTTCTCTTTTATAAATAATTAATAAAGTGTTGTACAGGTTTTTAAAGATTCACACATGATAGAATACAGTTGTACAAAGGATTTTTACAGACACAGGGACTTTACTTTACTTCCTATATGTATATAAGTTTACTTTACATTTTTTGTTGACATGTTGACATTTACTAAATATCTGTAGAAAAACTCAAGCAAAAATAAATTAATATTTCATCTTTAATTCTTTGGATATTTATAGAATTGATTGGCTATTGCCTGTTTATGTCCATTATGTACCTTATAGCTACACTCATTGGCCATTTTATCAGAAACACCTACCATATAGGTGCACTTTGTAGGTTACAGTTACAGCCCATCTGTTGCTGCAGAATTGAACACTCTCCCCACCCCGTCTATCAATGGAAAGAGACCACCACAGGAACACCATTGATCAGATATTACTTGGTTGGTGGACCATTTTCAGCACAGCAGTAACACCAACATGGTAGTGTGTGTAGTAAGCCTTCCCAGAAGAGGGGAGGCTGTATGATGCATGGTTTTGGAATGAGATGTTCAACAACCACATATGGATGTGTCCACATATTTTTGGCCATGAAATATAATGAAATATAACTCTTGTCATTACAGGGTAAAAACTGTCAGTGTCAAAGCCTTCACTATATATCTGTTACACAGCAAGTTTTCATGTCAGTGTTACCACAAAGGGCAGGAGATACTACAGAGCATCTTTTTGAAGTCCTCACTTTTGTTCAATTTCGCAACCAGCCTCACATGTCACACCATCAGCATTATGTCACTCTGACACCAAAAAAATACACTGAGCTACAGAGTCATAATGTGTTGTGTCATTCCCACCTAGACAGTGTCATGACATAACCTAATGTCACCAAAAATCTATTTCACTTGACAAAGGTATTATGTCAACTTGACATGAAAGTTGACAAAAGCAGCCTTTATGACAACTGACGCCTGTTGGAATAAGCTTTTATAAATGTTTATGTAGGTTTATGTCAGTTGTCTTGAAGGGCTTATGTAGGTGTCATATAGCCTTCTGAACACTGCTCTACAGTAAAGTGTTACCATTTTAATTACAATGTATGATGCCTCGGTTATAGCATGTGATGCCATGGCTGGATACATGACCTTCCATTTCTAGATGCTATGTCTTGAATGAGCAACATATGAGCAGTTGTAACCACAGGCTCAGTGACTCATGAAAGAACTAAGTATTATCCTGACAAAATCTGACATTCCTTACCTTCAGGTAGCAGATGAAGATGAAGGCGAGGGGTGCGACATACTGCAGCAGCAACATGGTGGACGTGTAGGCAAGCTTGAATTGGCGCGAGGGCCACTGCTCCATACACACCACCTTGCCTCGGTAGTGCTCACGCAAAATGGCGGGCAGCTGCCGCAGGGGCGCGTCAGTGGTGGCGGAGAAAAGCAGGAAAGGCATGGCAGTGAGCAGGGCCAGCCCCCAGCTGAGGCCGACGCCCAGCCAGGCCTGGGGCACGCTGGGTCTCCAGCCGCGCGGTCGCACGATCAGCTGGTGGCGCTCGACGGCAATCAGCACAAGGGAGAAGATGGAAACAGAGACTGAGGTGCACTGCGCTAGGCCGTTGATCTTGCACATGGCACCACCAAAGGCCCAATGATCCATGAACGTGTAGGCAAACGTGAACGGCAGGCAGACGAGCGCCATCAGCAGGTCCGAGGCTGACAGGTTGGCGATGAGCACGGTGGTGGCGTTGGAGAGTTCGCGTTGGCGCGAGATCACCACAATCAGTGCCACATTGCCTGTCACACCCAGCAAGGCCACGGCGCTGTAGGCCACGGCCAGAATCACAAATAAGGGCTGGTTGGCATGGCACTCGTCGCCATGTGTAAGAAACTCTGAAAGGTTGGCACGGGTACAGTTGGGGGAGGAGCAGTTTAGGATAGCAAGAGGTGGCGCGGGAGGGAGTAGCACCGGGTCAGGCATCATGCACGTCTCCTCTTTTCACTTTAATTGGAAGTCGTCAAAGACTTGTTTTAGTCGAAAGGCCTTCCCGAGATCATGGCTTTGAACTTTTGAGATGTAGCAGTTGGCACTGTCAACAAAAAAAAAGAGAAACAACTGGTATGAACAAAACATTAAATATGTAAGACTTTTGTCCTTTTGTATGTTCTGTTTCTTCATGCTATTTTATTTACTGATCCTGATTTATTTATTAAGCCTGAAAAAAAATTTTTTTAAGGCCTCAGTCTACCTTAAATAAGCAAGTGTTACCATGTTAAACACCCATGACATTCTTCTCTACCCACTGTGTCTCAGACTGCAAATCCTCTCATAGACGCATTAATTAATCTCCTTGTTATGAATCACAAAACGCTGTTGTTTGCACAGATGATGAGAGCCTTCCATCTGTAATGTTTCCAACCCTTACCAACATCTACGACTGGACCTGCTCTCTGGTTTTACAAGTAGTTTATAATTATTAACAGTTAATTATTAGTAGTTGACTGTGATATATTCTAACATTACTGTTCATTTACAGTTATGTCATCTTTAGTCAAGGATGCATCATGTGTCAGAATATGAATCGCGTTATCAAGGTAGCAAAAGTGACAGCGACACCTCTTTTACGTCTGTAATTCCTTCACTTCTGTCTCTCTGTCTCCTTATTTCACTCCATTTCATCTGCTTAAAGATTTAGGAGACGCTGAAAATGACAGGACCATTTTCCTTCCTACGAGCCTGCCATTAGTGTGATGTAAAATGCACAATCAACTTGCACTCTCTTCAAAAGATTGTTCCCTGTACAGTAGTGTTCTACAAAGTGACCTTAAGAGCGGTGGGCTATTGAGGTAATAGTAAGCCGTTTCAGGCGGGCCCATTAAATGTCATGTTGAAGTGACTCTTGAAGATGTCAACTGGAATTTTTGATTGTTAGGGCGGAACGTGAAGAGCTCCCAATTGAATCATCACCATAATGTTGGTGCCAATCATACAGTAATCAGCTGTGTTTGTGTAGGTGCACGTCTGTCAGACAGAGACAGGCGCACACACCAACTCACAGACTGGCAACGAGAGAGAGGCAGGACTACAGCCTTTATTATAATTGCTTTACAATTGTGCCATTGTTTGCTATATTTTATGAGCTATAAAGAGGTTGACATATGGTTTATTTTATGGCTAATATTACTTGTCACATGCTTCACTGTTCTTAAAGGACATTGCCGGGTATCGCATAGGTCACTTTTTTTTTTTTTATCAAAATTGTTTAGATGAGCTGAATTAGCTAGAAGGCAGAACTGAACTTCAGTCCTATTTTCTGACGTACGCACCACTTTCTTTGAAGAACTGGCTTATTTTGTTTGCTTTAATAAAAAAAAAACCACAACAACATAATTTGCAGTCTCTGACTCAGAGTGTCAGTGCATACTGGATAAATGGATAAAATGAAGGCAGGACCAGTCTCCCGGGATAACACACAGGCCCCAAAAATAGTTCACTGTTGTCTTACAAGCAAGACAATTTCAGTGATGTGACCCGCTACAACCTCCCTCTCTCAATCTCTCTCTCTCCCCCATCATGAATCATCACTGAGATGGCTTCCAGCTAGACTGCTGGTTCAACAGCAGTGCTGTTAACCTTATGAAGCATTAGAGCACCTTCGACTGCAACCTGTCTAACTCCATTTGACATCTAATAGTCATCTGGGAAATGTTACCTCAGAATCATTCCAGCACAGAAATTGACATTTGACCTGATAGTGCTATTAAACTGAGAATTTACAAGGCACGTTCTATTTTTGTGTGAGATTAGGAAGTTATAAATGAAGAGAGAGAAAATTGTTTTGGAATCTACAAAGTGAGCACTGTTGAAAAGCAACCACTTCAACGTTGTCTTACCGTCTTAAAAAAAACAAAACAATAGCTTTTCCTCTCTTCTTTAGTATACCATATGGAATGAGATAAGACAATATAGAACTTGGCATGTGCCGATATTACTTTTTTTTTAAAAACATTTTTAATACAATTTTTGACCATAAATATAGCATAACCTTTCATCATTGTTTGCAATATTGTATCGCTACATGTTTACCTGCACCTGTTCACAAAGGATATTTGGGACTCATACATCATCACGTCTAGCATGATATGCATGTCACGTTAGTTTCCTCACAATTGCTCGCTAGCTTCTCAGCTTAAAAACACAAGTAAGCTTTTTAAACAGGGTTGGCCTTCGTATTGAAGAATGAACTGACTGAAATAGCTAGAAAGCACTGCCCAAAATGTTGTCTACCTTGACCAGGATTGCCAAACATACAACCGTGAGTCGGCTTGTGAACCGGTCCAATATGGCCCACACAGCAAATTCGGAGAATGCGCATTAAACTTTCTGTTAATCTAAAACTAAAGAATAAAATTCAGCTTTTAGTTACTAATATGTTTGCTGCTTATCGCAAGTGCGAGCTATGAGCCAGGTGTTCGCTCTTAAAGTTAACCGTTAGCAGGGATGTTTGGCATTAGCTGAACTGACTGTCATGTAGTCTTAGCGTGCACATCAACATCAAGAAGTCTTTATCTAAGAAACGAAAGGTTGATAAAGAGTGTCAGGTTTTTCAAGAAAAGTGAACGAATGCTTATTTATCTCGGGGAAGTTAATAGTGCTTGATTTGCTTCCAACAGAAGGCTGTTGCACCAGAATATAATACTCAACGACACTATCAGACTACACACGCTGACTAACATGGCCAGTACACTGATCAACTATGAACCAACAAGGAAATGAAGTTAGCGTCCACTTAGAAACACAGAAACAAGTCTGTGTTTATGGCCCTTCAGTAAAAATGATGTTCACAACCCCTGACCCTAGACAGTTTTCTCCTGAGTGAAACACAAGGCAGTGGCCAGCAGCATTTTGCAGTATGTCCATACTATGATTATTGCGATATATTGTTTAAACAATTATCGGCACATGGCTGTACAGAACCAGGCCCGACAGTACAGATCCGTATCAGACAAAAGAGAATGATATCAGACAATATGGTGCCAGATCAGAACCGAACCAGACTAGACAATAACACCAGTAACCTCTGAGTCAGTGATTAGAGACCAAGACAGCCAAGGAAGGAAAGATGAAAGGGCAAAACTGGGATAATGAATACAGACAAGAGTGAGAGAGAAAAAAGGGAAGAGGGGAAGACAGATTAAGAGAGACAATAGACACTCGGCTGTGGTGAGCTATCGAAGAAGCTCTGGAGAGCAAGCTTTCTAAGGCTGGAGCAAATAAATCTCGCTCAAAGCCCCGCTTTTGGCAGTGAGTGCACCGGGCTCTTAGAAGCTATGGATTTTTCCTGGCTTATCTATATGCGCTTTCCACTTCAAATGTGTGCGTGCATGTGTGTGTGTGTGTGTGTGTGTGTGTGTGTGTGTCTCCATCTCATTGTGTTTCTCAGAGAGACCAGCTTAAGGCAATATCCAAGCCCAGTGATTTACACTAATATGCAATATTCCTCCTTTGCAACTTTCATAACCTCCACAAAACCATGACCATTCTTCTCCTGGAAGAGCGACACAAAATGAACTTTGATATTTTTAACACGCAACAAGATGTGTTTATAGGCCACAATAAAGGGCCCTGTAAAGAAGTAAACCCATATTTCAACTTGTCGTAATGGTCTAATATACCCTCAAGCTGTAGGGCACTTGGGCGTCACCTGCACAATATCGAGTGCAGCTAATACCAGCATGAGCTGCAACGTCTGAAAGGTGAAAAGTTCAGATATACGATCCCCAAAGCCTGTACAGCATAACAACAGGTAGTTCTAGCGGCACTGAACAAGCTTTTTGGTGCAATGTCTCCTTAATTTCCTTAATAACTTATGCATGAACCTTCTCAGAGCAAAGTTCACCGGGTTGCTTAAAACACAACTGATTGGCCACGAGGAGCTGCGGCTGAGACGTTTGATTTCCATGAGACCTGGTTTGTTAGCAAACGTCCACTTACAGGCTTTAAAAAGACAGCATTACCATACTAAAATCTAGGGCTGTGCTGCATGATACAGACAAAACACCCCAATGCAATTACATTGTGAAAGACTTTAACTGTGATATCCCCTTGAATGAACGGGGTACATTGGTGCCCTGATATGACAGTTTAATACCCCCTTTTTCTTCCAGTTTACTCGTAACTCCCGTCCATGAGCTAGCTCTCCTCCATCACAACAGCTACCAACTGCATACGGGGCGATATGCAGTTTAGAGGTAAACCTAAACCATACGCGCAATTCCTCTCCAGACACCAGCTGTAAAAAAGTGCAGAACCCGCTTTTTTCCATAAACTCCTTTAAAAATGCTCTTGTCTATTTAGCACCAACAGGAGTTTATTCCCATGACAGGTAACACTCCTGTCCAAAAAAAAGATTTTGTTCCTTTTGGTGCCCTTGGAATGGTCCCCACCTTCACTCCCCCCTTTATGGCACCCCTGTTAAACACACACACACAAAACAAGGCAAAAACAGCTGAATTTACACCTCAGGCAAGCACCTTAAGCATCCCTGAACGTGTGACGTTCACGCGTGATTGACGTCTTGTATGCACGCGTCTTCTAAACACACGTAATTACCCTTTTAAGTAACACCTTGACACATATCTGACGCCTCTCCTTTTGAGCAAAAGTGCCTGCGTAATAAGTGCGCATGCATGAAAGAGACGCGCCTTCATGTGGCGCATTTCTTCGGAGGGCGCGCTTGCAAACGCGTCCACGCGCAAACGGGTCCAAGTACGGCCGGGTGCGTCTTTTATCCCGAAGCCTAATGACCCATTTCTGTTCTCCTGTCCTCAGGAGGACGTCCCGTTCCCTCGGAGAGCCACGGCTCCCGCAGGCGTTGTGTGAAGAGTGGCATTATAACCGTGCTCCAAAACCTCCCCAAACACGGGGTCCAACAGCGCGCGCTGACCGGCAACACATCTTTGGGGAGGAAAGGACTTTCATCGTCGGGCTCGAGCCTGTTCTCGTGAAGAACACGGGAAAGCAGAAGTGAGAGGGAAGGAATAACGACCGTGCATCTCTAATCGTGCGGACTTACCCGCGCTTTTACGCAGCAGCTGTCGGAAAGGATGCTCATACAGCTGGTGGGCACGAGTTGCACGGGGGTGCCAACACTTTAGAAGAGTAGGCTAGCTCAGCCCCCCCGCGCAGATGCATGCACACACACACACACACACACACACACACGGTCACGGCGACATACAGCGTCATGCTCCAAAAAATCGTCCTGGAAGGCTCTTCAACGGCTCAGAAGATCCCATTTGCGTGCGCGTCCGCGCGTGCCTGTGCCTGTGTGCGTGCGTGTGTGTGTGTGTGTGTGTGTGTGCGTGTGTGTGTGTGTGTGCATGCATTAGTGCGTGCGTGTTTCTGTCCGTCCGGAGAGTGTGTGTGCACGCGCATGGGTTGCAATGGGTTGCATGGGCTGCTGCGCCAGCTGGTGCGTGTTTTTACAGCCTGAGGGCAGATGAGGTCGGTGCTGCGCCAGGTTGGGAGGTGGGGGCTCGGTGGTGTCCTTACTGTGGGGGTCACTGAATACGAACCAGAGGACGCGTCCCAAGTGCGTGCATTGGAAAATGGGCGCAAGCCAGGTCCTGATTTTCCGCAGAAAGATCCCAGGATCGGAGGCAAATCGGCGCACGTGCCCGATCCAGTGTGTGAATCAGCACAGACTGCGCGAGATTTTTTCACCAGGTTTTGAAACGATCAGCTCAAAATGTTGGGGTGGGGTTTCCATCGGAATAAATGATTTAACTTGTCATGTCAGAAATACTCTCAGTGGCCAGTTTATTAGGTACACCTGCAATTGTACTTGCAATCATTTGCCATTTTTGGGGCACTCGTAGGTATTCAATTACTGACTGCACTTCTCTTTTTTTTTTTTTTGCTTTACACAATTTGTCAGCCCCCTTCGACCCTGTCCATCAGTGAAGAGGGACCACCTCTCAGCAGAGCAGTGACACTGACGTGGTTGTGACATAGTAGTGTGTGTGGCGCTGGTATGAGTGTATCAGGCACAGCAGTGTTGCTGCAATTTTTTAAAACACCTCAGTGTCATTGCTGGGTTGAGAAACAGTCCACACTAACCCTAGTCTCTAATTGTACACCTGCAAGGTAGGCTTTTATAATGTGGCCAGGAAGTGTATAGTGTTTAAAAATGCTGCTTTACCTGATACACTCATACCAGCACCACACACACTACCATGTCAGTGTCACTGCTGTGCTGAGAAATGATCCTTCACCCAAATAATATCTGATCAGTGGTGGTCCTACGGTGGCTACCACTTGTGCTTGCAGTCAGTGACATATTTTCACGATACGTTCCCACAAAATGAGAAATCAAATGTGATGGGTTGATTCCGCTGTCACTTCTTAATTACATTGCCGGTTAATTGAATGCATGAAGTCCGATGTAATGGGTCAGCGCGTTTGGCTGTACCTATACATAGAAATGTGTCATGAATCTTTTACGACACATGCAAGAGTCCAAAGCAAGTGTATAGATCTCCTGTCATGAAAGTGAGCAACTTATCCTGAGTCATGCATACTTGAGGGTCAATATCTGCAGCTTTAAATGTCAGTGAACTTCATGACTCATTTCTGTCTGAGTGTGAAATGTCACTTTCTATTTGGCTGAGGACACTCCTTCACTGATTCAAGGTCAATTTTAATCAATGAGGTGCTTTATGGGACCATACTCCAAGTTGAATAATTACTTCAGACATGGTTGTGTGTGTGTGTGTGTGTGTGTGTGTGTGTGTGTCTATGTCTATAGAGATTTAACCAACATCTGCTAAGCCAACTTTTTATCACCTTTCACCGAATGGTTTTTATGGAATCTACAAAGTAATAAACGTTGACTGACTGTAAATCTTATTAAACTTAGTTATCTAATGCACAAAGGGATTGTTTGAGGGGGAATAATTTATTATATCACTTGGCTCTTTCTTTATGTAAACTGACAGTAATTATGTGTATTTAGGATTTTAAAACAAGTGTTTTGGTAGACTGGCAATGAGTTTGCATGTAGACATTGTTTGCATGTAGACACCCAGTGGTACCTCAGGGCCTTCCCTTGTAATGCTGGACAGAACCTAAAATATGGCACAATGTCTCAATTATGCCTGCATGTCAAATAAATTAAACACACAGTCACAAAATTAGTTTTCCATCGAAACTCGAACTTTAATGGGAGCTGTGCATAAGATTGCTTCGTTTCAGTATTTGTACAGCATAATACAGATGCAATTTCAGGTCAATTATAATGCTGTTTTATTTTTCTGCATTCGTGAATGAGTGATTATCTTAGTTTACAGGAGGAGGTAGACTGACTGAATGTTTACCGTACGCAATTTAAAAGGCATTGCTAGATTTCGCACTACGATGTTGCCCTCTGCTGGTTGAGTGAGCTTGGAAAAGCATCTTCCACTCAGCCTCAGCTGAGTAAAGTGCTCAGAATGGGCTATACTGCTTCAGGAGATCAGCAAGATACGCTGGCGCTAAACCATTTCGAGACTTTGCAGTCTATACGGAACTTAATAGGCAGCCAGTGTAGCTTGTATAGAACCCGGGTAATGTGCTCTGAATTTCTTTTCCTGGTAAGGACGCGGGCTCCTGCATTCTGAACTAGCTGAAGCTTCCTTAAAGAGACAGCAGGCCAGCCAGCCATCATCACGTTACAATAGTCCAATCTAGAGGTTATGAAAGCATGCACTAGTTTCTCAACGTCATGTAGGGCTAGCATATTTCTTAATTTGGCTGTTTCTCAAATGATAATAAGCAGATGTTACTTACAATTTTAAAAGAAGGACGTTTCTATTCATCCAAGCTTTTGTCTTTTACACAGTCTTCCATTTTGTGTAGCTGCACCACTAAATCTGGCCGGACTGATCAATATAATTGTGTATCATCAGCGTAGAAGTGAAAGCCTACAATATGTTTGCAACTTACATGTCCAAGGGGCTGGATATAAAGGGAGAATATTAGAGGGCCTAAAACAGAACCTTGTGGGACTCCATACTGAACATTTTTGGGATCTGAAGAAACTGGTAGCAGTCTGTCAAATAAGATCTAACCAAGAACTTGTCTGTCTACCCTGACCGTGTTTTCAAGCCTGCCAATTAAAATATCTTGGTCAATAGTGTCAAATGTCGCACTTAAGTCCAACAATGTCAAAACAGAAACATCTCCACAATCTGAGGAAAGCAGTAGGTCACTGACCACTTTAGCCAGCGCTGATTCTGCACTCTGATGCTTTCGGAAACCAGACTGAAATACATCGTGCTTGTTATTCCTACTTAAAAAAGAACAGAGCTGTTGGGTGACAACCTTCTCCAAAATGTTAGAGAGAAAAGGTGTGCTGGAGATTGGACGATAATAGGAGAGATCAGATTTTAATTAGCAAGGCTGCGTTTGTTACAGTGACCTTAAGGCTGAGTAATATTAATAAACTGTAGTTCGGCCTGTACTGTACTAGCCCTGTTAGCAAGCTATACATTACCAAAGCGTTTCCATTGGCACCAGTGTATTCGTAAATTAAGCTGTATTTGTTAATTAAGTATTTGTCACAAATTTATAGCTGCAGGAAAGTAGTAGCTAAAAAATAGCATAGTTGAGATAGTAGAGAAAAGAACATTGTGCTGTGGGGTCAGAGATTTTCAGACTCATATGTCATAGCTAGCTTTGGTTATGAGACTCTTCAACCTACAGTTGAGTGCAAAAGTGCATCCCCATGGTTTTTGAGTGGAAAAAAAGGAAAATATACAAAGTCAAAGCTGCTGGATTTTAGGAATGTCACCCTCACTGGTAGAAAAATGCTATTGCGAGCTCCTTGCGGAAGAACATTTTCGTAACGTGGGTTGTGCGTTGCCCTTCTCCACTGCGCAGATTAGTCTTGACGGTTGCGAGAGGCAAGTAATACACATTTAATGTAAATTCAGGGTGTATCCCAAACTGCAGTCTACACACTAAATAGGACGCCTAAATAGCACTGACACCATTGGTGTACTGACATACCACTTAATACGGTAGGATGTGGTTTGGGACGTGGCCCAAACCGTCAAGTTACTTTTGACAGGATGTCACATCAATAATCAGTATTTTGTTTTCTGGGTCACCACTGTGCAGTTGACTCCATAGTCTCAATAAAAAACTGCTCCAATGTGTTGACGTAGAGTCATCCCTGAAAGAGATAAGTGGCTAGACACACATCTTTTTTTTTTTATGTTGCCTCCTCTATTTTCATAAGATTCGAGAGGTACGGCCACAGTGTCTCCTCAGCTCCCTCCGATATGATAAGTAGAACTAGCAGAGGTAAACTGTGCAAGTTGAATTGGTGAGGGTCCATTTGACTTAGACCTTGATAACCTAGACACACAAGGGAATTCATTCATTTCATACTTATTTCCAGTCCAGGTTTTCTTTTTTTTAATCTTAGGTCAGTGTCAGAAAAAGGACTTGTTAGCAGCCACTAGCCTTGCGACAATTGTGCCTTAAATTAACCAACCATAACCAGAACTTATCAATGCTACTCCTCTACTTGGGACAAAATATCTTAGCTACGTACAAGCTGTTTGATTGCTAAAGTAGCAACATTACCGCCTCCCTTCTGGGAAATGTAGTCCAACAAGTTTTGCAACTTCTAGCAATGCTACTGCCCTCTGTTGCTCAACAGCAAAAATACAATATAATACAACAGTGTTTACATAGCACACCCAACTTCTTTACAATCAAAAAAGGCAAAAAAAAAAACAAAAAACCCCGCAGATTAATTAAGAATATAGGACACAGGATTACAGCATAAAGAAGTCTATAAGTAGAGTACTTTAAACAATACTCGCCTGATTTACTAAAGTATAGCATAACATTATTTGCAGAACAAAAAGAGCAACAGCATTTTCTATATCACGTCACTGAAATTGCAAAACGTGCATTTAACACATACAAAGACTTCAGTACATCTGCTCAAGCATAAGTCAATTTTGACATATTTTTTATTAGCTACAAACATAGAAGCACAGTGAAAATTCAACCTGTGAGCTCTGAATGTTTGAGAGAAAGAAAGACAAGTCTTTTACCTTCCGAGGTAAAGATCTTCAGTTATCCTTGATGTTTTCAAGTACGCTACAAATGTGTGTTACAAATGCTATATACTCTTTCTTAAAGTAGTGCCAGGTTCTAAGAGCAGTCCATAAACACGTCAGCACTTTTCATGCACACACACACACTCAACACATACTACTGCATACAGCGCACTTTACATTCCCACACACCTTTCAGACTTGCCCTTTAGACCAATATAGTCATATGCTCATTATCAGTCTCAGGGTTGTAAAAGTGCAATTATGAGTCAATGGAGCCTGCCCCAAGATACCCCCGTTTCAGGATGAGCCATAAGCAAAGCCAATAAGTTCCAGCACTAGTCTCAGATCAAAGTATTAACGCCCATTAGTCCACAGAGTTCTTCCATCCTGGATCCCAGTATACAGGCTTTAAAACTGCATTTATCCAGAAGGTCTGCTGGTGTAGCTCTCATCCCAAATGAGGCTGAGGCTCAGACTATGAGCGGCTCTTGAAGTTCTTCTGCTTCTTCAGCTAGAACTAGCGAGAGAGAGCGCGAGAGAGAGAAAGCATTATGCCACGTTACTGTATAATTCATTGGCTTTGTTTGCTTTGGCTCCAGGTGCACCTACAACATTCCTTTTCTTCTTTTGTACTCTTCCTTTTTACTAACTGCTGGCCTGTGCTATAGGCAATATGTAAGGATTTCTGTCATTCCTCTTTATACACCTAATTTCGTGATGCAGATGTATCGATGATACTTAATCTTTTCTGAAATAAGAGCATTGAATACAGACAGTGCCCTGTTAATATGCAGCGAATCCAACAGTACAGCACATATATGTCGAAAGCACCATTCTGTTCTTGTCTCATATTTGTCTTTTTATTTCAAAATGTTTAAGGTTACAGAACATAAAAAATATGTTAGCAATTTATTATAAAGCAATAATAGAGAACACGCATTGTTGAAATTGTTGACCCCATATGGTGCGATCACACAGTAAATGTAGTAGTCACATATTCTCAGTTTAATTGTCGCAAATCTAAAAGTTAAACAAAGGATGCAAAATGGTTGTTTCAACACACTATTTTACTTTGTACCAAAGGAAAGTTTGTTAGATGAGACCTTGAAGGCCGAGGGATCAAGCCAACAGTAGACGGTAGACTTCAGGAGTAGAAGGCACTTTGATCTGACGCAGTTTCCTTTTTCGAAATGGCTAACACAATGGCTTAACTGATCAAACTGGTTACAAGTGTACACTCTCAGAAATAAAGGTGTGGAACTGTACCTTTTCTTGTCACTGGGGTGGTACCCTAAAGGGTACATCTTTTGTACCTTTAGTATCTATCTTTTACCTGGAAACGTGAATATAGTGTACCTTTAAACATAATTAGACATTAAGGACCGCTGTTGTACCTTTAATTCATATCTATAGTAAAACTTTAAAGGTACACAAGCACACAAGCACCTTCCCAGGTAAAAGATGTTCCCTTAAGGGTACCGCCCCAGTGACAAGAAAAGGTACAGTTTAGTAATGTTTTTTCTGAGAGCGTAGGAGCTATACATGACAGCTAACTTTATTGCTTTATATAATTAAATTGCTAGTTTGTTAGCAAGCCAATATGTACAAATAAAGTAAATGACTTCAACCATATAGCGTTTGTTGCCAAGGCCAAGTGCATTCTGACTGGACAATCAGTTCCCGGCTACACACTCCTCCCCTTGCGCTATAAGTGCATCACTCGTGTGACATAGTGTAGTTGATACACACTATTGTAAGCAGTATTGACCACACAGAAAACTACAGACCACACAAAGTGATGTAGTGTTAGTACCTGTGGAAGGTGTGCATCGCTCGTGTATCATGCCATGCAGCGTAAACAGACTGAAGACTAGCAGAGAAAAAAGAATGATGTAGCATTCCAGCTCAGTGAAGGGAGAGGCCATCTGCTGCACGCACACGCACACACACACACACAC
Source organism: Olivaichthys viedmensis (assembly GCA_028565825.1). NCBI lineage: Eukaryota > Metazoa > Chordata > Actinopteri > Siluriformes > Diplomystidae > Olivaichthys > Olivaichthys viedmensis. The sequence goes on along the minus strand of JAOUQW010000040.1, from coordinate 11,480,530 downwards.
CCATTGTTATAATTTCTAGCTTGAACTGTTCTATATCCACACACTTCTAAGATCATTCTCCATTTAAAAAAAAAATCCACAAGTTTCATGTTACACTGCAAACTAGCAATGAATAAACAAACATCTAACCTGGATATCTGGTCCGAAGACACACTACCTTGGTGCGATATAAAGCCTTGGCAATACTACTCACAATACACTCTGCACGACGAATACACTGAACACACATTTTCTTACTGTCAAGACCAGAAAGACTTCAGCAGGAATCCACCACACTCGAACACTTTCGGATGCTCATTGAGAGATGGATAACCGTGTGTGTACCTGTCTGTGTGTATGCTCTGTAATGTAATATGATGAGGCGGTAAAGCCTGTCTCATATTGCCAACTGAGTTAAGCTACTGCCTTAGAAACCTATAGTTTGAAACACATACACACACATGCACAAACATAAGTGGACTGAATAATTATCCAAACCCCAGGCTCACAGTATGGGTCCATATGTTGTGCCTGTGTGTATCCATGGCTTTGTGCGTGTGTGTGCATGCATGTCTTCTCGCCCAGCTTGACACCTGTTGTCCTTGGTAACCCGGCTGTTTTTGGACGCACCAAGAGTTTGATGTACGTTTGGTTAACCCTTGTGTAGTCTTAACATTCTGTATACTCCCCTTGTCCTAAGGGTCAAAAATGACCCTAAGACAATTTTTATACCCTGGTGATGAACAGCTTTCATGGAAATATAATATGGACATTTTCTAATGTTAGGGTCACTCTAGGAAAGGTCACCAAATGTCAGGTTCAAAAAATATCATTATGGGGGTTTTCTCTGCTGTTAAACATAGTGGCGGGTCATTGTTGACCCTTAAGACAACACAAGGGTCAAAACAATACTAGTATTTTTTCTCAAAAACATATGTGGCAAATTTATTGACACCCCTAAGGAATATTTTAAATAAATGCAAACAAATTGTCATCCTCAAAAAAAAAAAAAAGTTCTCAGTAGCAAAACATGAGGTTGCACACATGTAAAATCCCTTTGTCTTCAATCATCATGGGGTAAACCAAAAAACTTTCAACACAAAAGATAGAGATGGTTGTTGACCTGCATAAATATGTAAAATAAATATTGTCGCTGTCCAATGAAAAACATGTATCTCCACTTTTTGGGTTTTTTACTTTTTTTTCCTCCATATATGGAATGTGGGCAAAAGCCTCTATCTACCCATAACAGTCGACATCTAAATGACCAATGAAAAGCTGACGAATCACACCGTCAATTTCGGATTTATTGTGTATGATACTCTCTAGGAAAATGTGTTTTTTCGTGTTCCTGAAAAATTAGATTTTTGGAGATACGTGTTTTTCATTGGACAGTTAAAAATCAGGGCCATAATAAAAAAAAAGTAAAAAAAAATCACAGATTCAGAATTGCACAGTTTAGTTGTTTCTTGGGGTCGTCAATTTTCAAAATCAACTATTAGACGCCACCTCCATAACAACAAGCTGTTTGGAAGGGTTTGCAGGAAAGAACCACTTCCTGACACCATCTCACAAAATGCAGCGCCTGAACATTAACGCCATTAGAACTACAATTGAAATCGTGTCAAGTGAGTCAGAATTACTCAATAACATTAGAGCGATCCAATAGAAGGAGTGGCCGTATAGGAAAAGTCATATAAATGTTTATAATGGTATCTCTTTAAAACAATACATCTGCTAAAAACATGTGCATTCACCACCCTCGAGAAAGGAAATCTGATTGTTTCTGTCAGCCACATATGACATTGTTGATGTTTTTTATGTAACAACTGGATTTTTCATCTGATGGACTACCGTCATTTTTTTAAACCTACTTTTTGGATTCGTGAGGGTATAAACTGGTTTACAGTGCAACAAACTTATCTCTGTTAATGGGATTTGTTCATTTATTAATTCATTTATTATTTATAATAACTGAAGTAATAAAGTCGTATGATCAGAGTTTTCTTTTTACCTGTCAGTTAGTGGCTCGCTGGTGCAATCACACCTGGGCAGTGCTGGGAAGGGACTTTGTAGCAGAGTGTTGCTCATTTTTAACATCCGTGCCAACAATTGCGTACTGCTATCACGACCCTGTGCAAGACATTTAAACCTCAAACCTGACCATTTGTGCTTTATCATGGCCTGTATATCTTCCTCTTTTATCCGGTCGGCTTCCCTCAAAATGGGTTAAAAAGAAGAAGAAGAAAGGCTGATTTAAAAAAAAAAAGGATGTAGGCTAACATTTATGAAGTAAACATTTGGAACGAAGTGGAGAGGTGAAATATGTTTAAGGATAAGTAAACCCCACCACTTACAGAACAATTGACATTGCATTACAAGTATCATAAATATTTATTTAATAATGTATTTAATAATCAAATATATTGGAGCTTTTTGTCAGACTGGTCGTAGTTCAGTATGTCCCAATGAAGCTTTAAAATACTTTTAGAATGTTAAATTATTATGCCGTAATAATGTTAATTATTATATTACAGCTTTTCAAGGATTCAATAATTCAATAGTTTCTACATTTGTTCACACTAAGTTCACTAAGTTCAGTAAATCAGTCTGTGAAAAAATGAAAATTGTTAAAAAACCCCCAAATATAAATAAATAAATAAACAATGGGAGGTCACTAATAAGTTATAAATAAAATTGAAAAAGTTGAATCATTATGTTGTTATGTTATGTTTAATCATTTTGTTAATTATTATTGGATTATTTTTTATTTTTTATTTTGCAGCTCTTTAAGGATTAGTTCTAAAATAAAGAAAAAATAGAGGCACAACAAACTTAGTAACTGAGCATGTGATTAAAGATCTTTTTTTTTTTTCTTACTTAATGTAATAAGTTGTTTCCTGACAAACTTAAATTCTCAGCTGTAAGATTAACAGTGGCTTGCAAAAGTATTCAACCCTCTTGAAATTGATCAAACTTTTCCGGATTACGAATGATACTTACACACATTTGCCCAGTATTTTTATTATGAACTAGTGATGCTCTGACAGTAAAATGTAATATCCAAATTTAATTATTTGTCTGCAGATATTTTAAAGAAAATGAAAAAACTGAAATATGGGTCTTGCAAAATTATTCATACCACACACACATTAATAATTGATAGAGCCACTTTTTGAAGCAATAACAACTTACGTCTTTTTTGGTAAGTATATACGAGCTTTGTTCTGGATTGATTTTTTTCCCCTTTGTGTGGACAGATTTGCAGCAGGTTGTCCAGGTTGGTTGGATGATGTCTGGAGACTGCAATTTTCAAATATTGCCACAAATTCTCAATGTAATTGAGGTCAGGACTTTGATTGGGCCATTCTAGGACATTCACGTTTTTTGTTTTTGAGCCACTCCAATTTCGCTTTTGCATTTTACTTGGGATTATTGTCCTGCTGAAAGGTCAACTTCCTCACGAGCCACCATTTCTTAGCAGTCTCTTCATCCATTTTGCTTTGTCCATTCTTCTTTAAGTTTTAACATGATGCCCCATGTCTGCTGATGAAAGGCAGGCCCACAGCATGATGCTGCCACCACCATACTTCACTGTAGGGATGGTATTTCTTGGGTCAGGGGCAGTGCTAGATGCATAGCAGCATGCAAAGGGCTTTGAATTATTGCCAAAAAGTTTGAACTTGGTCTCATTTATCCTCAAAACATTTTCCCACATCGTAGCTAGTCACTATCATGCATTCATATAATTTTCCTGAAGTAATGGTTACTTTCTTTCCACCCTCCCTTACAGGGCAGTTTTGTGCTGAGTTCTCGGTATTGTGGACCGGTGGACATTTACTCCACTCAGCCACTGAACTGTAGCTCCTTCAGAGTGATTGTTGGCCTCACTGTGGCTTCCCTCACAAGTCTAGTGTTTTGTTTGGATGCTGAGTTTTGAGGAGCAGCCTTATCTAGACAGTGTG
>JAOUQW010000040.1:11454231-11465383 GCA_028565825.1 Olivaichthys viedmensis | reverse complement strand
GTGATCCATGATCAGATAGAAGAAAACAGACAGACAGCATCACAGCAGGGTAATACATGATCAGAAAGAAGATAACATACACGCAGAATAAAAGGGTTCCCAAAGGTTCTTTGGATAGTTAAGGGTTCTTAGCTTCCTAAACAGATTCTACTTGGAACCCTTTCTGATAGAGACACCCTCTGTTGTAGGGTTCTACATAGAACCTGTAAGGGAAACCAAAGAACCCTTTAGGGTTCCCTTTCTAAGATTGTATGTTTGCGTTACAGAACAGCAAACCTTTTATATTTCATAACTTTGTCCAGTCCTGGAAAGTGGTGAAGGCAGATAAAGATAAGGCACAGGTCATTTTAAGAGTTGTTTCAGAACTAACCTGATGGTTGGAGGATTGTAGGAGCTCTTTGGCTATTTGCACGTCCATGAGGTTCGACGTGGAGAGATTGCAGAGCAAAGGCTGGAGATGCCAACGTGTTTTAGGATCTTCCTCCTGAAGTCAAACTGGCCTGCAATAGATATATCAGAAACTGACTTATACAGCCAGCAACTGTTTTTATGTTAAGCTGTGTCAGTCGGGAGCTTATCTGCTGGAGGGAGATCACTAATCTGGCTGGTGTTAGGCTTTGGGCCAGCCGTTGGAGAACTAGCAGACGCCTGTTCCTCCTCTTCTCCTTTGTTACTAGTAACATCCTGGAGTGGGGCCTCCGCCTTAGAGTGTGAGAACTGTTTTTTTTTTACCTTCAACTTGTCCTCTTTTTTATCACAACCTCGACAGCCCAAGAACTTGGTCCCACTAAAGGCCTCCAAAGTACCCTTAAGCCATTATTATTAGATATAAAACTCTTTCTTTTTTCTCTTTTTTTTTTATTTCCTGAATTTGGTAGACTGTATCATGATCCTAAATTAGAGTATCAGGCTGCTTAATGTCTGATGACATCAGGAAGTGAAGCGTCATCCATCACCCCATTCAAGTGCACTTGTATCTTCAGGTTTTATGTTCTGTGGATGCCACCTTGTGGCAGGAGGGAGATTTGTGTTCACCGCCTTAGTTCTTATTTATTAGGAAACAGAATAGGATTTTCATCCATTGGTGTTGAAGATAAAAATGGTTAACTTAACCAAATCATATGGTTAATGCAAGTCTGTGAAACCAAAATATTATTGCATTATATTGTATTATGTATTATTAGAGTGCTTATTGTTTGTCTGTTTTACAGTGATGAAATAAACCTCTTATGACATTTAGATTATGTAGATTTAAATTGGATTGCAATCCATGTTTATGAGAAGCACCACATTCTTTATACCTTCTACTATAGGGGCTTAAGGAAAATACACAGAATGGTATGACGGGGTTTCGGTTAGGGCAGATTCATTTCTAGATTTGCACAGCTTATCGTTGATGCTTGTGCAGGAGCGCCAATAAGACTGTGTTAACAGCACTTTCCCCAATTTTATTAAAATTGCAGCTAGAGTCAAGTTGACATTATTTATGCTTTTTGAACGTTAGATTAAAGCCATTCAATTCAAGTGACCAGTCAGTTATGCGTACTATAATTAACTATAACAATTGTAACAACTTTGACAGTGGTTAATAGTGCTCTCCACGAATGTAACATCATTAAAAAAATCGACATGTTGGGTTTACGTTACGGATCCCACTTGGAGAACCATGGATCTAGCATATTGCCCCCTTTCTTTTCTATTGCCCTTCATGATGTCCATGGTGCTGCATACTCATTTTTGTGCTGAACAAGCGTTGTTACATAAGGGCCTATGTTTACTTATTGCAAAAAAACCTCTACATAGGCTATCTCACATCTCTCAGTGTGTGTGTGTATGCACAGTAGTTTGCCCCACGTCATTCTTTATGAGACCTCTTGCTATGGCTCAATCTCAAAGCTGCATTGTTATAACTGCAAGTATTAGAAGTGTTTAGCCCTCCCATCTATTATCATGACCAGTCATTGTTGTTCATTTTACACTTTGATTAATGTCTTCTTTTTTCCCCTCTCCTCTCACTGTCTAAAGGATTACTCAAGCACCTCTACCGCACATTTTTGTGTACTGAAAAAGGCATGCAAAACCTTTTTACTCAAAGCTCGCTTATAATTAAAGTCTTTGTTGGGGAAATCAATAAAGGTTTAAGTAAAACATGTATTTTGTAGAACACGTTCATGAAGTCTTCAAAGCTCCAAAGTAAATTAAACTCGAAACATATATAACTCATCCATTCAGAGATTGGACTACTTTTTAGTGGAAAGAATTTGTGGTTATGCTTTGCCATCATAGTTGTGTGGGTCTGATCATGCATGAATACTTAGGGGAAATGTAAGTAACCGGAATTTTTTGTGTGTGCGTTTTTGTGCCAGTGTTTCAAAGTTGGTAAAAACATTCTTATGTCTGTCTCTCATCCCAAGACCTTTATTGTCAGAGTGTAGCGTTTGTAGATTTGAATTTGTGTTATACAGTCACATATTTTAACAGTTTCAATCTTTTCTCAGTACAGGGAAACAATTTGAAATTCTTCACATACACGGTCATCGCACATCCACGTGGATGCAGTGGATTTCGATTAGGTTGACCAATGCTGGAATATTTCTTTAATGAGGAAATCCAAATTCATAAAAGAGTTGGATGTGCACAAGTTTTATAATTGATATAAGTACAAATCTATAAACCCAAAATTTCCAACTGGAGTCATTTATTTAGAGAACAGTTCAGAGTAATTTTATCAAAAGTTGGTATTTGAGGTGAAAGCAAGGGCCGAAAAGTGCCAGTTAGGGTTTTCTCTTGTACAAATCTTATGTACAAATCTTATGTACAAGTCATCAAAAGGATACAAAATTGCATACATTATAATATTATGTACATTCAGTGGATATACATTCTGTACATTAGATATTTTTAACCAACCTCATCTTTCTCATTCTTTCACCCACATTCACAGATACACAGATTTACACGAGAGAGACGGTGTGCAAATTTAATAGTTTCAGCTGATGGTTGACTACGTGTCTCTCTTTTTCTCTCTCTATCTCCCTCTCTCTCAAGTGCATTTAGTTTTAAGGAGCTGTAGTACTCTGCGAGTGTGGTTGGCTCTCCATGGCTTCACTAAACTCTTCATGTTGACTAGAAGTCGACCATTTCTCACATCCCGGTGCCCAGCAACAAGATACTCCTCCCCTATAGCAAGAGTGGTACAGACACAGTAGACACATGTTTAGTAATACAAAACATACTCATTTCAATACATTAGCACAATTATCTAATCATCTTATTATTAAAATCTTCACTGTCATCGTGTGTGTGGTTATGCTTACCCGGGTACAGTATAGGGCAGGTACAGCCTCGGGAGGTCCAGGACTCTGGATACAAAGTGGCAGTTCCTCGTGTGAGCCTGAGGGTGGAGCTGCTCCACAGCACCTTCAGAACTTTCACATCCACCTCGGCATGAGAGCCCTTATCGTGTGCTGCCAACACTCTCACCTTAAGAGCTACAAACACACACAAGCCATTGGTATAAAATCAAGAGAACATTACTTTTCTTCATATGCACAAATAAAAGTTCAACTGTAGAACAGCGCAGCTGGAGAGGGCTACAATCCAAACTTATAGAATTAAGACTTCCCCCTTTTATCACAATGTACGTCCAAGACCGGGTTATGTTTGTGCTGTAATCTGCTGGAACACAATAACAGTCTTGAAATATCCTCATGCCGGTACACATGATAAGTGTGTGTGTGTGTGTGTCTGCGTCTGTCTGAAAGTGCTGGTACTAACCATAAGAATACTTCATAGTGCAGAAGACTTTGCTGTTTCTAAGGGATTGCTGTTTACAGACACATTTCTCTGCAAAAAAAAAACAAACAGCAATTATCGTGTTTACTGTCAGTTTATTGCCGTTGTTAGGGAAATATAAAAACAGACATGACATTTAAGTGACACACATCCTATCTAAGCCAACACAGTGCACAGCAGAGATATAGACATTGTTAAAAGGCTTATACCTGGAAAGTTTAGGGCAGAGAATAGCTCTTCCACTCGAAATAAGGTGCTGTTCTGATCGAGATCTGATCTGCATGCACATTTTAAACAGATTATTTGCATTATTAGGTTAATCCAAAACGTTACTCCAATGCAATAATATTATGAGTGGATTTTATTTCTTCACAAGACACCCACTATTTAATGGGTTTTTATTCATAAATACGCAAACACACACGCACTAACCCGGTCATGCAGTCGCCAGTGTAAGGATCACAGTCGCCTGAACAGCGGCAGGGTCTGCAGCCATAGTCACTGAAGCCCCAGTATCCCAGCATACACTGGTGGCACAGCGGGCTGGCCACACCAGGCTTGCAGATACAGTCCCCGTTAGCAGGGTTACAACTCTCAGCGCCAACACGGTCACACAAACAAGCTGTGGTTAAATGAGAGAAAAATTATTATATATATATAGAATATATATACACACACACACACACACACACACACACACACATACAGCACATACACAAATATATAATATGTTTATTCTACTGAGTTGTAGTCTATATTGTCTTTTAGGTAGCCCAGAAAAAAAGTGCATTATAGTCTATGCGAGAAAACACAAATACATGAGTCGGCTTCTTAGCAATCTAATCATTGTGATTTAGAACTCGGAGGCAATGATAACACCAAGTTTTCTTTCCTCATGTGTAAAGCAAATCTACTAGTACCCATTAGATTAAATATGATTCATTTTTAATTCATTTCAGGAAGTTATTATTCATCCTGTTTACAATACTGGATAGACTGTAGATAATGCCAGTGCAGTGAGTCTGCTTGTAAACTTAGTTATGGAATTTGCAATGATTGCTCATGATAATGTGACCCAATGGCAATATGTACAAAAAAAACAGGAGCGGACCAAGTACCAATCCCTGTTGAACACCATGAAGAATATTACGTATTTTTGTGGCGCCAATGTTAGCAACATACTTTTTAAAATAAAATACCATATTTTTTAAATAAATACACTATATGGCCAAAAGTATGTAGACACCCCTCCCAATTATTGAGTTCAGGTACATCCATTGCTAACAGGTGTATAAAATCAAGCACATAGCCATGCAAGCTCCATAGACAAACACTGGCAGTAGAATGGGTCGTACTGAAGAGCTCAGTGACCGTCATAGGATGCCACTTTTGCCACAGTATGTTGAACAGTGCACTTTTTGGTCTATTTAGAATTAGAAGTATTGACACATTGTTTAGCATTAAGGCTCAGATCATTAACTACTTTCAATACCGCTGTCCATATACTATAAGCTATTCCAAAACCTCTTTGAAAATGTTCACAAATAGTACTTAAATAAGCAGTTACGTACGTCTGAAAACTGCCTTTCTACAACACTGCCAGTGAGGCTGTTAAAATCATTTATGGACAGAAAAAGTTACTCCAAAAGTCCAAAAACTAGTCCAATAGGAAAGTGAAGAGTTTTAATACTGGTCCCAAATAAGTGCCTGGATAGACACATCAGAAATCCAATATCCAAAACCAAACATTATTATTTTTTTTTTTTACAAAAGCACAAAAGCTCAATACAGGTAGAGAACAAAACCAGAGCATGGTATTAGAATGAAAGAGAGGTGCACATACTTAGACAGAAAGGCTGTTTCTATACGTGTGGGGGAGAGGCTGCTACATAAACGCACCCAAAAAAACATGATACTGATGCCTTGGCTATGAGGTATCACAACAGTAGTGCGTCAATGTATGTGATGATTAATCTGTCTGCTGCGCACACACACACACACACACACACTTACAGCTAAAGGCCCACCAGAGTTCTTGTTATTTTGCATGTCTCAGCTCGTTATAAGAACCATCAGCATTCCGAGCTGGAATTGCGCTCCATGCCAAACAGCCCCTTGTGTGTTTGCGTGTGCATCTGTGCGCGCACGCACATGTGTGAATTAATGTATTTCCAAAAGTATAGAGTTCCTGAACTCTGGCACGATCCTGGCTGAGCTTCATAAATAAATATTTGAACACAAACTGTGAACACGCACATACACACACAGTCAGCGGAGTGTGAGAAAGAAAAGGCAGATCAGAAAAGGAAGTAGAGAAGAAAAAAAGGCCGATTTCCCTTAAACCATTTAAGCGGCTTTTCAAAATCCAAGATCAACGGCCTCCAGCGTCACACACTGCATTTATCAACTAGAGGATCTTTTTCTATAAAGTACTCCACACCTTGAGAGCCATTGTGCCATAAATCACATTTAAGTCAACGACTTATAAAAGTGTGTGTGCCAGGTGAGGTGTGTTGAGGTGTGGGTGTTGTCTTACGTGTGCAGGAGTTGGCAGCGGTCAGTGGTCTCTCTGGATGCCTGTAAAAGCCTCTCTGGCACTCCTGACAGTGTCGACCCTCTGTATTGTGCAAGCAGTGACACACACCCCCACTTCTCTGACCAGAACGCAGCCACACACTCACGTCAAAGTGGCAGCTCTCCGCATGTCCATTACACTTGCACTCTTGCAACACACACACACACACACACACACACAAATAACCACAGCTGAATTGTGCATAAGGATGCTGAGACAGAGACAGAGAGACAGATAGACAGAGAGACAGACAGAGACAAAGAGAGAGAGATAGACAGAGAGAAAAAAAGAACTCACTAGCACACTGGTGAGCTTCTCCAGTTAGGCTACTGGCTGGTCTCCATGGTCGGTCATTATAAAGACGATCACATCTCTCACAGTGATCACCTGCTGTGTGATGTCGACACACACACTTGCCATGTACCTAAGGAAGGAAAACACAATATAATCAAATTAATCAAATTTCCCCATTAATTTAGAAAACAGTCCTCCCTATTTTGTTAAGGACACAGCTCATCTGAGATCAACTACTTGATATGAGAATATTAAGAGGAAATCAAATAACCAAAGATGTAGTATACTTTTTAATGTATTTATTCCCTTTTTTAAAAAAAATCTTGCTAATTTAGTGGTTGCCAATCCCCACCCCATTATCTAGGTCTCCCAATATCGCACAAAAGCTACCAAACCAGGGAGGTCGAGAGCTAAATTGTGCTTCCTCCACAGCATCTTTTCAAACTGCCCACACAGCATTATTGGGCAGCTGACTGGGCTTAGAAAAAAGCGCTAGTTGGCTAATTTTAAACAGAAACAGACAATGATTAGCTAGTGTCACTCTGATTGGCAAACAGGGCCATCCCTCCCCCCAAAAGAGCAAATTTGGTTACCCTTTTTGCCCGGGTACCAAAGGTACCAAACAGGGACATATGGGTGGAGCTAGAAACAGTGCAGACCATTAATTGGTCAAACACAATCATCACAAAATCGTCACTCAAGTCAGATTTGGAAAAAATACAGATAGTTTGGATTAGTTTGGCTGTACTGCAAAGCACTATTGGACTTCTGGCCTGGATGGCTACGGCATTGTCAGGATTCCAACTTGCTGATGTGATTTACTGTAGCTTTCAACATTTGATTCTTCCTTTGGCTGTTCTCAAACAGTACCCAGTGCAAAACTACTCACCCCCCTACACGAACACACTTTGTCTTTCTCTGGTCTCACACGGCCTTTTAATGGCCCACACACTCCCTTTAATTCTCAACTTTACGCCCATTGCATTATGTTGCTTCTTCCCTTTGTCTTGACTAACCCTAGTCTGTGGGAGAGAGGCTGATATATTCACTGCCCTGTTCCCAAACAGATACGAGCGAGAACACACAGACCAAAACAAAACAACCTAGACAAGCGAGAGGATAAAGAAAAGAGAGCGCTGAAAGAAAGCGAGAGAGAGTAGCTAGACGGGGTTCAAATAACTTTCACATGTTTATCATCGTCACATGGATGAAAATAATGTACGAACGCTACATGCACTGCTAATAAAAACATTCCTGCAGAGTGTGCAGAGGTCTCGTGTGTGTAAAAGTGCTGATAACCAAGCAGTGTAATCTTCTATGCCTGGATGTCTTCAACGTGAGTGAATGCATGCCTTTGTGTTTGGGTTGGTCTGGAGTGTGTGTGTTTTGTCTACACTGTTAGATCAAAGGGTCTGACCCTCCCCGGGTACAGTGTTTGTGTCACTATTTATTGTTACTGGCTGATTACAAGAACTCCAACAACGAGAGAGTGGATCAGGGAAAGTGCAATGCAATGAGGCCCTTTCTCTTTTCTCTGCACTTTTTCCTCCGTGTCTCACTTCCACCGTTCCTTTCCTCCTTCCTGTCTGACTTTTTCTTTTTCATCTCTTTTCAAATCTTGGCCCCTGCTATTAAGAGTTTGGGTTTTCAGTAACGGTACCACAGAAAGGGGAATGCTACATAAGTGAGGAGGGAGAAATAGGGCGAGAAAAAGAGGACAAGGAAGGCAAGCAGCCATTTGCAGAACCCGAAGAAATGACTCTCAGAACAGGAAGTATACTTTCGCATTATTAACTGGTTAGTCATTGCTGAGCAGACACCTACACTTTCCTTATACAATGCTCAATTGTATTTGGCACTTCTGAAGTCGGCTTACCTTGCCAGATTGTGATTGAAAAAGATTATCTTGTGCCCAACCTTTGCCTAAAACGAACACTGCCATAAATTCAGGTCAGGGCAACTTGTCTGTGTAAGCCTTTAATTCTAGAACAGTCATTTAAAAAATAAAATAAAAAAGTATTCAAGGACTACACCATCCAAAAGACCTCCATCAGTGCCTCCACTCACCACGTGGTGGCCATGGTGACGTGTCGGCTGGTAGCCACTGGCTGACACACACTGATCAGAATGGCCATGGCACAGGCAGGCTCCCTTTAGGATAAGGTCGAAAATGGCGTAAGGGGCAGTGGGGAGGCTGGCATTGGGCTCTTTGAGCTGACATGGGCACGGCTGGGGCTGCAGCAGGCGCACTCGAAGGTTGGTGATACCAAGTAGGGCACGAGCCTCTGAGCTGTAGGGTTCTAATGTGTCCCAGAGCGAGAGAGCACGATATATAACCTAGACACACACACACACACACACACACACACACAAAAGAGGAGTGAAGATTTACAAGTGTCTGTGTATGTGCACGCTAGGCATGTGCCAATGTTAAATTTTCAAGTGACTATAACTGCCTATACTCAATCACGATTCATGATATTATTGCGATTTTGTGTTTAAATGATTACGACAAGTTTAAAGATAAACAGATGATATTTTTATACTTTGATTTTACACTTCTTTCTACACTTACATTCTCAGTATAAGACAGGCTCTCTAGTGGATGAGTTTCCAATTTAGACGCCAACCAGTGTACCACAGGTTTAAAAATAGTCCAAAACGTACAAATTAGAACACAACTATGAATACAATAACAAAATCCAATACAATATGCAAAGTAACACCATCTTTACTGATGATATTTTTCAAATGCATTCCCAAATTTAGTCCAGGACCCTTGAGGGTCCTCCCTACTTTGGGGCCCTGGGTAGTCAGTTTTACTGTTCCCTTTGCAGTGTTTAATAAAATTACTTTATAGCTCTTATAGCGCTCTGTCACAGGAAATATTGATTTCAATTATTTATTAGATTATTATTGGTATCTGCACACACTCTCACCTCTCCGCCGCTGCAGGGCTGCGCTGATGAGTATTTCTCTGTGCAGCCATGGCCGTCCTCCAGGCCAAACCGGGCACTGCAGTTGCGGGCGAACAGGCGCAGAGTACTCCAGGTGCGCCCAAAATCCCGGGAGCGCTCCACGGCCATGACTGCAGGCCGCGGTGAGCGGAAGATTACGATCAGGTGGGTGAAGTAAAACTCTACTTCCAGGTCCAGCTGCAGCATTTCGGCGACGGTGTCTCCGGCGGACTGCCACCACGTAGGCGGCTGTGTGAAGGGCGAGTCGGTCATGGAGCTGGGCGGGTAAGCATGTGGGTTACACACGTCGCACAGAGGCACGCAGCTGCCATCCTCATAGCTACATAAATACTCCGGCAAGGTGGAGCCGCACTGTGTGTCTGTGCGCAGGGGGCGTCCTGAGGCCAGGTTGCCCATGCGAGGGTTACACACACGGTTCTCGCAGCCTAACACACAAATATATGCACAGTGGATCATACTGCCGAACAACAGCTACATTGATGTGTGATAACAGATGAAGCCAGGGGTTAAGATAGTGGGGAATGCCTTTGGTTTATGTCAATGGAAAGCAGAGCTGATGTTGTATTGTTTTACACTGCGTTATCGAGAAATTATTTCATTTCAGAATGTCAAGTGCAATCTTCAGTCAAGGTAACGGTTAGCTGCTGTATATATAGTGCAAAAGTTTGCATCCCCCTTGGTTTCTGGGTGAAAGAATGAAATGTGGATGTTTCATGCAACAAGACAACAATCCAAAACATAAGGCAAAATCAACAGAAAATATTTTCAGAAGTCAGAATTGCGATTACCCTCTTGGATCTGGCAAAGTTACAACACATACACTACCAGTCAAAAGTTTGGACACACTTAGACTGAATATATATTTTTCACTGTCTTAAAGACATTTTGATAAAGGCTTATGGTTGAAATTCAATGTAAATAGTGAAGTTAATGCCCATGTACAAATTTATTTCTAAATCAAAAGGTATAATTATTATTATTACTATTTAAGATATAAAATAGTTTTGATTTGTTTAACACTTTTCTTGGTCACTGCATAATTCCATACGTGTTATTTAATAGTGTTGATGTCTTCATTATTACTCTAAAATAGTAGAGAATAATAAAAAAATGAATAAAACCCTTTCATGAGCGTCCAAACTTTTGACTGGTCGTGTAGGTCCGGGATGAATATTCCAACTGAGAGGATTCAAAAGCTGATCAGAGGATACAAAAGAGGTTGGAGGCAGTTATAAAAGGCAAAGAGTGAGCTTACAAGTTATTAGAGAAAATGTATTTCACATTCAGATGAGGAGAGGCAAACTTTTGAACTTATATCACTTTGATTGATTGATTTATCATACACTATTTGACCATTTTCGTTACTTGTGATAATGAGGCAACATCTGTGAAACCTAATGCGCTAAATTCTTTGTTCCTTTGTATTCTTCACGTTATGCTAAGGTTATGCAAACCTTTGCACTCAAGTGTACACTTGATCATGAAAGCAAAAAGAGGCATTTTAAAGGCT
>JAOUQW010000040.1:11439746-11454131 GCA_028565825.1 Olivaichthys viedmensis | reverse complement strand
ATTCAGCACATTCTGTATCTGTGATGAAGTTGCTGTTCTCTCTCTCAGTGAACAAAGCTTTATGTATTGCTCTTCTGTTGGTGTGCTCACTTTTTCATTGTGCTTTGGATACGACTGATCCAGTTTCAGCAAAGCGTTTTAGAGTGCCGTACAGTGGCAATGATATGTGGTCTCAGACTTTTGTACCTCACTCTGTGTGTGTGTGTGTGTGGGTTATATAAAACTAGTTGGTCCTAAGTATTGAAATGAGATGTCATACAAAATCATCTGTTGTATTAATTGTACGTCATGACTCCAGAACACACTGTAGACATTAACAGTAATTTTACTTGACGGGTGTCCAACTCTAGTCCTGGAGGGTCACAGCACTGTAAAATGCATCATTCTATCTCAATTAACACACTTTATTTGATAACAGCTCATTACCAACACACACTATGTCTGAAAGTGCACCCTGTTCACTGTTTTGGGAGTTTTACCGTTTTGTAGTCGTGTCCAAAAACATAGTGGAGAATATACAGCACACGCATGAATTCTGACAATGCGCTGCAATATGATCGTGTTCAAATGATGTACCCTTGCAGGTATAGAATTCCTATAATGCCTGTTGTCATTTGTAGGGAGTAGGGCACCATTTCAGACACAGGGACGAAACACTGAAGGGCTTTCGTCCTTCAGGACATGAGTTTGACGTTCCTGCTTTAGACTAACAAAGTAGTATTAATCTGACCCTATTTTAATTAGCTCTAAAGACGAGCAATAACAAGACGCGTTTTCTTCCTGAATGAACAGTACTAGATGCAGGACACAAAAAGACTCTCAGTAATCTGGGCTTTTGATGCTCCAGTTGCTTTAAGTTCTGGCACTCGATGTACAAATCTTGTTCTGGACTCATTTAACATTACTAGACAAGAATAATTGTGTGTTAAAATCACCATCTCAGTATCAGCAGAGAATTGCGGAAAGCTGACATATTGGTATAGGTCTACTATTATAGTTTAGCTCATCTGTGGTCATTAAAATATGTGCATGAAGCTAAATTCAGTATAATCCATCAAATCTTACTTTCCCAACCAGTTTTGAGAGATCTACAAAACGTTATTGGTCCTGAATCTGAATTGGGTACATCCCTGAATAAATGTATAAACCCCATATAATTATTAACAAAGTGGCTTTAAAAATAGTGCATGTTACTGTAGTGAATGCTGTTTATATAGATTATTATTTCATCAGAGAAGCATCAAATACATGCATCATAATGTCTGTCTGTTTTTTTTCTTGTCTCTTGCTTAATGTCCAGTTGGCTAACACAGAGGAGTATGTAGATGGAGCTTTGGCAGGTCACCTTGGGGAGGTGCTGATTAGGTAAGAGAACATGCATTAAAACACAACACATTGCTAAGCAGTGCAGTGGCCTGACCTAACACTGAAATGTTGATGATTTTTTAATTTATTTATTTTAAACTGTGAACTCTGCTAGCTTTCACTTTAGTTAGATGCTTAGGGCCCTATATATTCCATTTAAATATGGAAAACATGGAGCCCAGCATTTACCACAAACTATCTGAAATCTGCTTGAGACAGGGGATCAATGAAGTGTTTACCCAGGTTACAGATAACAACACTGTTGATGACTATCCTAAGGCATTATTAACGCTATGACGGTTTATAACCCAATCCAATAAGTCTTTAAGTATGCATGTTCCGTTACATAAAACGAATACGTTCCCATGTTTATTGTTGTGATCTGTACATGCCACCAAAGAGCTGTGTTATCAGTGTTTTTTGATTAATCACTACCTGTGTTTGCCATCAGTTATAAATGCAAAGCTTAATAATGAATAATATTTATTAGCTAACGTCACAAGCTATACAGTCCCACCCATGTAGACTTTTTGCCAGATGAGCTTTCTAACTACCTTTGTACCTTCCAGTAATGGGGGCACACACAGTTCAGTTGTGTTCTAAGAAGAAAAACTAACAGGTGATCAATGCAGTTAGTAAAACAAAAATTGTCCAGGAAGCTCCTTCCTCTTTTTTAGTCAAGAAGATTTTAAAGTTACTTTAATCCCCACTTTAATGGCTTGATGAGGCACGCATAATTCTGTCATATTACTTGCTTATATGGAAAACAACTGTGAATTTTAATGTGAATTCTGTGAAATCCTCTGCGATTCTGTGAAAATGTGAATCCACGGGTCCTTGATGCAACCTTCACTGGACACAATTTAATAGATATAGATAGCTGGATGGATATGCTTTGTAGAGTTCTTTACAAAGCTCTTTCATTTGAATGTTTTATGTTTGTGTGTTTGCCATTCTACAGTTACACAACATATCAGTTTAATTCAAGTTCAACTAATCCATCTTGTCTGCTTCCCAGGTGTAACAATGTTTTGTATATACGAGGAGTAGAAGAGGAGGAAGAGGATGGCGAGATGAGAGAATAATGCTGGATTATCGAGTTTGGGTTGTAAAAGTGTGTATGATTTTAGTTTGTCTTGGTCGTTTTGTTCCTTTTTTTTTTTTGTGACTTTGTGTTGGGTTATTTTTTTACACTGTAAAAGCATAATTCCTGGTCGTACAATGGTGCAAATAAAATTATGCATTTTGTATTTTTGCATGTTTTCTTGGATGTATTGGGAGAATGATGACCTCACCCTTTGAATTGGATTGGAAGTCATTTTATGAAATTAACACTTCTATCCCATTTGTAAATAATTCGAATATTATCTTTCTTGTGATGCACCTTTTTTTTTTTTGGTTGTTGGAAAAAGTTCAGTCCTATAATAAGCTGCACCCGTCATTCTAGGATTTATTTTTTATTTGACTTTGCTATTCATGAGTCGTCCTCACGCAAACTATGGTCATATTCAAAGTATGACATGCAGGTTAGTGGACTGTTAGGCACATCCCAGAGCACTCTGGAAGTATTTCACAAAGGATTTCTCAGGTAGAGAGCACAAAGTCTAGATCAGTGTTTCTCCATTTTCATTCTGGAATTCCTCTGCACTAATTCACCCAATTTGACGAATGAAGGGTGTGATGAGTTGAAAGGTGTGTTATAGCAGGGAAAACACTAACCTGTGTAGGGCATGGGGTACTCGGTGGGCAACATTAGGAAACACTGGACTAGACCAGGGGTATTCAACAAAAATTTGTGAAGGTCTAGTTACGTAAAATTCCTTGGTCCGGATAAGCAAACTAACATGACTGAACGGTGACAAGTTATCTTTCAATGCTTAACCATTAATGATTAGTTCATGGCTGCTAATGAAATAAAATAACACATTAAATATAATTTTAAAATCTGCTGTATTTCTAACATACCTTTTTATAAACATTGATTAGCTTGCTCTTTGGCTGTAAGGGAATGGACCTTTCATATCGAGCTTTATTTATTTTATTTCTCCTCGGAGCTGAATTTTGTGGGGAGGTTAATTCATTAAGTTGTTTTGTTTCTGTGTTACTTCACGTTATCACTTTTGACTAGCTGCAGGGACTCTGAACACATGCGACACATCGGTTTTAAACGTGAAGCTGGAAGAATAAACGCATACTTCTCTGTCCATTCATCTTTAAACATTCTGTCGTGCGACTTTTTCTTATTTTGAGCAAGTCATGTCGTCACTTTACTAATCAGACCAGAGAGGGTCAATGAAATAATGAAATTCTTCCCTTTCTGACCTAACGTCTCGAGCCCTGTAGCTAATCTCCGGTCCGATGAGCTGCCTGCAGCTAAATAATTGACATAAATATATACTTTGCTGGGTCTGCCACTAGACTCTCCAATAGGAGAGGAGATTACGCAGTTCACTCATAACGCATAACGCCACTGCAGGCAGCGCCAATGTCCTGAGGCTTTGTGGGAAGTGTTTTGTATGAGGCATGCAAATGAACCTGTTAATTATATAGGCCTAACTTTAGATATATTATTTACAGTAGCGGTATACCTAAGCTACGGAAAATGGATATGTTATAAGCTCCACATAATATCTGCAGTTCAGTATTGGCTTTCGCCTCACCAGAACACTGACAATGTAATGTATATGTTTTGTCTTAAGAATGTTGTATTTTGAAGTCATATAAGATGGGGGAACCCAGACACTACTAATGGTGTCTGTACATATTTTTGAACTTATGACAGACGTTGACAGACAAACCATGTGTACTTGTCATCATTTACAGACAGCAAGTAGCAGCCTGCCTTCCCCTCTCTCTGGTGTGATAAAGGTAAAAGCATATTTGGGTAAAACCTGTTGCTCAACTTTGTTCACCTCTGGTGAAGTTCTCAACACTCGCTATTCCCCAGTCAGTGTTGCCCAGAGATTTTCCCGTGGCATTCAGACTATTGAATTTAAGGTGAGCTATATGGTAAAAATATATCACTATACGTGAAGACATTTTCACGATATATATCACAATATTTCGGTTTGCCAGCAAAGCAGTAGTGAAAATGTGAACTACACGTTCAACAATACTTCTATTTAATGGCTACAAAAATAAATCATTTACCATGGAAAAGGAGAGAAAATGAAACATATGGTACAAAAATAACATCCAGTCAGCTACTTGTTACTGTGAGTAACAATGGAGTTATAAAAGTAATCATAATACCCACGATACACTCAGGAAAGTATCATGATATCGATATTATATCGCCCAGCCCTATTTTGAACTGGTGCCGTGGGTTGGAGGTTGGGTTGATATTTCCTATATCTATGGTTGAACATGAGCCAGCCCATCACCCCGTAACACGAACCAGTTATTTTTCGCCTCTGTGCTCCTCCCCATAGCAGACCTTTGCCCAGGACCTTGCCTCATTCTGGGTTTTGCTAAATATTTACTTGTCTTTTCATCTGTCTGTGAATGCAGCTCTGCTAATGTGCTTGTGTTTAAAAGGATAATCTGGCTCAAAATGGCTGACAGCCTCAGGCTTTTAGTGAAAAATGCCAAACAAGTGGTTATGGTGTGTAAAAATGGTGAGAAGTTTCTGACCAAAGACGGAATGCAGAATTTGGTAGTCATTGAGAATGCAAGCGTGGCAATTGGACAGTAAGTCATTTTAAAAAAAGCATGTTCTGAGTTGCATATACGTACAAGAATTTGAACACTTAACTGGAATGAAATATAAACTATGCTCTGTTATGTCTGTGTACATGCATTGTCTATGTCTACGTGTAGTGATGGACTTATAAAAGCCGTGGGTCCAGCAGACTCCATCGAGTCCCGCTTCAGAGGGGCTGTGTTTGACAAAGTTTTGGATGCTACCGGCATGTGTGTTCTCCCTGGCAAGTATTCATTCTGTGGCCACCTACTTTGTCAAATTCAAATGATCATAATATTACGTCTTTGCTAACTTCACGACACTATTTGTGTAGGTTTGGTTGACGCACACACTCACCCAGTTTGGGCTGGAGACAGAGTGCATGAGTTTGCAATGAAGGTAGACTAAAAAGTGTTTAATCACTCTCAGTTTTCCTTTCTCTCATCAAATTCTTAACCATTTTCTCATCTCTTTAATAACAGCCCTCTGGCCCTCGGTCATGATGAATACATTTCTTTTTTGAGAGCAGAGAAAATGAGACTCATGGCCTGCATACTAACGGAGTGTTTGTGTGTGTGTGTGTGTGTGTGTGTGGCTGTGTGTGTGTGTGTGTAGCTAGCTGGAGCCACATACATGGAGGTGCATGAAGCTGGTGGAGGCATTCACTTCACGGTTACACACACACGTGCAGCGAGTCCAGAGGCTCTGCTGCAGGCGCTGAAAGGCCGTCTGGAGCGCATGCTGAGAGCTGGAACTACACTGGTGGAGTGTAAGAGCGGCTATGGGCTGGAGCTCGATACTGAGCTCAAAATGTTGAGTGTTATAGACGCTGCCAAGAAGGCCATGCCTATCGGGATATCTTCAACATACTGCGGTGCACATGCAGTGCCCAGGTGAAACACACTTAGTACTTGTCCTTTCTCATCATTTTGTGTATATTGTCTCGTTATATACAAAGCACGCCAATGTATAAGTGCTGCAATTCAGCCTAACGCAGAGGTTCCTATCCATGGGACCTTCAAGGATATTTTTGTCCTGTTCAAGTTCTTAATAATTAACGGCGGTTTGTGTGTTTGGAGCTGGAACTGGATTTAGAACTGCTGTTGTAAGACACAATAACCCCACACTCATTTCTTCTGTCACTTTCATAAACACTCGCACACTCTTCACTTGTGCTCATGTTCAGAGGTAAGACTATGGAGGAAGCAACTGAAGACATTGTCTCAGTGCAACTGCCTGCTATACAAAAGAGAATTGTCGCAGGCAGCCTGCAGGTGGACAACATCGACGTGTTCTGCGAGAAAGGCGTTTTTGACCTGAACTCCACACGGCAAATTCTACAGGCTGGGAAAGACATGGGCCTCAACATCAACTTCCACGGAGATGAACTGCATCCTATGAACTCTGCACAGGTGTGTATGCACACAGTAATATATACTCGGATCATAAACAAGGAAAAAGTGTTTATTCGTCTTCCAAAATTGCATCTAATATGTTTCACATCATGTGACTCAAATCTATGCTGAATGAAAAAGATTGAGAGACATATTAGCACTTTTCCATCAGACAGTGTGATAGTTTTACTTCTTGAAATGTTTTCTCAGAGCAGAAACTGATTGGTCTGACTGAACCAATCATGATAATTTCTACTTTCGGAAAACATTTCAATACCTAAAACCTCCACACACGTGATGCGGCACAGTACGATGCGGCACAGTACATAAACAGATCTGTTATCCCACATTTTGTTGTTTGCATTGCAAAGTGACGTGTACCTGTACCGAATTTGGTTACCAAAACAAAGACATATGGTCAGCTCCAGAATTACTGGCACCCTTCGTAAATATGGGTAAAAAAACAAAAAGTTATGAAAAAATGTCATTGTGGTTAATTAGCTTAATCTCATACTGAAAATATGAGACATCTAACCTTTAATTAAAGTAAATTTATTCTAAGAAAAATAAAAACAAACCTTATCCAATTTTATTTATTTATTTACACAAAACCACATGCATCACAATTATTGGCACCCTTGCATTTAGTACTGCATTAGTACCTTTTTAATTCTGGAGCTGACTGTATAGGTTAAACTAGAAATAGTGCAGACTATTGACTGGTAAAATGCAGTAATCACAGAACAGTCACGAGTCTTCACTTGAGTCAGACATCCACCATTTTGGAAAAAAAGCACAAGCTGGCTGGAATCACTTTTCTATCGGACAGTACAACACAGAAATGTTCAGTAGTTTCTGATAACATTCCAATGGAGTACAACGGAAAACCTGCAAAGTTCAGTTTGCTCAGCTACTTTATGTCTCTTGACTTAAAACTAAATGTCAAGTTCCAGAGAACTCCTCCTACTTTTACAGGTACCATTATGCGTTAGGAAACCGGCACAGGTACTCGACCAGGGTATGGATAGTTCTGGATTCAGATTAATAACTGTACCATGCTGTAAAGCACGGTCTCGTGAAAAAGTGCTATTAATGAAAGACAAATGAGCGATATAGTGATAAAGCTCAAATGCAACACCAATATAACACATTACCTCTGTCTGTCTATTTTTTTACAATTTATTTTAGCTTGGGGCGGAGCTTGGTGCTTTAGCCATAAGTCACCTGGAGGAAGTGACGGATGAGGGCATTGCTGCTATGGCAGGAGCCAAGATATCTGCTGTACTACTGCCTACCACTGCTTACATTCTCAGGTAGATGTTTAGAGTAAAAACAATATACTAAACTGCAAAGCATGAATGAGCAGAAATCAATACATATATATGTCATCAAAATAGGCTTCCATGTCCTCGGGCCAGAGATATGCTTGATGCTGGAGTTATAGTATCGCTCGGGAGTGACTTTAATCCTAACGCTTACTGCTGCTCGATGGTAACTTACATACACATACGGGTTATAACATTTTTATATAGTTAAAACGCCATGTATGCTTTGTATGTGCATCTAACACTCCATACTCTTTGGTAGGCCATGGTGATGCACTTGGCCTGTGTGACATTGAAAATGTCGATGCCTGAAGCTCTGGCAGCCGCCACAATAAACGCAGCCTACTCTTTAAATCGCTCACACTCACATGGATCACTGGAGCCTGGCAAACATGGAGACCTACTCATCATTAATGCCCCACGGTACACACGCACACACAAACGAAGTCTACGAAATACTACACATTCAAACACCGTATATTCAAAGTTACATTTTGCATGCATTTATAAGAGGTCTAGAATGTTAGAGGTTTATAATTTATGATTAGGACTGTCTGAAATACTGGATTAGGATAAAATACTCGGTTAGGATAGAGGGTTTAGGAAAATGTTAACTGATTTCTAAATCGATGGAATCATGATGAATATTTAGACAGAAATTCGGGATGAATGGTCCACACGGTCTCATCATTTCTTCTTACTCCATGCAGATGGGAGCATCTCATCTACCAGTTTGGAAGCCATCAGGAGCTGATGAGATTTGTCATCATCAAAGGCATCGTTGTTTATGTGAATGACAAGGTCTTGAACCTCTGAATGTACAGACACCGATTTATTTCAAAAGGGTTGCTGATAATAAACAGCCTACGTGAATAAACTGACTGCTGTTACTTGAGGTACTATGAAGTCAAACTTTATATTATATATACACAAAATAATGCACAACTTTTAGTGAAGACAAAAATAATATAAATAACGATATGAAACAACTGTAAAAATTTGTCAGAACTGAAAGTGGCTTCATTAAGGGTGTCTTAAAAGTAGTCCACCAACACCTCAGGCCATTTCTGCCATCAGTTTGTACTCTATGGACATGAGCAGTATTACTGTAAATAAGTGCACAGCTGTAAAATGTGGTACAATGTGGCAAATTGTTCAACGCTTGTCTTGAGACAGATTAAATAAATATTTAATATGTATGAAAATATAAAATCACATTACATAAAATACTGTATTTATATTATCTATATATAAATCTTTTTTAAACAAAACTGGTGGATTTGAGAATAATATATGTTCCCACATTTGAAAAGGCTATCTTTCCTACATGTAAATACTAAAATGGAACCATTTCTGCTATTTACATCCAGTTTCAAATCCCGGTATGCCCAACACGAAAAGGGGAAATGCGAGCCCGAGTCATTGTCCCCGTTTCTTCAACTCTACAAAGTCTTCGGCTGACCTTCAGCTTGTCTGGAAAAGAGATCTCGGCTTTGTTGTAGAGTACAATCAGCTCCTTAGAGGAAAGGCACGGTTTAGGATGAGCTCTACTTTGTCTCCACCCAGTGCACACGCCTCCAGCACACACACCAGTCTCTGATTCGTCAGCTGTGCTGCTGTGGCAATCAAGTCAGCTGTGGGCGGAGAAACAGAGGCTGTAATTAAAGTACGGTCATCATAATGATTGCAGATTGATTGCAGATTCCCAATTAACTGCCTATACGTTTCCTAAACTGGACAATCTGTTCAAAATCCCAATTTACATGTATGCTTATGTGAGAAGCAGCATTCAGAGTCCCCTTAACAACAAGAGTCCTGTCAGAGTTTAACAAGTAGCTAACATTAGTTCAGTATGTTTGCCGTGTTTAACTGCCTTGCTTGTGTTTTTAACAAGTCTTAAATTATGTCAGTTTCAGCAGAATAGAGTTCAAAGGTCCTTAGTGTTGTTCACAAGGCAAGAAAATAAATATATCCTGCATTCGGCTTTGAAATGTTAGTTGGCTGCCCATCCCACCTGCCACCCAACCTCACAATGAATTTGGAACATGAACTTTGTTTTCTCACAACACCAGTTTTTACTGGACCTGATTCGGACTGTAAAAGTAATTGCATTTAAAAGTTTACATGGTGATTATTCTTCTATTTGGTAGATTATTAAACAGATTATCCACCTCTTTGGATCGGACAGAAATTTCATTCGGATTGGCTTCAGTCACATTGGCCTATTTTGATTTAAGTGTAAACATTACTTTTTTTTATTCTGATTGAGCTAATGGTCTGATTATTAATGGTATATTAGGTTGCATGTAAACGTAGTTACTATTACCTGGGCTTGGGGGTGGGGCATGTGGTGAGAAGCCACCATGTGAGAGGACAGACTCCCAGGTGTTGTCATGTGTCAGGGGGAGGGGCTTCCAGTGCAAGTTCCCAGGAGTGGCAGGGAAGAAGAGGACATCCAGCATCACTCCATCTGATAAAACTGCGTACACACAAACACACAAAAGCACATACACATTAGATATAAAAGATGTGTGCACTAGAGCATGTGTGGGCCTCTGAATCACAATAGTGTGTGTACGTGTGTGTGCGCATTCCATTTCTGTCATTCCAAACCTCTCATTGTTAAGGTGAAGTAGCCAGTGTAACAAGGGGCGGGGCTAAAGGACTCTAGCTCTCTGTGTGGGAGGAGCTTGTGGAAGCTGTTTGTTTGCATTCCCACAGCAGCAGTCTGGACGTGCCGTCGTTCATAACAGAAGCGCCACGGTAACGTCTCCATGGCAACATGGGCTATACCAAGGTGGGACGGCATAGGGCTACTGGGTGGCGTGGAGAAATCATCGTCATCTTCATCGTCATCATTGTCTCCAACCAAAAATTCCATAGCTCCATCAAACAGAGAGAAATCTGCAGAAGGAATGAGACATGACACATCTCCCGAGAAAATATCAGCTGCCCCAAACCAACTTTCATATACACTAATTTTTACATATTTTAAAAGCAGTTAATTCATTTACATAACACTTTTTAAAAGGTACAGTTTGTAATGTTTAAAGACCTTTACTGATCATATGATTTCAAAGTCACATTAGAAAAACGATGATTTGCCAGATTTCAGGCTCCTGTTTACATTTCTCTGGCCGGAAATTAGTTCCGCCCCCAGCAGGAACAGAGCTGCTCAGCTCTGCCCCTTTTCCTTAAAAGGCAACTCATGAGGCATAGGTGATTTCAACAGAGGATGTAGGGTCGTGTGGGAAGAAGGGGAAGTCTTGTCAATGTTTTCATTGCAATTCAGCTTGAGGTCAGCAGAGGGCTCTAAAATTACAAACTGCTCCTTTACAGCTATATCATTGCTTTAAAGTTCATTCTAAAAAAAATTCCTTTACCGTTCTCTGCATCCTCCTCTGTTGATGTTTGTTGAAAAGGTGGTGCCAACCTGACAAAATGAACACAGGCTGTTTGAACCAAGCAGAACAGCAGTAAACAAGAACTCTCTAACAGACACACTACCTCTTCCTGGAGCTGCTGCTGGGAGTGCCAGTGGCAAAGAACAATTTCCTCTTTGTTGGAGTTTTAAAAGGCTCAGACCTGCAATGCAAACAGTACGGCAATCACATATCAAATACAACGAATATTAAACACAGATACAGGTATTAAACACACACCCTTCTCTTTGTCTTGGCACTCTAGGACTGAGTTGAGCCGTCAGTGGGTCTGAATACCGCATCCTCCCAGAGTCCTGAAACAGAGACACGGAAAGAACAGATCATAAAACTGATACTTGATCACATTCTTGGTTCCATGAGATGTATTTATATGTGCGTGTGCGTGTGTGCGTGTGTACCTGTCTGCTGTGGTAGCAGGCTGCAGTGATGGTGCACTGAATAACAAAGCGTTGTCTCTCTCTGTAATGTAGCCTGTCACACTGCAGCTTCATTTCTCCCCCACTGATCAGACCCGCCTCACCTGGACAAAACACACAAACACCATTTCATTTAGTCTGCATTTAATACACTTCCTATTGTTAGTGTGGACTTCACACAATTTTTGTGTTTTGAGTTTTTCTTTCCGACAACACACACCAAAAGAAGAAATTAATGGATAACAGCGTGGCAAGTTAACCGTATACACTGCAAATTCCTCTTCATACCACTGGGGTGCAGCAAACACTGATTTATAAATGACCCAATTATCCCCCTTATTTCTCTCCTCATGCTATCTCTAACTCAGCAAGCATGCTTGTATGGGCATTATGTCTCTTGTGACATGAGCTCTGAGTATTTAAAAATTAAAGATGCATGCAGCATGATAAAAACTCATCACATAGGGCAGAGGTTCTTCAAGGATTCACACCCAGTCTATTTGTTAGATTAAGACTCCCAACACACCTCAGTCACCATAATTAAAGGCTGTGGAATGATTACTAGGGCTGTAACGGTTCACCCCATGCATGGTTCAGTTCAGTCTTTGGTTTTTGGGCCACGGTTTATATCACGGCTTATTTTGGAAAAAAATGAAATGTGGGAATTATTGTTATTATTAATTATTATTATTGACATACTGACATGCCTGCTTGGAATTTTATACCGTGGCCCGAGCATGTTTAACGTCAACCCAAATCCCTTTTTCTCCACAATTCGATATGGACACACATCCCACTATTAAGATGTGCTGCCATATTCAATGGGTTGCCTGAAACATATCCGATTTTTGCACGATAGTGTTGACAAACAGTGACGCGTCCTCATAAGTAACAGCCACACTGGAGATTTAAATGAAGCAGGAGGGTCCACAACTCACAAATGTGTGACTGCGGTGTTAGCTGCTCACCGTACAGATGCTTGCAATCAGCTTGGCTATTTTTATGGAACAATTTCCTACTCAAAGAAGCCTAGAGGTCTACTTTATTAATTAATGTGGATTCACATATACCAAATTCCAATATAACTTACTGGAAGTAGTGCATGATGTGTTTTCTTTCCATTTGAAATTGTTGCCATCATTAAAAGTTGTAAGCGTCTGCTCATTTAAAGTATTCAGTTCAGCACTATATGATGAGCGCAGTGTAGCCTGTATTATTCCATACAGAAATGAAAAGAGGGAAAGAGCACGCCCTTTCAAATTATGGTCATTATCATTATTCTTAATGATAAAAGCTACACTATGCTATTAATACAGGCTATAGGCTACTCATTACTGTAACATGATTTTCTGTGTTCCATGTTACTTGTGTTCTCAGCCATTTGGCAACATGCCTTATGCTACAGAAAAACATACGTGTTACAGTTTCTTTCATACGAACTGAGCCATAGACTGTAAAACCGCAGGATTCAAAACTGTTACACCCCTACTGATTACCCGTCTTAGTACAAAAATTAGATGGAAGACTGTACTGAGAATATTTGTCCTGTTGTCTAGTATCAGACAGCCAGGCCGGTTTTGCTACCAGTTTGAAGTGGAATAGGCAGTCCATGCTGCAGTGGAGGTCTCGCTCTTTACCTTGCCGGTTTTCCATAAAGCTTTGCAAGGAAGCAGGAAGAGGAGGATAGCTGAAGTATCCCCCAATCACTGCCCTGTCCAGCATGCTGGCCTCGTCCACCTGTTTCAGCCACTGCAGGAACTGCCGGATTGAACGAATCCCTCTGTACGGCATTACAGGGTGGGAGCCAGTGCCTGTGTACCGTCAGCCAATCACACCTCAGTAAAGCAGCAGTGGCTACTACATTCAGTAACGTGTGCCATATACATTTTAAAACCAAGTGGTTGAGTGAACGTGTGTGTGTGTGTGTGTGTGTGTGTGTGTGTGTATCTGTGCTACCTGTGCAGTACACCTGGGTAAATGGTGTGTTGGTCAAGTACTCAAAAGTTGTAGCACTGCCAGCTGTATTTCTTATTAGCTTGAGCCTGGTACAGACAAGCAGTGCCACTGAGAAAGACAAAAGAAAAGATTATACTTTACATTATATATGTGTAGCTATAACAAAAATATGACGCATGATTACTTGGTTGGATCCGGCTTTGGATATCTGGCTGTGACGTTAAAAAAAGCTTGATGGTGATTGGATGATCTGAGGTCCCATCTTCCAACTGGAGCCATCGGTACTCTTCAAATTCTGACCTCCGTCCATCTTAGAACAAAACAAAGAACGTTTTCTGAACAAGTACAGAAACGACGGTCAACTGGAGTCACACTGTGTTACTGAAACAGAAAATACATTCCTGCATATATTCAGTTGTAGTTGAGTGGCGTGTGTGTGCGCGCTGCATCCGTGTCTCACCTTTACTCCTGATACGTTCTTGTCGACTCGCAAAGACAACCACACCAATGACATCGCAGATGGTGCTATGAGGACAACTTCGTACATCATGTCTGCAGAAGTCAAATGCACAAGAGTGAACATACAAGTGCACAAAAGAACAAACTATAAAAAAATTTACTTTGATTATGAACCACTAAATCACAATTGCAAAGGCCTAACAGGTCGATCCTATCACAATATGCATCAGCTATAAAAGAGGTCTAGAAATCAGAGCATGAAGATTAGACCAATAACAGAAATTTGAAAAAGCAAATAATCAGTGCCCAAATTGCAGGTGGATTGATCAGTCACTGTAATTAAAA
>JAOUQW010000040.1:11419558-11434875 GCA_028565825.1 Olivaichthys viedmensis | reverse complement strand
TGTGGTGTAATACCAGTGTAAACAGGGGGCAGTATAGTGTGGTGTAATACCAGTGTAAACAGGGGGCAGTATAGTGTGGTGTAATACCAGTGTAAACAGGGGGCAGTATAGTGTGGTGTAATACCAGTGTAAACAGGGGGCAGTATAGTGTCGATCGGTAGGACGAGAGAAATAAACTCTCCGTTGTGGTGATGAGACAGTTTAATGGCCTGATACACCGTCTACGTCTGCACCGCTGTCGTTGTTTCTGCCGCTTTCTCAAGATACACATCATCATTATCACATCATCATTATCACATTATCATTATCACAGCCTCCTCAACTCCCGCCATCTTCACTGTTTACCTCACTGTGCTAAATCAGAGGAATTATTATTATTTATTATTCTTATCCACTTTTCTATCACTGTCGTAGGGTGGTTTACGTTGACGGGAAGACGCCACTGTCAATCAGTATGCGATCTGACACGCCAACACAGTTCGAATCAGTTTTTGCAGCTTTTAACCATAACGATAGTTAGGGATATATATTTCTTGAAGCTACCTTTAGTAAATGTTTATTAAGTGACATATTTAGGATAACAAAGATTTTTTTTTACATTTGAAACCCTGTTGCCAGAGACTTTAATGTATTCTTGTTACTTCTGTTTTTCTTCTTTTTTTTCCCAGCTTCCTATCGATATTTCTAGGAGCTGCCTGGTGTTTCAGCATTACCTACAGGCTATAGAAATAGAAATGTACTCACTAATGCTTGGTAGCGATATTTTAGTTTGAAATTATCAAAATGTCAAGAGTTAAATACAAGAGACTCATTCTTCACCTTAAATATAATTTTCACATACACAGCACACACACACACACACACACACACACACATACACAGTAAGACTCTTTATCCAGATTGCTAATACACTTTTTTAATCCCACTCTCCTTACTTCATGGTCTCTATTTTGAAGGCTTGGTCGTTCTCCAATGAACCTAGGTGATTGTAGCTCAAATCCAGCTCTCTCAGGTGTGTGGGGTTTGAAATCAAAGCTTTATCCAGGAAGTACCAGCTCTTCTTTGTCAGACAACAGCCAGACAATCTAGAGACAGGAATACAGAGAAAAATGCTCGTTAAGCAAGATCCCACTTTAGGAAAAGTGGAAAGACACTCATTGCAGGTGACTTTATTATGCATATGCAAAAAAGCCAATTTGAATTAAGGATTATTAAATAAAAAATTCACTGGTTTAAAAATTCACTCTATGAGTTTGTGACCTAAAAAATCACACATAAAACAAGTTCTCTTATTCAAGTTGCCCAATTTCACTCATAATCGCTAATGCTTTTTCATACAGAACAGGAGAAAGAGAACACAAGGGTGGACAGCGTTGCATGTGTTTGGCCTGTTTTCCAAAATATTGAAAAAAAAAATTCTCATTGCCAAAGCAAAAAGTATAGAAAACTTTCTCCGGATTTGATCGTCTTGGAGATTTTTGTGGATGAGTGGGCTGTTATTTTCTCAAGGTGTCTATAATAAAATATTTGCATGTCCCCCGTGATAAAACTCACATTCAGACAGCTGTGAATGAATGCAGGATATTTGTGTCACACATGCCAATATGATCACATTGGATCATGAATTTATTTATAGAAAACGTCATGATATTGTGTCATATGCAAATACAAAGTGAGACTTCATAGGCTACCTATAATTGTCATTAGGCTGTAATCGCCAATTTAATCAGCCTGTGGGATCGCACTCTTTTGAATGACTTTATTTTCGTTTTCCTTGTGCTGCCAGTGAAGACAGTATTAGAGATGAAGTAACCCATAACATCTACATTTTTGAGAGACTACAAGCATACATTATTTACCAATTCCCAAAAGGATGCTATTTAATCATGCTGGATAATCACGCAAAACACTGTATACTGAAGCAGGCTACTCGCTACTGTAGGTGGGTTAACAGTTACTCACTTAGGAGATAACTGAGCTGGCCGAGGTTGGTTGAATTAATTGATTAATTACCTAATTGATTAATACATTATTATTGGTTAATTAATTAAATAATTAATTGATTAATTAAGTAAGTAAGTATGTGTGTATGTACAGTACAGTATGTGTTTGGTTGGGGTTGGGGCAAAGTGCTTATGCCATGATATACCAAAACTGAAATCGTGGAATTGGGTTGTACGTATCATACCATAAAAATTTGCACAAATTAGCTAAAATACTTAACATATTCATAAGAACTTTGAATTATCTAAGACAATGCACAGACACTGTAACAGAAACTTGCCTCAGTATCTCCAGAGCGCAGTCTGAACTCTTTAGCCCAACAGATAGCAGTTTCACGCCTGAATCCTGCAGGTCATTATCACTCAGGTCCAGCTCTCTCAGGGATGAGTTTGCTTTTTGCAGAACTGATGCGATATCTGTACAAGACTGCTCAGTGAGTTTACAGTCCGAGAGTCTGTAGAAAGGGAAGAAGGAGAATATTTTAGACTCAAAGTTTAATGGTTCTTGGGATATTTCCTTTGCATATTTCACAGCATTTCCAAAATGTTGGTATGTTTATTTTGTGTTTATAAGTGAAGAATGCAAAAATGATCTTCCAGTGTGTGTTTAGTGCAATGTTTACACAGAACGTTTTTTTATTGTGACACTTACTTCAGAATGTTCAGATTACAATTTAAACTCTTTGGTCCCTTAGAAAGCTGCTTCATTCCTGTATCTTGCAGGTTATTGCAACTCAGGTCCAGCTCTCTCAAAGGTGACTTTGCTACTTGTAGAGCTTTGGCAATATCTTTACAAGAGTCTGCAGTGAGCTTACAATCAGAAAGCCTGTTAAAGAAGGTAGAGATAGCATTCATAGCAAAGACGGTCATTAAAGCTGGTGAAACAAGGTTCTTCCCTTCTTCACGTATCTTTTCCTAACAAAACACCCCATCACTTTGCTTCTAGGTAAGAAAAAGAGTGCACTGGCAAAGAATTCAAAGTTGTTAATTAAAATGGTAAAAATTAGATGTTTTCAGGTATTTACATATGTACACAACGTCTATAAACCAAATCATTTTTCAACTTTTTTAAGCATTAAGAAACAGCACTCAGCACTTGCTATACTTGTTACCACAGATCCTCAGCACAGAAAGCCTTTAAATACCCTCCTGCCTAGCCAACATCAAATTGGAAATACCAATCCTTTGCAGGTGATCATTAATCATGCATTCTGCACTTGACTATTGGTTATACAATATGTCTATGAAACTCATAAAACTTACAAAATATGTTTTTTCTTTAATTACACATATTAATTTGGCAGACGCTTTTAAAAAGAGTACTTCAAATTGAGCTGGCTGTCACATCTTAACCAGCAAACACCAACTGCAACTCCCAGAATCCCCAGCTCACCACCGACTCACATGACCCGTCAAATGATCCGCTTCCTTGTTCTCATTCACCAAACCTCTAATTGCACACATCTGTTTCCCATATAACGCGCCCCTTTAAATAACCCGGATGTTGTTGTGCCCTCTTCAGAATATTTACATAACAGTAGGTAATAAAAACACACAACAATTTACATTTACATTTACCAAATTATTTGGAAGGTCATTTTAAAATTTGTGAAACAGGAATAGACTAATTCAGAGACTGACCTCAATATTTCCAGTTTACAGTTTGAATTCTTTAGTCCATCAGAGAGCTGTTTCACCCCATTATTCTGCAGGTCATTGTAGCTCAAGTCCAGCTTTGTCAGGGACGAATTTCTTGAACTTAGAGCTGAAGCAACATCTTTACAGGACAATGATGTGAGCTTACAGCTGGAGAGACTGTAGATGTGAGACAGAAAATATTTCCAGTGGATTTTGCTAATTACAATTAACTGTATTTGTTAATAGGGCACACTGTAGAAAATGTATGTACATTTTCAACAAAAACTCTCCAGTAATCTACTGTTTTCCTTAACTACAACTACAGATTGCTGCAAAAAAAAACAGTGCATTGTAGGAGAATCGGATCCAGCTGGTCAAAAAGTCGGATTTTGCAGTAAGTAGTTGTAATTTGGTGCAGCAGATAGTGTTGGTGCTCTACATCTCCAGGCTTTGATTCTGAGCTTCGACATGTTCTTCTTGTATCTGCATGCATTTCTTCCAGTTTTCTCCCACTTCCCAAAAACAGGACGGTAGGTGGGTTTTCTACTTTAAATTGACCCTATGTGTGTATATTCATTGGTATATCACTTGTGTTGCTACCTGGATTGGACCTCTGTCTTCACTATGTTATCCAACTTCCACTCAGTGATACAAAAATACAGTTAAGAGCTGTATATAAGAAATACAGAGGAGCAGGAATCAGCTGTATTTAGAAATACAGTAAAGCATTGTAATTATAAATTATAATACACATTCTGCAAATAAAAAGTAAATTACTGAAGAAATTGCTGTCGATTTGTAGTTTTGCTAATTTGTTTTACAGTGTATACCTCTACCTTAATATCTCTATTTTACAATTTGAACTCTTCAGCCCATCACAGAGCAGTTTCAGTCCTGAATCCTGTAGGTCATTGTTGCTCAGGTCAAGCTCTCTCAGGGGTAAGTTTGCTGACTGTAAAGCTGAGGCGATGATTTCACAGGAATTCTTGGTCAGGTTACAGTCTGACAGGCTACAGCAAGAGAAATCGCAAATAAGAGAGTTTTTTTTTAAATCAGTTTATCAACATTTTCTGTACAAGTTTGATTAATAGATGTCCATGTTTAAACATCTGAAGTATGAGGATACTGCTACTTCTCTATACCCTGTTAGCTTTGTAATAGCAGTTTTCCTTAAGTACACAATTAGCCACTTAAAGAATTGTTTTCTGAAAGGTTTATTTGAAACAGTTAGCTTACACACATTCAAATGTATTTGAATCTGGTTTATGTGTTTTTTTGTGGTTCTGGTATGGGATAGTCAGACATAAAACTCACATAGCCTTTCTGCAGTTCCTTAGAGCTGGGATTAGTCTTCTACGACCCTCTTCTGTTGTGTTGTACTTTTTGAGATCTAACTCATCCATCACCTCCTCTGACACTTGAAACATGTTAGCCATTGCTGAACAGTGTGCAAGAGAGAGCTTTTTGGACTTTCTTTTGGACTTGAGGTAAGTCTGAATTTCTTGCTGAAGAGTGTCATCCTTCATTTCTATTAAGCAGTGTGAGAGATTAAGCCAGCGCTCAGGGTTGATGTTCCTTTTTTGTCCCCGTTTCAGGTTTTCTTTTATTTTCTCAATGCTCTCTGAGCTGCTGTTTGTGTGGGTCAGTAGACCTTGCAGAAGTCTCTGATTGGACTCCAATGACATGCCATGAAGGAAACGGAGGAAAAGATCAAGGTGTCCATTCATGCTCTTCAAGGCTTCATTCACTGCACGCTTCATTAGCACATCCAAAAGCATTTCTGCAGGCACAACCTTAGTCTTTGGCAGAAACATCTTCTTGAAAGAAGAACATGGTTCCTCCATGTTCTTGCATAGATAACAAAAAAACACATAGAGAGCGGCAAAAAATTCTTGGAAGCTCAAGTGCACAAAGCAGTAGACTTTCGTTCGATAGAACTCAGATTCCATTTTAAAGATTTCAGTGCAAAGCCCAGAGTACAAGGAGGCTTCTTGGACATCAATACCACACTCTTTCAGGTCCGATTCATGGAACATGACATTGCCGTTTATCAGTTGTTTGAATGCCAACTCAGCAAGTTTCAGAATCATCTTTTTGTTGGACTCCAGCAGTTTCTTTGAGTCTGTTTCGTGTTTCTCGTCAAACTTTTCATTCTTACTGTTTATTTGAACGAGCAAAAAGTGTGAGTACATTTCAGTCAGAGTTGTCGGGATTTCTCCTTGGCACTTCTGGGTGAGCCAAGGCTGAAGTGCAGTAACTGAAATCCAACAAAAGACTGGAATATGGCACATGATGTGAAGGCTCCTTACTGTCTTAATGTGCGAGATAATTCTGTTGGCTTGGCTCTCATCGTTTACTCTCTTTCTGAAGTACTGCTCCTTCTGGGAGTCACTGAATCCCTGAATTTCTGTCACGCGGTCAATGTACCGAGAGGGTATCTGGTTGGCTGCTGCTGGTCGAGAAGTTATCCATATAAGAGCAGAAGGGAGTAGATTTCTACTGATGAGGTTTATAATTAAGGAATTCACTGTGGATTTGATGTCAACGTTACTAACAGTTGAAGTTTGTCTGAAGTTCATTGGAATTCTACTCTCCTCAAGGCCGTCAAATATGAACATAATTTTCTTGTCAACATACAGGTTTGAGTTACAGGAATTAAGATTAGGATGCAAGTGAACCAAAAGTTGATGAAGACTATAACGTACATCTTTAATCAGGTTCAGCTGACGAAATGGAAGTACAAACAGAAACATCACATCTTCATTGGCTTTATTCTCAGCCCAGTCAAGGATGAATTTCTGTATAGAGACTGTTTTTCCAATGCCGGCAACACCCTTCGTAAGAACAGTTTTGATTTCTTCTTCATTTTGCCCAAAAATGTCATTGCAGTTGATTCTTGTCTCATTTGAGGATTGTGGATTCTCACTCATCAGAACCTCATGCTCGTTATTAAGTCTATCACTCTCTCCTTTTGTAATTATGAGATCTGTGTATATGTTATTCAGTGGAATCGTGCTCTTTTCTTTGGCAGTCTCTTCAACTATGAAACTATTTCTTTCCTTCAGGCAGCGTTTATGATTTGTCATGACACTCTGAAGATCTTCCCCTGTTTGAAGAAAGTGAAAATTATGTTGTAAATTATGCAGTGTAGTCTGGCCAATCATTTTACTAGCATTTCTTTGCCTCAGTTTTTTTTTTATTAAATAAATTTGACCCCTTTTTCTCCCAATTTAGTCATCGCCAATTCCCACCCACACTATCTAATTCTCTCTCCTATCGCACTACAGCCACCACCCGGGAAGGGTGAGGCACGTGTTTCCTCTGAGACACATGAAACCAAGTACCACATCTTTACAAACTGCTGCTCATGCAACGTCACAAGGAAGTCCCTCATGCTCAGAGGAAAGCGCCAACTGCCCTCTTCCATATGCATGAGCTCACAGACACCCACGATTGGCTGGTGCGGCTTTGATCGACAGGAGAGAAAGTGTAATGCCATCTCTCCCACCCAATTACGCTCTGTTAGACTCCCGGTCATAGATGGCTGTGGCATCATCGGGGCTCGAACTAGTGATCGCTGGACGATACGGCGAACGCCAGGTGGCGCAACAGTAAACAGTTTTTAATCAGCTTTTATTTTAAAGTCTGTCTGACAACCTTCAAATGTTTAAAGGTCTGGCAAAAAAATTCTCATTTCACTTACTTGCTCACTAGAGGTAAAAAAAAAAAAAAAAAGCTTTTCCACTAATTTTAGTTTTTCCACAAACTTACACAAAAATATTAACATTCACCTATTTAACATTAACTGAGGTTTTCAAAAGCCTCAGGATTCCTTAACAATATACCTTATTTTATCCTAGTCACAGTCATGAATTTTTTTTTATTGTCCACTGGTAAATTAGCAAAACATCCTCACCTTTGTCTGCTCTTGTACAGTCTGTCTGCGTTGATATGTCTGCTTCTTTGCCCGGTTGACAAGGCTGGCTTGGTGCAACGGTCCGTCTCTGTTTCTTTGAATGCACAGCATTTGGACCAGGCTTTGTCAGTTTCAGTTGTTTTTTCTCTTCTAATTCACATGCAGAATGATTTTTACCCATTTTCCTCAAAATTGTTATAGTGACTTTACGATAACTTTTCATTCCATAGACATTGATCATTTCCTCAATCACTACTGTCCTTGATTTGTTTTGCACGCTCGCCTTTGGAATCCGTGTGAACCACTTTTCTGGGGGATGAGTAAGATAATGCACAAATCTCTCAAAGTCCTCTTCCACCAAGTTGTCCAGAGCTTTAAGAATAGTGGCCGTTGAATTGGTCATGGTGGAAGGCTGAAACAAAGTAGTTGTTGAGATTTTATTAAAGTCTCTTTCAAATTACACACTATTGAGAGTGAGAGAACAGATGAGAGCTACAATAAGACCTACAAAGTGACCTTACATGGTAAAATTTCTCAAAGTATGTCTTAGTTAGTCTTTACTATGATGGAATTTAGATGGAATAACAAAATTTCTGAATGTTCCAGGTCATTAGCAATTCAATTGAAAATAAGGGAAGTGAAATGTTACAACTTCCCCCATTGATGGGGTTAATAACACGTGAAGGGAAAGTTGTAACACTGCGTAGATTGGTTTAAAAGTCGCTTTAAAGCATATTTGTTCTATACAATTTGCTATGCCACTAACTATTGATCATATTTAGTTTGATAATATTTCATATAAATCTATGTTTTGCCGTCATATGATAGACTTCTTACTTTGTCACATATCGTAGATCTACACTGGGATCTCCAGTCCAGACCACCAAGAAACTGCATTTTCAGCCACATCGATCAAGACTAGGACCTTTTATCTAAAAAAATGTGTGAAAAGGATCGAATATTTCTAATTTCTCATGTTAAATTATGTGATTTAGTGTAGCAAAAACATATAGACCTAATCTGATAAGGAAATCAGATTGCCAGTCAATAATATTGATGACAAGCTATGATCATTGTCTCTGTTTGGACACCTCTGATGCTGCCATCTCTAAAATCTCCCTGGGCACTCCCTTATCTGTTGTCCTCTTTCTACTCTCAGCTGTGATAAAGATAAGTATGTTGTTCACAAATGTGTTTTTTTAATTATGTTTATTAAATATACGTCTTCAATCATGTGTGGGTCCTGCGTGATGATAACTCCCTGAAAACAGCAAGATCTTTTCAGAAAGGAATCTGGGCGAAACAATTTTGCCGAATATTGAAGTTATTCTTTTAATGCAAAGTCTGGAGATACAGAGTTACAAACCAAAGTATTCAAAGTCACAAAATCTGGCTTGTCTGACGTGAGTAGATGAAACAAGAATATATACCTGGTATGACGCGCTCTCCAGACATTAAGTCATTTAGACACGAGTTCTCTTCGGCGTCTCAGAGTCTGTTTTATCAACAATACCTCTTAACTGTTTTGCTAAATATACCAAAACATTGGCCGTATGACCTCCCTCCCTTAGAGATGCATAGCAACCACATTTCATTATCAAAATTTAGCAGTACATTCCAGGGTGAGGTTCACGTGCTGCTTCTCCAGAATTACAGTCTTGATTCAGAATACATCAAACGGATATCATTTTAAATACTCTCAGCACCGCATCAAAAAAGAAATAGAATAAAATTTGTCATTTGTTTGTGCTGATTTGTGCCACAAAAAATATTGTTTGTGCAGGTTTGGTTTCTGAGATATTATAACTATATTTCAATGCACTAACTAATATTTTTTATGGCACAAATCAGCACAAGCAAATGAGGTTTTATTTAATTTCTTTTTATATGGGGGGCCAACTTAGGTGGCATAGTTGTAACACGGTGTTACAACTAACCCCGCCAGGATGTTTGCTTGTATATCTATCCCTGCTAGCTAGACAGACAAATGAAAAGCATGCTGACTGTTAGTCAACAGGGTGGTGATTAAAATGATATACATTCGGATTCGTTGACATGTACCAGAAACACAACAATCAAAAACACTTCTGGTAAAA
Source organism: Olivaichthys viedmensis (assembly GCA_028565825.1). Lineage (NCBI taxonomy): Eukaryota > Metazoa > Chordata > Actinopteri > Siluriformes > Diplomystidae > Olivaichthys > Olivaichthys viedmensis. Next base: position 11,425,222 of record JAOUQW010000040.1, on the reverse strand, counting down.
ATATTCACTTTTTGGTATTTAAAACATATTTTTGAATGTATCTCCGAAAGATTTTATCCGATTCCCGCGGCTTTCTGCTTAAACGAAGAGGGAAGAGAGGGTGATCATCGTTGTTTGACAGGAAATACATTGCAGTACCTCTGATGCAACCATATAAAAAAATCCATGTTTCTTTGTATCCCGCGTTAGTTTGTTCCCCGCACTCCCCTATTCATTATTTATACGTCTAAAATCCTAAAAAACAAAATGACTCTGCTCAAATAATTTATAAAAAATAAGCATTTTATCAAAATATGCATGTCACACACAGCAAGGGTTCTCAGGAAATAAAGTAAATTACATTGTCATTTTTTATTCATTGAAAGGAATTTTCGTAAGGGGGATCCATAAATATTTTTTTTTGCACTGGGGCCCCATAAGATCCTAGTTACGCCACTGTTTCAATACAATGAAGTTATCCACCATGGAGCTTTTTTTATGCAAAAAGTGTAAACACAGCCTTTATGTAAACAGGAGCCATGTCATGTTGATGCAACTTTCTCTCACTATTCACAGAAGCATGAAGCTGTTAGTTTTCCATCCATTTCCAATGGCCCTGTTAATTCACTTCCACAAGTGAGTTTTTTTCTTGGATTGTGTAATATTGTGATTCCTCCCTGCTAACCCGGTTATTGACATTTCTAGAGCACCTTGGTGCCTTGTTTAAAGGAGCTTGTCTTTTCTTCTACTGTATTTCAATCTTAATTTATTACCACTAATTTAGCTACTAGTATTGGAGATGCTTTTTTGTGCCACTTTATTGTTTCTTCAGGATCATAAAACCAGGCTAACTGCCTCTCACAGACTTCAAGAGCTTTTCTTCTCCCAGTGTCGAACTGATTATGGACCTCTTAATAGGACAATCAAGAACAAGGTATAAACCAGAAACATGGGATTCACCAAGACTCAGATTTTTCTCGAACAGAATTAATTCATAGTCAATGGTAGATATTATAGTAAATTTATTTTCTATGAATGTCCTGTGTAAGCAGAACACCTCAAGGCATCAGGTGGTTCCTTATGCCAAAGTAAGTGTGGAGATGGATTTGAAGATCACTGCCCACCTCAAAGTAAGCACAGTTTAAAAGAAGATTGATCACTTTATTATTTATCAATGTATCAAAGGTCAGTAGTAATGAATGGATTTTGAGGCATTCAAAAAATCAAAGACATTTTTCTTTCCTCAGTACCATTTACAACATTTTAAGAGTTCCAGCAATTATTTGTCTCCTGGCAAGGAGAAATCTGAAGTATTGACCTCACTGACCACTAAAACATTTTTGTTAAAGGTGAGGTCCTAATTATCTTTTAGAAATATAGTGAGAATATCCAAAAGAACCTTCTTCTAAACAATAACATTTAAATTTTAGGACCAGACTCGGAAGAATTTATTTAATGTCAGTGGTTCTGCTATTCCACTGGACAATGCTCCTCACTTTCTGCAGAGCTTAGTAGTACTAAAAGAGAGTGTAATGGAGGATAAAAAGGAGGAGAAGTGGGACAAAGAAGACTTTCCTGCTTTGCCATCTTGGACAGCCAATGCTCCAGACCTGGGCTTTTCTAAGGAAACAGTTGGAGGCTGTCGAATTGAGAAGAAAGATAGTTCACTTTGTAAGAAATGGGAAGAGAAAGGCCAAGCTATGCAGGACTGCATTAGTACAAATGTCCTGCAAAGGGAGACAGATAGACTTTGTCGTGTCAACCAGAGGAGGATTATGATCTATTTGTGTGGGGGATATAAAGGTAAGATAAACAGCCACCGAAGATGAATAATAGTTAATGGAATAATGTATTCACTGTAATCCTACAATCTTGGATAAAAAGGTTCCATCTTGCACCCTAAAGGGTCCCATGAACCCTTGAAGGTTCTATGTAGAACCCTACAACAAAGGGTTTCCCTTTTAGAAAAGGTTCCAAATAAACCTCTTTAGACAACTAAAACCCTTAACCATCCAAAGCATAGGCTCGGGAAGGTGAAGCCCCTAGTGGTGGCTGCATAGCATCTTAGACGCAGCAGTAACTTAGTTTTTTTTTTAAACGCAAAAAAAAAGGAACATAAATTAGGTTAAAACAAGGTGTAAAAATGGGTTAAAACAGTGTTGTAGGGTTGTGCCGAATATATGTTTTAAATTATTTACTGAGTAAATATTTGTTGAGGAAACGTAAAATTTGAACAATAGATTGGCCAATCAAGGATGCTTGCGCTAAAGCCTCCACTAGGCCATGTTACTACCGTTCGCCTATACAATAGAACTAAAATCCATCATTAAAATCCAGTACAAATGTGTTTAACTTAGCTACATTGCGTTGCTTTGAAGCATTTGCTAACAGGAAATAATTAATCAATTATCATGGCTATGCAACTTCATGCGGCATGACATTTCTAATAGTTTACACGCACACAAGCCATAGAGCCCCTAGGCTGAGCTATAACAAACAATTACGCCACACTTTTACAGTCAGTTGGCAGCCCCCCCTACTTAAAACATCGTCCTGCGTCCCTGATCCAAAGAGGTACCATTTCATCTAAGAGTGTACTGTAGTTCCATATACTATATTAAAAAGGCAAAGAGTTTTACATGCTATTTTTTTAAACAGATGTTGAGTACTTTTTTTTTTTTTTTTTTTAAACATGTGTAGACACAGTTGCAGAGCGTACTGCACTGATGGAGAGTGTGTATCCCCAGCTGTACCTCCACTGTAAGCAGAGAGGATATGATTTCAGAATGGTGGACCTGCGCAGAGGCGTGGAAGACCCCGTTACTGACCACCACAATTCAGTAGAGTTGCATATAGAGATGCTTAAGAAGTGCCAAGAGACAGAGGGGCCAAACTTTTTTGTGAGTCTGTCTTGGTTTCTTACTGTAGCCAACTTTGTCAATGACTGTAAAACTAATTGAATTCAATGAAGGAATGTTCCTAATTATGGATGCAATGGCTTTTCTCTTTTTTCCCCCTCAATCCCCTGCTGTTTTTAACAGCTGTTCACAGGTCAGAAGCACGAGATCCAGTCATTACCTACCACCATCTTGCAAGAAGACTTTGAGGCAATTTTGAGAATGGTTATAAGAGACAGGGAAAGACTTTCCAAGAGGCAGTCAGACATGGAAGAAACACCTGTTGAATCGCAATCCAGCATCACCAGTAGCAGCGTTGGCAGTTTCACACTGGAGCCAGAGGGGCCTGAAAAAGAGGAGAAAGCAGGAAGCTCTGCTTTAATGAGCGAAAAGTCAAATTTCTATAATTCCTTTTCAGATGGAGACGAGACCTGCATGGTCAGGTGTTGGGCAGACTTTGATCGGGATTTGACCCTCCTGCAGACATGGTACCGGCTAGATGAGAACACAGTTCCACCTGCATACCACCTGCTACCTGTCAGGTAGAGAGGAAAGAATTATCACTTCAAAAAAATTTGCCCATTCATTTTATAGTTGTTAGTTCCCTTAGTTCTCTACTGTTACTAAGTTATGTTAGAGATAAAAATTTTATCTAAAACATTTATTTTGTCTGCAAAGTCTTTGGCTGACAGGGATGTGGGTGGTTAAGGTGGAGAGGTGGAGGAGGGTGTTAAATTTAAAGAACAGTTTGTGTGTGTTTCGAGTGTTGTTAATCTTGTCCCGGTAAAGATGGTTTTAGCAATTGTAATGTTAGAAGAGAAAATGTTTAACTTGCTGAACTGGTTACAGATATTAAGAAACTAATAACTATTGTTCTATTGTTGAGTAGATATGGGACACTTTTTGGTTCCCATGGTAAGGAGTGCAGGAGTGCTATTGTGTTTATAGTGTTTGACAGCCATTAAAGAGGCAGTTAGAAGGAGGTCATGAAACCAACGGAGAGGTAAAGAAAGCTTTTCTCTCTCTCCCCAAAAACTTTCTGTATATCTCCAAGCACCTATGTATATGCTTCTAAAATGTTGATTCTTCAGCAATGTTGAATGCATGGTTGGAGATTGGCCCTCATATGTGCCTGTTCACAGTGTTCACAATGATAAAAACACATACATTTGAAACTCACATAAATAAATAGGGCCACCACAGCGTTTCCTCTGACATACCATATTCCACAGCTTTAGCATTTGATAAATTGCTGGTTCTAACCAGGGCCGAATCTAACCAGATTGTTCCCCCTCAAAAAACATTGTCAAGTAACAGTATAACATTTTATTTTAATCTGTGTTTGTAGGTGTGTCTTGTATTTGAAATAATAGAGGCAGAAATTGTTTTACATCATGTAATCACTTCAGTCTAAATTTCAATTGTAGAAATAGAATACCAACTGAGGATATTACAAAATTACAAAGTTGCTTAAGCTTGAAGAACCCTTCTCTGATATTAAAAGTAAAAATAGTTTTGAGGCCATGGGAGCAGATATAATAAACAAACAACCTCAACATTGACGAAGGTAGACATGCTAATATAGCTGGAGCATCATCATCAGCTGCTAATGGATTTCTATTGAAGCCCCCTGATGCCTTAGGTTTAGTAGTTGTTAGTTTTATTTTTGTGTTGATGGCAGTTTCAGTTTTTATATGTAAGAAAACTCATATGGGCAGTAATCCACTCAGGGCTTTTTTGCACTTTAAAGATGGAGTGAGTGTGTGATTAGCAGGGGTTTTCCCATGCTTTGGTATTCATGGAAAGTTTATTCAGTATAGGATTGGGCTATATTTAAAACCAAGGTATTATTTAAACAGCAGTCTGGGTTTTGTTGTCATATTATGCTGTTGACATAATTGTGTGGTAAAATAACCTTTGTACGTGTCTGCCTCCACATGAAACTCGAATGTTCCTCCATTTACATATGTTCTAGCTTTGGCCCTGTTCCTAACATGGCATGTACATGAACATGAAAGAAAGCCCCTTTTGGACTATTTGACCTGATGAAAAACCAGCCAATAAGCTTATTGGCATTCTTGTTTCTTATACCATCCTTGCCAAAAGCATTGATTGTGATATCTACCACCCTCTGGCAAGCAGAATGACTATTACATAGTAGAAGTATTCAGATTAACTGACAGTGTTATTTTCTGGTGTTTCTACGAACATTAGTACACACCACCCTGACTTCCTGAGCCGTGATGGGGAGCGCAGGAAAGCAGCGAGGAAAGCGTGGTATTCTTCTTGTCAGCGGATGTGTCAAGTGCTGCAGCGTAGTGGGCCAGAAGCCGTTGGAGAGACAGCTACCTTCCGCCTACTTAGGACAGGTGTGTGTGGTGGATGCTTGGCATGTGAAGTACACCTTTTTGACATCTTTTGTCAATAAATTTTTATTACATGTTATTTTGTGTGTTTCAGTATTGGACTGGGAGGTAGAACAGGGTCTTGGAGCAAAGCTCCCCGCCGAGGAGTACAGTCACTGCTATAAGCGCATCATTACTGACCTGCTGTATAACCTAAAGAGCGAATATGCCTCACAGTTCATTGACCTGCACAAAGGCAGAGCAGAGATCAATCACATCCGGCACCGAGCACAACAGAGCTTCATCCATAACATCCACAGCAAGGTGGGATAGAGGAGAAACATGGGAAGGGTGGGTGAGGGGGCTGATTCATCTATTACATATGTTTAACAATAATCGTGCATAATTAACCCTTATGTTCTGTTCAGGTCAAAATTACAAAT
>JAOUQW010000040.1:11401784-11412011 GCA_028565825.1 Olivaichthys viedmensis | reverse complement strand
CATAAACGGGCACGTGACGGTTGTCGTCATGGCAACCGCCACGCTATTGTCTCGCGCTCAGCCGGGCGCGTGACACCCACCCAGAGAACAGGGCCAATAATGTTCTCTGGATGGGAAGAACTAGCCAGTGAGTGGGAATTAGCAATAAATAAATAAAAATAGAAAAATATGGGTAAAAATCTAAAATAAAGTCAAATAAATAAACATAAATAGCTTTTTATCTTGGTAGTTAGCTAGCTTCTATCAATCACGAAAAATAAAGTATTTAATAAGATAATGTATTAAATAAGCTAGCTAGCTCAACACCATCATTTAAATGGTTCCTCAAGAGTACAGGTGGGACAGCCAGGATCACCATCTTGGCGTACTAATTAGCTAGCTTGTGTAGTACACAGCAAAGTAACGCAGTGTTCCATCAGCTGCCATGTGCAGGCGGAGGAGTTAATAAAATCCTGAAAAATGTGAAGACACGCAAGCATATGTTATATTTCCAAATATTAAGTGCACTCTTAGAAAAATGGTTTTTCAAGGGTTCTTTGAATAGCTAAGGGTTCTTAGCTTCCCAAGACCCTTTCTAATAGGGAAACACTCTGTTGTAGGGTAAACTAAAGAACCCTTAAGGGTTCCAGATTTGACAGTTTTTTCCTAAGAGTATAGTTTATCGTTCCTGTTTAGATTTATTAGCAGCTTCATCTGAGATTTTTTTTACTGTTTTGAAAAAGTAAAATGGTATTGGCACACAGCTTCTGTCAGAAATCCATTGAATGAATGGAACTGATGAAGTTTCTCATGATGCCTTACTACTATTGGACGTTTTTAAAATGAACCCAAGCCCCCTTTCTTAACTAAAATCTGTCTTCTCTCAGCAGCAGAGGAAAATCTTTCTTCACATTTCTTGTGACTCAGAAGCAGTGGATGCCCTGATCTAATTGGAGACCCTACCACGCATTTCGTGCTGCCTCACACTCAAAGTGGAAGCTTGTGAACCACTTTTTTTCCTGAAGTTGTGCCTGACGCCAACATCAACACGTTCAATGAACAGAACACTGACAGGAAGTTTCAGAAGCTATAGAGGCCATTTTTTCTCTGAAATTAAATTCTGCAGTGCGTTTAGAAGTGGCCGGGTCATTTCTTATTAGCGAAGGCAAGAATGTCAGTGAGATTTATTAAAGATGCACAACTTCAGGACTCATTGACATTTCATAAAGTGAGCTATTTGCACCTCTCTTTTAGTGCCTCTTTTTAATGTGGCCCATTTGTTGCAGGTCAGAGACTCTCGCGTCTTTTCATATGTGCTGCTGCAGAGAGGCTGGGATGATATTCAAATCAGATGACTTGCAAGGCCACCATACCGAACCACAGAGTTTTTAACGAGGTGATAATGAGTGGTAACGTATGATGACATTCAGTTGCAAAGCTTTGAAGAAATATCTCATGCAAAAATGTTAAGCTATGATAAGATTTGCTTAATGCTTACTGCTCCGAATACTGAGCTTTAAAAAGGCTGGAACAAAATTGTTCCACTACTTTATTTATAAAATGGCATTAAGATAAACATTTTTGCTGAAATTTGGTAAACCAATACCCATACAGCAAATAAGTGATGGCCCACTCATGCTTCGAATGTTCAGATAAGATAACCCTTTATTGACCACTGGTGTAAATTGAAGTGTTACAGCAGCATACAAATAATACAAGACAACAGGAGTAAAAATATAAGAATAAAATGTCTCAGTCGCCGAGCCGTGGGACTGCTCAGCTGGCGGCGCGTGCCGGTTGCCTAGGCGACGGTGTTTGTTATGTTGTCTGTCTTAGTCCCTCCCTGTCTAAGTAGGTCAAGTGCATCCACCTGTTTTCTGTTAGTCCCCCTCCTTAAGGAAGGTATTTAGATACCGTGTGTTTCAATTTTCTGTGTCAGTCGATGTTCAATGTCATGTTGTGTGTAGTGAATATTTAGGAATATGTGTAGGAAATAAATGTGAAGATGCTCAGCGGCTTCGCGTCTGTGTCCTTCAGCCGCAACCCGGATAAGCGTGACATAAAAAAATAAGATGAGATATATGTCAGGCGCTGGGAGGGCGGATGCAAGCGTGGGCAGTGGGCGAGGAGACAGGCGTCAGACAATGATAGGGGATTAGGCAAGCTCGTGGTCGGGGGACAGGCAGAAGGTTGGGCGAGGCGCATACAGGGTTTTGGGGGCAAAGGCAGGGTCGGAAGTCCAGAGTTCAGAAGCAAGGTTGGTGTTGGGAAGGCAGTCCAGAAAACGCTTGGTTTGTCGATATACATCGGAGCAATACTGAGCACTGAGGCTTGGTGTGCTGAGGCATATATAGGGGTTTAACTGGATTGCTCTCAGGTGTGTGCGTGTGTGAGATTGGGAGCAGGTCCTGCTGGTTAGAAGCGCGGCGAACTTGAATGAGGAAGTGTCTCGTTTGTGCTGCGCGGGGTTTATTTTGGGAACTGTGGTCCTGTATAGCTGGTGTGAGTGTGACAATATAAGAATATAAAGATATAGCTGTACAGATACAGGTACATACAAATAAACAGAACTGTGCAAATATATGTCGCGCGCAACATAGCGTGGCGGTCGCCATGGCGACAGCCACCACGTGCGCGGCCACGCGCTTGTGTTTTTGTTTTTCTTGTCTTTGTCCCGTGATGTGATTGTCCCCACCTGCATGTCGTTTGTTAGTGATTATTAAGTGTTTAAATACCCGCTTGTGTCCATCCTGTGTTGTCTCCTGTTGTTTGTGTGTTTAACACGCCTGTCACGGCGAACCTATTTTGTGTTTCAACCCAGTGTTAGCGAGTTCAAATAAAGATGTTGTTTATGCAAAGCGGCTTCGTGCATGTGTCCGCACCCCCGAACCCGAACCTGACAATCAGTAGCAGCTGTAACTTAGTATGACCATTTGTTTACAGCTGTTTTGTACGTGCAGGTATATGTTCTGACCTACGGTTCTGTGTGGGGTTCTGTACGGGAAAGCGGTACTTGTACCTATGGAATCTGGCTTCCAGAATCAACGACCAGATTCTAATATACAACGTTCACAGGGTACAGAGTGATGGCATTCAGGAGATTATAGCTATGAACAAATATCCCAGGTAGACACTGACCTACTACTTTAATATACTATATATAATATACTATAACCATAATAATTACTAATATACCATAATGACATATCATAATTACAAGGAAAAACTTGAATCACTTAGAATATACACAACCTCAGAGTGTGGTTAAAGATACGGGAAACGTAACAAAATGAATGCGCTATTTTCACACATGTTCAGCTACGTAGTGTGCCGCAGCACACGCCCTGGTACGGTGCGGGTGTGGAACATAAGGCGGGCACGGTTCAGGGCTCGGCCTGTACGGGTGGAACATGGCTTATTCACCAGTGCTGACGTTGCCTTGGCCCGAGACCTCAAACTCTATATCCTGACTGACCGTGGCACTGCCACCTTCACTGATACACCCACGCCAGTTTACCAGGTACAGGGATAATCCAGAAAGTATTGCAATGAATAAGAAGAAGAACGGAAGGTTAAAGAAAACCAGTGTGAATGTGTCATATTACATTTTGCATGAAGTAATTAGATTTTATTATTGTGCAGTATACTGTATTTTCTATTGTATTTAAAAAATGCAAGGAAGAAAAATTCATGTTACCCAATGCTAAGTCTACATAATATTTAGTGACAAGTGAAACCTAGGATGGGAAAAAAGTCTTTTCAGCTTTGACTCGAAACAATAAAGCTGTTTCATGTTGCGTGACATTCTACATGGCATCAGAACTAACAGCTGGAATGTTTCCTGTTAAAATCATTAAGTAACTGTATGGGATTACCATAAAGAAAATGTATAGACTTTACATAAAAAATTAAAAGAGGGATATGATCTGCGAGTTGTCACCAGTGTGTCTTCTATGGGCCATTACATGTTGTATGGTATATGCATATAAAGAATTAAAAGTTCATTTTATTCTGTTTTTTTTCTTTCCTTAATGGGCTAATGTAGACCTTGTTGGTGTATGATCTTCTGACAAGAAGCTACATTAAGAAGCAGTCTGGCCTCTTCATTCTACCCTGACCTGAACAGGACTACCGTCTCTTGAAGGGGGGGCTTCTGCTTGGCCTGTCAGAGACTCGGTTAGAATTGTCTAATTCATTTTAATTTCACTTTTTTATGACCTTTGTAGAGAGACCCAGTGTGAGACTCGAGTTTCTAAGTAGCAAACAAACAGTAAAGGACCAAAAGCACTCTTTAAAGTCCAAAGTGTAGTTCTTTTGAATTATTTATTTGAAGATTGACTCTATAGTATATTGTGTTTATGTTGAATGCTTTACATGGATATAGCAGTATGGTATCATATGGCAGTATATTGTAAAATAAATATTATATCAGACATAGATTTTCTTCATGTTTGATCATAGTGACCATCTGATAATGTGGGACCTGAACTCTGGCTACATTAAAGGGCGCATTAAAACAAACCATAAGGAATCTCTGCTGTCCAGCTGCCTGGTTGATGACAGCCTGTCCCAGATTGTGTCTACTGGAGAGAGACCAGGTATTAATTACTTTCCATGTTCAAAAAATTGCTTATCAGATTGGAATAAAAACAGATTCCGAACACTGTCACCCTTCAGCTCGAGTTATATCCTTAACTTTAGTTATGCCTAAATATTTTCTGATTGGAAATGTGGTATGTAGGTGTATATATGCCTATTCATTCTATTCAATGAATTTCACTCTAGTGAATCATATTAGTAAAGCATACTATTATGCATAGTATGCATGGGGATTGTGCTGTCACTCATTAGTTTATTTAAAATCCTTTGAACAGATACATAGTGTAGAGATTGGTGTGTGGTTCTGCAGGGCTGGTGATGCCGTGGGACTGGCGCACAGAGAGCAAGACTGCCAGGATGAGGAGACAGGAGTGTGAGTTACAGAGGGAGAAAGAGGTGCAGCAATGCTTAGAGAGGGAGAAATACAACTCCATAGACCAGTACCTCCTCAGTGGAGATGAAAAGGTATTGTTAAAGGGAAACTTCAACAACTCTGTGTAAAACTACTCCGTTTTCTTAAACCATAGAGGAAAATTTGCACAGGTGTAGGCCTGTATACCTTTCCCTCACCTTTTCACAGTCTGATCACACTCTTTTGAACTCGGGTATCTCTGTTTATTTCCACCCCATTCTTTGTCTTGGTCAGGTGATAGTATGTTCCTACTTCACCCACCACCTGAATGTCTTTAGCGTAGTTTCCCAGGAGCACCTGCACACACTTGAAGATCGTTGGTCCCTTCTGGGCCTCCGTACTGCAGCGCTTACACACTCAGGAAGGCACTTGGTTATCTCTCACTACAGTGAAGGCCAGCGATCTCCTTACCTCACTCTCTGGGACACACAGCATGGCAGGGTATGCTAGAACTTTTCTATTAAAGGGCGTGTCCACCAGTTTTCAAAATTTCACATTTTTCAAATCTATCAAACCTGGTTCTTAAACCTGGTTCTTCTTAGTTTGTCCAATCAAAGTCTTTTTTGAATAACTAATATTAATAATTATTTATATATTCATTATAATAACCTATAAATTGTTTTGAAGAAATGCTGCTGTATGATAAATCACATGGACTACGACTGACAATTGGAATAAAAAACTTTTACCTCTTGGTATTTTAAGAACCATTTTGTATCTAACAATAATTGCATGGGATCATCATCATAGAGGAAACTTTGACATAACTTAAAGCAAAATATGTGTGTGTTTTTCCTGCTTTTTTACATTGGAGTCTGTGTGCTTTGTTTGTCCAGGTGCAAAAGAGACGAAAAAATGAGCCTGAAATTTGTTGTGTGGCCATCACGGATGATGCCAGCAGAATTGCCTTTGGCATTGCAAAGTATAACAAGTATGTGGTAATTGCTATTTACCTTGTGTGTGTGATTGCACTGCCAGAAGAGCCAAAGAGCCAAGCAAGCACAGTCTGTGAGGTTTCTGGTGGAGTTCATTACCAGACACAGTATAAGTGCTGACACCTGTTAACATATCACATTATAAGCTACAACCATATACTAATTTCTGCATTCACATATTTTTAATATTTGAAGCACTATATACTTTTCAAAATAGAAATACACAGTTTATTGTATAGTTATATACAGTGTACATGTCTAATGTCAAATACAAATACTGTATATAGTCAATCTGTTGATTTGATTTGTTGTTTCTCAGATTAAAAGTGTGGGAGCCTTTTAGGAGAAAGCATAAGACCATCTTGGGATATGGGAGTCTGAAGCTTAGTGTATCCAGCCAGCTTTACATCACTAAGGGAGGGGCCAAAGCCATTCTGCTAGCAGGTATTATCAAGCCCTAACCTATGTTACAGTGGCCTTCGGAGCGGCCTTGTGTTGTGATGAAGAGCTTTATCTCTATTACCACATCAGGCTTACAAATGTATAAAAATGTCCCTACACTTTAATGTAGATGTTTTTCCACTCTAAAGCTTGTTGCTATTCAAGAAAATATCACATGGAAATTGGGTTAATGGTAAAAGAGTTTACCTTCATCTAAAAATAAAGGTAAAATCTACTGTACATGCAGGGCAAACATAATGGCAAAATTAATCATTTTGTCCAATTTTAAATATTTACTAAAAGCGGAACAAAAAAGACCACTAAAATAGTATGACACTAAAAATATTTTTTCCAACATTAAACTTTGTGTGTGTGTCAATTTATCTGATAAGCATGAAAAATCATTTTTAAAAGTCACATTTATATTAGAGATTTTGACAGGAGGATAAAAAGATGAAATGAAGGTCTTAAAAATGATTGGTCTTGGTAAATATGAACATTTCTCTTGTTTACTCTCCTGTCAGGAGGATCCCCAGGCACATGATGAGGTTTTGTGTGACCATTTCCATAAATTGTTTATGTTGCTAATAACTGAGATTAAATTTGACAATTGTATTGTTATAAGATGAAAAGACATGATCTGGCATTATAGGAAATCCATTGCTGAGTATTGAACATGATGGTTATGTTTCGTGCACCTGTTATAGCTTTACTAAGTAAGTGATAGCAGCAAAGTGAGTAACTCTTAGCCTTCTTGCAGATGAGGTGAGCGTGTGGGACCTTGACGCTGGGACAGTGTTGTCTGTCTTCACGCCGGACTCCAGAATTCAGTGTATGTCTGTAGTGGGTGATGAGAAGTGCACTCTCCTCCTGGGTTTCAGTAACATTTCCACCCTCATTAGCATGACCCTCAGCAAGCAGGAGGTCACCACAACAGCTAAAATTGCTCGCCAGGACCAACTGTTTGAGGAGTCCAGCAGCAGTGAGGAAGAGGAGGACAATGTGACCAATAGGCCAAGTTAAGAAGATTGTTTGTGAGTTAGAGGTGACATAACTACTACAATATATGGCTGAATCATAATTGTTGAGGAAGTAAATCTAAGCAATGGAAGAAAGACAGCAAAGAGTCCTTGTCAGCAATGGGAACCTTAGTCATGTGTTCCTCTATTGGTCACAAGGTTCTGAGGTTATAATGAAACTAAAGATCTCAGCTATGTAGATGTCAATAATGTAGCACTGTCTATAACCTTGAATTCAAAATGTCTTTTGATCACTGGTGGAATAGGATCTTATTTTTACAAAGATTTTAGTTTGGTGAACGTGCTTCTTATTCATGATTACATTATGTGTCTTCTGATGTCGACGCTGCCTTAGGTACTTAGTGTCATGCATATTTTGCAACTAGGCGTTCCTGTTTCTTGTCACATGAATGTCTTACAAAGAGAGTCATCATCAAAACTGCTTCCTCCTGTGTGTTTCAGTAGACATACAGCAACACAAATACAACCAATTCATTCCATGCACTTTCCATGGCATCGTGTTTTTCTTTTTGTATAATTTGAAAGTGAGTGGCTTTAAACTACCCCTGTTTGTATAGTAAACTAGTATAAGATTCATGTGAATATACTATGCTTTTATATAAAACCAATATGAAAATGGATAACCTATGAATGACTTGAATTGGGATTTAAATGGCAAGTTGCTGGTACACACCAAATATAAATTAAAGCTAATGTAAGCGAATTTTTTAAATTTAATTTTGGTTAAACAGTTTTTACATCCTGATAGCTATCACTATAATGGATACTCTGAGGAAAAAAAAACTATGTCTCTGTCACTGTACTGCGCTCTGTAATCAGCAACTAAAACATTTCAACACTGTCCGGCTGAATTAACCAATTAGAACACTTCTATGCAAAGAGACGGCCTGTCAGTTATTTTACCTCCATTGCCTACTTGATGGAGTAGGAGGTGAGCCTAGGGTTATTGCAGTTATTGATTTATCTTATAGAAGCAATGGCAAAAAAGGCTGATGTTCCTCCAGAAGTTCCAGATCCACCGTCGCCAAGCGTCCAAATAGGAATGGGACAGAGCAAGAGAGATGACAACATTGAACATCTATGGCTTTTCAGGGCTGGCTGTTTTCATTTGTGTTATCCTTCCATACTGTAACATTATAATGTACATGACATTAGCTTTGCTGTTGAACTCTAGCCAGGCCTGCTTGTTATTGACAGCTATGTTAGCTATTTAACTATCTAGCTACACAAAAAACAATACCTATCTATTTCTGAAAATTCAATCAGTAGACAATGCTAAGTTTCTTGATCTGGAATCAGGGGCCTCGTTTATGAATATTGTGTAGAAAAGGTTCTAAATTCAGAATTCTCGTACGCACAATAAAATTGGGATTCATCACGTGCGTAGGGAGATCGTAATCAAAAAGTATTGAAGCTTAATAAACACCAATTGTTCGCAGCCACCGTGCACGTGCATGTCACTGCTTATTTAAATACAGACACGCCCACAATTAACCACATATCCTATGTAAGCATCGCTTTAAAGTTTACCGAAGAAATTGGACTCTGACAATTCTTTTGCTAGTGCCACGGAGAAACGCGCAATGAAAATAACTTTTCTAAAGCAGATATTTTGATTCTGATGACATTAAAAAACATGTTCATGGAATGCAAACCCTCACGATGAACATAACTTGAATTCATTTTCTGATGGCGCTTTAACTCCGACATGAATGCAGTGAATGGACCCAGTAATTGACTTTGGGGAAAACTAGCGATTGCGTGGAAGTCCTGTTTCACATGTCCCTGTTGCGCATTGGTAGCCTATAGGGGTATTGGATAGATTGGGCCTAAGATAAATGATGACATTCAGCACTGAGGGCACATTTCTACCTAATGATGGTTGGGAAATACCCTCTATATTCCCATTTCTTTCTAAAATGGGCCTGTAGCCAAAAACACCCTATGTTGAAAGAACTTAGACTTGCACAGGTATGTGCGCCTCGTTTCCCTCTCCAACTTGGATCCCAAATGATGGCACAATTTATTAGTAGTGGTTTTGGGAGTGAGTAGGCCTGTCTGCTGATTAACAACTTAAAGCTTTGTGGTGTATTTTTGTAGTTAACATGATGAATAATCAACATATACATATGAAAAATCAGTATATACTCAGGGGACATGACCCCATAATTTTTTAATAAGAAATGACTTAACTCGTAGACAATGGTGTAACCTTAAATGTGAAAAAAACAATACAACTAAGGGCCTTTTGTCCTATGATTTTACTGTGCATCTCTGACCTTTGACAACGGAACAAAGTCTAGGAAAGGAGCTGAGGAACTGACTGATACTGGCTTATCTTAAAAAGCAACATACCAGGTTGGATATAATGGTGGAAAAAACCAAGAATTAGTTTCAGGCCAATTATTTCAAAAAAAATAAAGAAGAGATAAGGGCGAGGGATGAAGTCTCATTTGATCCTCCTTTACTCAGGAGGATGTAAAAAAAAGAAGCTCTTCACTCAGTCCCTCGGTTCTCTCCCTGGGGAGAACCCAGCTTTATTGCGGTGTCTTTTTGATCCTCAATAAACTTATCAATGTTTCTGCTACTCTTGGTGTTAATGATTGATTTATCTTTCAGGGCCTGAGGGCAAGTGTCATTTTTCACGACAGCTTACATAAAAGAAATCGGTCCGATCCCTAAAACTCTCTCCAAATGGCACAGGGCGACGTCAAGAACGGCTAAGTTATCAAGATGGCTAAGATTAGAATAGAAAGCTCCTTTATTGTCACATATACAAGTACAGTACAGTGAAATTGATTCTTCATATCCCAGCATGTTG
>JAOUQW010000040.1:11378874-11391765 GCA_028565825.1 Olivaichthys viedmensis | reverse complement strand
ATCTGCATGATTTTATGCATTGCGCTGCTGCCACACGATTGGCTGATTAGATAATTGCATGAATGAGAACGTGTACATGTTCCTAATAAAGTGCTCGGTGAGTGTGTGTTTAGAATATGTGATTCCAAATGATTTAATGTCTGGAACACGCATCGCACCAGGTATAAAACCTTTGTCCCGTTTGCTCGTGTCAGACGAGCCAGATTTTGTGTCTTTGAATACTTTGGTTTGTAACTCTGTATCACCAGACTTTGCATTAAAAAGAATAACTTCAATATTCTGTAAAATAGTTTCGCTCAGAGTCCTTGCTGAAAAGATCTTGCTGTTTTCAGGGAGTTATCATCAATAATTTTTCCCTCAATACCTGTGAATGATTAAACAACAGAAAAATCCCATTTTTATTTAGTTTAAGCAACTCACTCTAGGAGACTGAGGAAGTTCATGATGTCCTGTGGATTCACTTTGTTCCAGTAGGCCAGCAGGGTATCTGCAGAAAAAAAAATAGAATGCATAAGAAATTATGTTGGAGTTAACACGTTTAAAGTTTGTTGACATCTGTTAAACTGTTTCTCAGAACAACTATATTGGTCCCTGTTTTCCATAAATAGGCTAATCCTGTTTATACTGGATAAAATACAGTGGCTAAACAAAACATGTTTAGCAGACATAAATTGTACATCAATTTTATCGCAAGTGCATTACAAATATTTGGAATTAAACAAACAAACAGCATGCAGTACTGACCCTCTGACACAGTCTTTACAATGTGCATGAAACATAGCAGCAGTCCTCTGACCTCGTAATGTCCAAGGCGCCCTATGGCTGGAAGCGTGCTCATTGTGGAGCCACGTCTGTGTAACTAGGAAACAAAAACACACGTTTAGACATAATCATACAGAACAAAATGACATGTGTCACAATTATTGGCACCCCTGCATTTAGTACGTTGTGCAACCTCCCTTTGCCAACATAACAGCGCAGAGTCTTCTCCTATAATGCTTGGTGAGATTGGAGAATACAGCGTTAGGGAATCTGAGACCACTCCTCAATACAGAATCTCTCCAGATCCTCCAGGGTCCTGGGTTCTCTATTGTGGATGCTCCTCTTTAGCACACCCCACAGGTTTTCAATGGGGATTAGGTCAGGGGACTGGGACGGCCATGTCAAAAGCTTGATTCTGTGGTTATTGAACTATTTTTGTGTGGATTTGGACGCATGTTTTGAATCATTGTCCTGCTGGAAGATCCAGCCACGACCCAGTTGTAGCTTTTTGGCAGAGGCAGCTGGATTTTCATTTAAAATCTCCTGGTACTTCATGGAGTCCATGATGTCATGTATCCTAACAATGTTCCCAGGGCCTTTGGAGGAAAAACAGCCCCACAACATCACAGATCCTCCACCATACTTAACAGTGGGGATTAGGGTTTTTTTCTGTATAACCATCCTTCTTTTTACACCAAACCCACCTTGAGTGTTTTTTGCCAAAAAACTCTATTTTTGTCTCATCTGACCAAAGAACCCGGTTCTAGTCAAAGTTCCAGTAGCGTCTAGCGAACTCCAGGCATTTACGTTTGTGGTTAGATGAAAGAAAAGGCTTTTTCTGGCACCCCTTCTAAACAGTTTGTTGGCATGGAGGTGGCGTCTAATTGTAGATTTGGAGACTTGGTGACCCCAAAATGCCATATACCATCTTCTGCAAATCTCCAACCGTGATCCTTGGAGAAATTTTTGCCTCTCTAACTGTCCTCCTCACTGTGCATGGGGGAAGGATACACTTGCGTCCTCTTCCAGGCTGGTTCATTACAGCTCCGGTTGTTTTAAACTTCTTAATTATTGCCCTAACAGCGGATATGGGCATTTTCAAATATGTCGCTATTTTTTATGGCCATTGACTGATTTATGAAGGTCAACACACTCTTGACTCATTTAATTTGTGTATTGTCTAATCTTCCCCATGTTGATGAATGACTGAGGGAATTTCGTCTCTGTCACCTCATATTTATACCCCAGTGAAACAGGAAGTCATGGAGGACGCTTAAGAGTTCCTAAACACTCAGGGTAACTTAAAGTAAACTAGAAATGGGAACATGCTTTCTAGAGAATTTCTAGGGGTGCCAATAATTGTGACACATGTATTTTGTTAAAAAATATATATACATTTTTGGATAAGGGTTTTTATTTTTTTTATTTTTTATAAATTGACTTCAATTAAAGGTTAGATTTCTCTCATATTTTCAGTGTGAGATTAAGCTAATTAACCACAACTTCATTTTTTCATAACCTTTTTCCCCCATCTTTAACAATTCTGGAGCTGACTGTAGCTATGGTGCTGGAGGTATTACCTTTGAACTTCTGGACCCTTTGAACCTCTGGATCACGGCACGTCTGCCAGCCAATCAAGGCTGGCGTAATGGAATACTGCTTCTAGGGGACAGTGTGAGGGTGAGTGTCCCATAGTGAGATACCTCACTCATGCTATCAGAGAACCGAAGTTTTCAATCTGTTGGGAGAACACTGGCTCAGCCTCAGTCTCACCCAACGTGAACGTGTTAAATATGCCCCTGTCCACTCGCCGTCCCCAAAGTTCTAGTTTGGCTTTAAATGCAGATACCTTATCCGCCAATTTAAAGAATGTTGTCATTCTCCCCTGAGGTGACAGAATGAGTTCATTGAGCAGGTTGAACATGTCACACAGGTCAGCGAATTTTGCTATTCATTCCTTGTCACTGAAGTGTGCTGCTCGTGGTCTTTTTTTCTGAAAGAAATCTCTGTAGTGGCTCTCTTAACTCAAAAACCCTGGCCAGGGATTTCTCCCTCCATAGCCACCTAACTAATTATTATTTAGCTTTTTCTCAAATCTTGTTTCCTCGCGGCTCTGTAGTAAATGTTTTGCGGCCCGGAACCGGTCCGCAGCCCGGTGGTTGGGGGCCTCTGCTGTAAAGGGCTTTGTTTTGTGAAGAGCTGATTAGGCAGCTTTTCCCAATCAGTAATATGAGCACTTTTAATATTTGTTTCAGATTAGGCATGATGGGCAGATTCTGGAGATCTATAAATACAAGTGAAAATTGAGAAGACTTTGTTGACGATTTACACACGTACCAGCAGAGGGCAGTGCTGTTCTGGTTTTAGTTTAGAAATACCTGACTAGTAGTGGGTTTTCATCAAGTGTTGTGGCCTAAAGATCGTCTTTACTTTCAATTGGTTTTCTGCTTAACATTTTAATGATCTTTCAATGCTTTGGGGAATCCAGAAGTTTTACCATGATAATTGGTGATACGAGAACTGATGGAACCCCTTCAGAGAGAAAAGGTGTATATATAATAAAGACTGGTCAGTCTGCAAGTTTCCTTTTCTCCGCTCTCACCCCTATAATTCTTCAGTTCCCTTGAGGGACAGGATTTGTGAGCTGCAGGCTCTAATAGAATCAGAGAGGAGATCATCATCTTACCTGGCTGGCACTGAGGTAGTTAAGCCCCCATCAGCCTTTTGGAGAAAGTGTGCAAAAGTAGCATATGTCCACTGGTTGTAATGGCATTAGCCATTAGCACTACCCTGGAAATATTTGAGTCAGCTGACCTAATAAGGACGTGACGTGTCTTCTGTGATAGTTTGGGGGTGGGATTAGGGGGGAGGTGAAAAATGACATGTTATCATTGGTGATGTAGTCAAAAATCAGAGGACGTTTAGAGGCAAACAGAAATCATAGCAATTTGATGGAAGATTATGGAAAAGGGTTATATTTATGTGATTGATTGATGGTAAATTGTGCACATTTACCTAACTAACAAGGTAAAAAAAAAAAAAAAGGATCATTTTGATTTCAGATTGTGAGTGCTGAGTAGGAGTTGTGGGTGCTGAGATTTAACACACACAGAATCGATGACCTTTCCATTTTAGGGTGTTGTACTTGAGATCAGTATGGATGAAGATGAGTGCACACAATTTCTTCATCGTTCTCAAAAGATGATGGCACTAATTTGTATGCTATAACAAAGGTGTTCGACGCCGGCAGCACTGATCAGATGTGCAGCACTGTTAGACAGCAGGCATCTGATTGTTTTGCTGAAAACTGTCCATGCCCATGTGTGGCCCAAATCAGGCTGCATGTGTATTTTATAGGACATAAGATTGATTACGTACTTGCATATGACCTGAAAAACAAAAACACTTAAGTGGTTAATGAAGGTTTTTTTTTTTTTTTTTTAATGTCCTCCGATCATGACCGTATCTCTTTTGGTTCTTCTTCATCGAAGTTTAGTGTTTGTACTTGGCTAATTGCCACCATGTTGTACAGATGATGTATGCTTATGCACATGTGTTCTTACGTTTTCTTCGACCAGGTGATCTGTAATTGTAAAAGTGTGTTTAAGTTGTGATGTTTTTGTGATGTTTTTCACTGTGATTCATTGTAGAACGTGAACAATGGGAGTTGTGCAATAAATGCAACCTTATGAGGCCAAAGAGGTCGCACCACTGCAGCCGCTGCGGACACTGCGTCCGGCGCATGGACCACCATTGTCCCTGGTAGGAAATCGGTTCCTGAGACGTCTTTATGTGATTTTTTAAGTGATGTTATTCACTACAGCAGGTGTGTCAGACTCCAGGCCCTCTAAGATTCGAGTATCGCACACCTTATGACTATATATATTACTGTCTTCTGTAATTATTTATTATTCCATTATCCAGTGGCACCCAGAAGAGGATGGGTTCCCTTTTGAGTCTGGTTCCTCTCAAGGTTTCTTCCTCCTGTTGTCTCAGGGAGTTTTTTTTCTTGCCACTGTCACCTCTGGCTCGCTCATTAGGGATCTAGATCTACATCCGAATTTCTGTAAAGCTGCTTTGTGACAATGTCTATTGTTATAAGCGCTATACAAATAAAATTCAATGGAATTGAACATTTTATATATAGATTTTGGACAGAGGAATTAGAGCTTTGGGAAATGTGCTTCCTTTCTTGAAATACAACTCCGGTTATGTGCTACTAGTGAAGCTACATTTGTAGTGGAACCTCTGTTCTTCGACGTTTGTCCCCTAGTCTTACACATTTGACCATTAGGACCTAATATGTGCATTTAAAAACTAACCTGACCATGATTATTTGAATTCAGAAATTGAAATTGAAATTGGATTGGATTAAAGGTCAGTTTAAATGTCAATACTTGGCTTACTAACCATTGAACCTACTACCTAGAGCTACGTAGAATATTACTCACAGGACAAGACATGATCATCCAAGCAGCTTTGTGGACAATCCCATTGCCCCCTTGAGTATGCCTTATAGGCATGACGATTAAATCTGATTACTGAGTAAGATTTGTACTGAAACCATAAAGTGATAATTCCATTTCTGGTAATTCAACTTTTGCTGATTCAAGCCACCTGGACTTAAGAGATATTTAACAACATGGCCACCGCTTATTCTAATGATATAATATGGCCTTTTACGGTGGTAATGGATTCCATTACATGAATACACACGAAAGACAGAATGAACACCTAAAGCTTAACACAGTAAAAAAAAATTTTTTTTTAAAGCCCATATGCATTTGACCATTTGCCCCAGACTGAGTGTGTAACCTTAAAAGACCCCAGTCTTTAGACAGGGTCGTGTTTCTGGCAGAGAGAAAGAGAGAGAGAAAGAGAGAGAGAAAGAGAGAGAGAAAGAGAGAGAGAAAGAGAGAGAGAGCAAGAGAGAGAGAGCGAGCGAGTGTGTGTGTGTGTGTGTGTGTGTGTGTGCATGCAAAGTTAATAAGGCTTCTATAGAAAGGTAAAATGGAGGGGAGGAGGTATCAGATGACCAGGGGAGCGTGTGACTGCTAGCCCAAAGCGGAGTGGTACAGTACGAGTGAAGAAGGCCTCAGTCTGTCTGGACTCAGCAAATCGTGACTCCCTGTCATCGCCTGTAATGGCCCAGATAGAGGAAGGGCGGAAAAAAGTGCCCATATCTTTTTACAACTATTTGAATTAAGCTGTGACTTGGCTTCTCCATCCATAGTTTATATTTTTTTTCCTCTCTCCTTTTTTTAAACTCTCTTCTATTTCATGCTTACTGTATAGCTCCCACTTCTTCAAAATAATATTCAGCTATTCAATTCAGTCTGTTTTCAGTCATTTGATGTTCTTAATGTACGTTTCAAGATATGATGCAACACTTTTACGCCTGTCTGTTTGTCTTTGCAGGATTAATAACTGTGTTGGGGAAGATAACCACTGGCTCTTTCTTCAGTTGTGTTTCTACACTCAGGTCCTGAGTCTCTACACTCTTGTGCTGGACTTCTGCCAGTACTACTACTTCCAGCCTTTGGTCTCAGCGGACAAGGTATGAGCAGGCTGAACCTTTGCAATGTGTATCTTGTATTAAAGGTCAGGCTTTAGTCTAAGATTAAACCGTTTGCTTAGCTTGATACAAACACCCAGAATGGGGATATTGGGTCTGAATCATTAGTCAGCATTGTAGCAAATTGTGAACCTTTTTTTTTCTTCTGTTCAATGTTTTCCAATAATGCTTTTCTATGTTTTATATCGTTTGTGATCTAAGAGCAGTTCCGTCAAACTTGGAGTATAGAGAAAGTATGGTTTTATAAGGGTGGTTTTGTCAAGATCAAATTAAATTGCAATCCTCATGTGGGTTCAACTCTCAATGATGCCTCATGTTTCTGGAATCCAGAGCATATCTAGGGGGTGTATGGAGCATTATTGACGACTCTCTTTTTGGGCAGTCAGGGGTGTCTTGTCAGGTCATGTATAGAAATGAGTGGTTGGAAAATGTGGTTACTTGGCTAAATGTGTTGCTGTACCCTGTTCTTGGGGAGGCTTGGCTATCACTTTTTAAAAATAAATAAATGAAGTATCAAAACAGAAGTATCAACATAATGCTGCAATTTATTACAAACCATTCAGACGAATTGTACAGATAGTTAATTAGAACACCTTGAGCATTTGTAGAGGAAAAGATGTGCAAGGATCATGGTAACTCTTCTTACTACAGTGGAGAAGGACAAGTCCTTCAGACACCAAAATCTGTGATGGCAATGTGTATATCTATATCTATATCTATATATATGCGCTATATTATATGTTAATTCTAGAGATTCTTAAAAAATTTGAACGGAAAGTGTCTGGAATGAACTAATGTAATGTCTCTCCTTCATGCCCACTCTGCATTAACGGTTAATTCATTCTCACTCATTCTCGCCCAGATTAATCAATGCGTTCACAACGACAGCTGAAACAACTGAGCCATCTCTTTGGCAGCTGCTACTGGCCTGTATCTCATTTCCTGTTTTTGTTTTGCGACATTGTGTGTAGGTAAACGAACCCATCTGCAAAGTGAGAGGCAGAATGTATACACACAGAAGTGCCTGTGCAGGAGAGATAGGGGCGTTATCTCCTGGAAAGCTTGATTTTTTTTGGTGTTGGGCTGAATATGCTGAATTGGGACGCGTGTTTGGAGTGATAGTCGCAGAGAGCCTCAAGCCAGACAAATGAACGTGGAGCATTGAATTACTGCTAGAAACAACATTCGCTCCTAATGAGCTCTGTGGAAAATTTCAGTTTTTGTTGAAGTGTATGTGTGCGAATTAACAGATATTAGGGATGGTCGCATGCTTGTGATGTTTTGTTTACGCTGATACATTCTTTTCCTTTGTTTCTCAGGAATTATTCGTGGTGCGTCATGAGTTAGCACTCTTGCGCGTGTCCTGCATCATGGGATTGATTATGTTCGGAGGAATGAGCAGTCTCTTCTACTCACAGATCACAGGAATCCTTTCTGTGAGTCAATCACCTTTTTTTCACTTACACACACTTAAAATTGTTCACTATATACTCTGTCAGTTACACAGTCATGATTGTCAAGTGATTTCATGTGTTTTTATGTCTGAAAGTTTCAAACCCTTGACCTCTTGTGGAACAATGTTAAATAGGTCATTTTGTTAAGCTGGCTTGGGCTGGTGTTGGAGGTTCATGTATTCATGAGCTGTTTTCTGAGTATCTGTGTTGATACTCCTTTTCTTCGCTGCATACATCCTAATGACTCTGGTCGTCTGCGCGCAAATTCTGGCCTACAAAATGAATACAAGGTGGTTTTTGGAGAACACGCGTAAAAATGAATGTGTAAAACCAGGGAGCAGGGATTGAGGATTGCGATAGGGGGAGGATGCTAATCATTTTTGACTCTGATCCCTTAATTGACAACTTCATGTGAGGAGCAGAGAAAAGAGGATTAGGGTGGGACCTAACTATATTCAGAAAAAGAAAACAACCTTTCTCTTCAGCCTAATCTAGTTTCGCAATGTTTAGTCATGTCCACTTTAGTGTGCAGCTGCACCAGTTGTGGTTCAGTCTTCTCTGGTCTTTGAAGAACGCTTGAACCGTTATTTATGGGGTGGTCACCCCTACATGTTTATTTTTCTTCTCATGTGTTCTTTACATACTACAATTAAAAGTAGACTTTACTAGGAAAAAATATGTTTGTCAATGATGCATGTTTTGGCAGGAGGAAAGTGATAAAATGCACAGCACGAAGATGCTGGAACAGTGAAGTTAAGAGCTTTATCATGCACACGGGTGGCACACCAGGCCGGGTGCCTGGGAAAAGTAGATTGTGTCCAGGCTTTCGTTTTTTAATTTGTAGTTGCCCGGCGGACGAGTAGGTTCCATCGGCTGCTGTTATAGCCGTCGCCAGCGATCACCAAAGCGCAATCTGGCCGTTGGTAGGAACTATTTTCACTAAACGGATAAATTATTATGCACAGATGACGGATAATCTTTTCAGAATCAGGAACACGCAGGGACGTGGAAACACTGACTGTGAAAAATACAAAGCATCATTTAATTCCACTGCTACAACACAGTCACCTCGCAGTTAAGAGCAACGTTTCGAGCAAAAACACGGACACACTCGAAAATGGGAGAGAGGAGAGACCAACACAGCAAATAATCTTAATGTTAGCCAAAGACTTGCTGTCGTTTTGACAACGGCACAAACATTTGCTACATCAGAGACGTTAGCAGGAGAGTATAAGAACTATGGCTACAGAGTCATCCCCTCCACCGGGAATTCAAGTACTTGTACTATGCACATCCCTCATCTGTATTCATGCGCTTAACTAGCTAATTAGCTTGTTGTGCATTTGAGTTAAATTGCTATTAACCACCACTTTTTACCCTCGTTAATTACATTTCCGGGCAACCAAAACATGCGACTGGGCAAGTACATTGGCGTTTCCGCTTGCCCGGTGGCGTAACTAATGAATTCATTCCCTGATGCATGTCATACTATTTGATAGTGCCATTAAAAATCAACTAGATGCAAGAACTTGGTGAATACAATACTTACTTATATAACAGTACCTTATTAATTATGTATACTTTTCAGTGTAGAGAATTGTACAAGGTTTAGTCTTCTAGAAAGAAAAAGAACTTGAAATTGTATTGAATTGATCAATGAAAAAACGTTAAAAACGGTATTAACAGCTCTTTTTTATTTTTTTTTAAATTCCAAATTTTTAACCTTTCGATTCTTTATTAAAGAATAAAGAAAAAAAACGGCCGCCCAGATCCTCTTTATGCAATGAAGTGGCCATGAACCATGCCTCGCATCCTTTTCAAGATGACATTTTGCTGCTGTTGGTCCTTATGATTGCTTTACAATTAAAAAGGGTGCAGACAATTAAGCACTGAAAAGCCTGTGCCTAAAGAATTGCTTGCTTCATGGAGCACAACTCCCAAAAGACATTCATATGGGGCTCTTTCTTTTTTCGTTACTGGTACATATCATTATGCTTAGTTTTGGAACAGTAGAGGTTGTGTTTTCCTGAAGATGTCGCGCCTCTAACCATCCATATTACATGCTTCGCAGAGCACTGCGTCTCTGTGGCCAAGATAGATTGAGAAAGAGACCTGCTGATGAGACGTAGCTGTTTAACACAGTTATTATCACATTAACGCGTGAAATAGTTTGCTATGTCCCTCGATATCCTTGAGTACACTTCTTGGCAGCGGCTAATCTGTCTTCACCTTGATTTGGATTTTCTAGTATAGTCAGTGTTTTCCTAGCCGCTCCATAACCTTCGAACCCCTCATTAAGATAAACCACATGCCAACCACTCCAGGCAAATACAATCCATCCTGTGGCCCCAACATCCTCTAATATGGAATATTATTGGATTTAGTGGCTGGCAGGATCATAAGCAAGTTGCTTCTGTTAGTGCTTGTGCCAGATCCCTGATAAGATCTTCTCGCACATCTGTACAGAGGTCATCATTGGATGACCTTTTTTTTTTTTTTTTTAAGTGTTAATGACTTGACCTGGACTTAACCCAGCCCTATATGCACCAGACTCATGTTTTAGGTTTAAATAAGTTGAGAGTTAACATTGGAGCAGTCTTAAGGGTTAAACTAAATTTTTGATTGCTAATGCACATGGATCCTTGTAGTTTTTCTTTTAATTTTTATTTATTTTCTGGAAGGGGCCATCAGTCACACTTCACCCCTCCACAAATAGGTTCCTCAGTGGTGGAGCTAGCCACACCTAATTTACATAATCAGCTGCAGTGTTTCTTTTTTGTCCCTTATTCGGCTTGTCTCGCCCCCTCACCTGGTGTGCAGGGGGTGAGTTCAGTAGGCTGATGCATGCGGGCGTATTGTCCACATGCAGATGCCCCTCTTGGCCCTGCCAACTTGGCAAGGTGAAGAGGGCACCAGGGGCTTCTCAGTGCTGACAGCTTCACTGTCTCTCTTTTGTCTTGGTGCACGCTGTCGAGTCTTTCATTCCTAGCGTGGGAACGATGAGCAAGAGGTCTGGTACATAAACTTGCGTCTGCAGTCATAGCGAGTACTACAAATCAGAGATCCACTGTATCTTCTCTCTTTCATACGTGTTGAAAATTAAATGGTTGTTTAGCATTCATATCCACCCTCTTCCTTTTTTGTTTCAACAGGACACAACCACTATAGAGAAAATGTCCCACTCCTCAGAAGGGATGTAAGTGTTCCTATTTGAACTTCACTAGGTGATATTTTGATAATGGGATAACATGGTAAGCAGAGCATCTTTCAGGGTTCTCTGTAGTCTCTGAAATGTACTTCTCTAGTACATAAGCTAGTTTATAATATTCATCAGTAATGAAGTCCATTTATGGCTGGTTCGCAGCGGCGCTCGGCGGTCCTGGCAGCAGTTGTTGGCTGAGGTGTTTGGCACGCGCTGGAAGCTCCTGTGGTTTCTGCCGTTCCGAAGCAGACGGCCACTGTACCCGAGCTCCTCCTTTCACTCGCACGTGTAGCAAAGCACAGAGGCTGGTGTTGAGGACGTAGGCCTTCTTCTTTACACTCCTCTCTGCTCTCCACTCTGTCTCCCCACTGTGGCCTGATGCTTCTGAGGTATCAAAAATCCAATCTTCTTCAGGTTTTGCTCTATTATTGAACTTGACCACGTACGTTGGATATGAGTCTTCTTATTCCAAGGCCTAGCTCTTGTCCCTGGAATTATTAGAGTCTACTTTGGATTCTATTTTGGAATTTGGATAAGAGTGTATTGTTTTTTGTTTTTTTTTACTTTTGTTTTGTTTTTTGGGTTTTGTACTGAAAGCTTTATAAATGGCCCATGAATGTGTGTAATGGTTTGTATTTACGATGTTCGGGAACATCAGGGGTACGACTGAATTAAAGGGTTTGTTGTTTCCAGGGTAACACTCAGTGACTCAGAATGATTGGCAGGGTAACACTTAGTCTTGGAGGTTTTATCTCTGGCTTATTAGGGTGGGTGGCTGGCTGATGGCTCTAGAGGTGAGCCATGACCTCTGGCAAGAGCCGAGGACAGTGCCAGAAAGCCTCAACACTAACTCCGCACACAAACGCTTACACAAACATCATGTACCACAACACAGCACTGAATCCTCAACTTGAATACTGATCAGCTGGTGGAACTTTGGCCCACAAAGATGTACTCCGTTTTCTCACTTCTGCCTCAGACGTTTAGTTTATCACATTTTTTGTGCCTTTTGGAATATGTCAGATTTAGGCATTTCTTTTGTATATTTTGCCAAGTTATTTAAAATCGTACATTGAAGGTATGGGGAAACAATTTTTTAAAGCTTTTAGCCTTTTCATATTAAACCCATGACCCAAATTTACCAAAAAATAGACCAAATGGGCAATTGGTCTTTGATTACTGTTTAATATGATTATTAAGCCAATAAACTGATATATATATATATATATATATATATATATAGTAATTACACACACATACTCTACACCTAAGGTTTTAAAAAGAGAACGAACGTAATATTTAATTTCAGAGTAATTTAATAAATGACAGGATATTTTTGTTAAACTTGGTTGTAGTTGTTGTATGTGAAGTGTCTGTTCCATTCTGCCATGATTCTCCATTCTGATTATTGAGAATATTAGGGAGGGCTGGTATGGATAAAAATCCAATTCATGATTTGTTGGAAAAAGCAACAGATGCAGTCAACTTCAGATTTATTGGCACCCTTCAATAAAATGAGCAAAAATATTATAGAAAATAAACATTACGCACAAAGATTCGACATTTCCACTTAAACTACTGAAGTAATTACTTACCTTTCCTCTTTTACTTCTTTTTTAAATAATAGTATTTTCCCTCAAACATGTGTCAAATTTGTAAAGAATATTTCAAATAAATGCAAACAAATTGTCTTCCAATTAAAAAAATCAATTTTGGCCGTTTCCTGTTTCCCTCGAGTACAAATATGAGGCTGCAGACATGTAATATCCCTCATACATCACCATGGGGAAAACCCAAAGAGCTTTCAACATGAGAGACAGATGGTTGTTGACCTGCACAATTCAAGTATTGGATATAAATATACATAAACAGTTAAGCACAATCTGGACCATAATAAA
>JAOUQW010000040.1:11364314-11378774 GCA_028565825.1 Olivaichthys viedmensis | reverse complement strand
TAGAATAAGTCTGTAATGTAATGAAACGTGGAGAAGGTGAAAGGGGTGTGCAGACTTTCCGGCTTGACTGTATTTGTCCATATCATGCCGCTCTGGCCCTGGGACGCCACTGGCATTTAATGGAATCAGTATGTGGATGGAGTCGTCTAACAATCAGGCTCACCTCAAACACAATGAAGCCAGATAGAAAAACCAAGAAAAAGTTGTAGACAATCATAGGCCCTTTCAGCTCGAAGGGTTTGCGGTTAGCCATTATCCGAGGGCCCGCATACAGTACGAAGAAGAGATAGCCGAGCAGAACCACCATCATGTTGACTGGACTATCCATCAGCGGGTAGCCCCTCAGCCGTGAATCTGATATGGAGACACACCAAACCAGAAAAGACATTTAGGCTCTGTTCACATAGCAGAGCAAATCTGATTTATTTCTTAAATAGAATTTTCAGACTGAGTGTCCACATTGCAAATTACTAGTGACCATATTCGATTTCTTTGTTTAGCCTGTAATCACATTTGCTCGCATATCCAATCATTGTTATAGTAACGACGCAGGAGTGTGTACCTTGGGTACTGCAAGCTAGGTAGGTAGCTAGCCATCAACATGGAGATTTCTCTGTGGATTGTGTCTTACATAAGGGCAATGTTCAGTCATGGTTCTAAATGTATTCTAAACGTATTTGGCGCAAACAATAGCATGAAAAATCGAACAGCGTGGCATATGCCATGTTTGTTTCGGCTGTCCCTTCAGGCACTACAGTTAGGCGAGGTCCTTGCCTAAGGTGACTGCATATATGCATACATAAATACTATGAAATGTCGGGAAAAAAATCGGATTTGAGCCGCCTGTCTGAACAAAGCCTAAACATTTTAAAAAAATAAATATCAATACATTTAGAACTAATCATAAAGTTATTTAGAGTGAGGGAGCGGGCAGGAAAATCAGGAAAAAAAAAAATCATGGCCGACCCCTCACACCCCAGCCACTCTCCCTCACTCACTGCTCAGATATTGAACTGCACATTTTGCACCACTGTATTATATTGTTGTGTTGTATTGTAATTATGGCATATTGTTTATGGAATTTTTTTGCACAGCATTATATTGTTTACTGCGTTTTTGCACTGTTTTGTATTGTAATTGTATTGTTATACTGTATTGTACTGTTGTATTTAATGTATGTGACACCACACCAAGAGAAATTCCTCGTACAGCTGTACTTGGCGAATAAAAAAGATTCTGATTGTTCAGTGATCTAACGATAGCTAGCACGTAGTCGTTAAGTTGTTTAGGAAGTATTATCTGTACACGCAATGTTACGGCAGAATGACAGTGAAAGACAAGTCGGCACTATCAGCATTTCCCTCACACGCGCTGGTAAAAGACTCAGAAAAGACTGTACGCCTAAAGTTTCCTGCTTTATTACACAGAACATCGACAAAGCTGTAAAGACCACGTCTATATCTGTGGATTGGGAGATTTTTATAGTCGTTTAAAGAAAATAAAATCTAAAATGTTTAACCATGTAGAGGATTTTTCCTTTATATTAATATATCTGTTATTTATTACTTTAGAGTCCAATTACAGAATTATTATTATTATTATTATTATTATTATTATCATTATTATTATTATTATCATTATTATTATTATTATTATTATTATTATTATTATTATTATCTTTACAGTGGGAGCTGTCCGTCTAGGCGCAATATGGTTGTAACATATAATAGTTACATACACATCGTAGTAAGGGAAAATAGCAGTTACAAGTAGCTAACAGATAAGAGTCATTTCCAAATTAAGGTATTAATATATGTGCACGTATGCCATATTATTTACAACAATCACAGATTATGGGGTGTTTATTTGAATTAATTATAGTATAGCAAAAATTGTGGTACTTGTAGTCTTCAGTGTTAAACCAAACACAAGGAGTGTTTCCACACACAGCAGAAGCCCCGCCCACTTACACTGACAGTCACCTTTTTCTATTTACACATGTAACTTCTGAAAGCTTCATTAATGGACCACTGTTTGACACTCAAATCACTGCTTACGTTTACTCAAAAAAAAGAAGGATGTGTTGTGCACTTAATGTGATTTGTGCATACCTAGCTCCACTTTTAAACATGTCAGGCTCTTACTTGTACTTAGAAAGTGAGTGACCTTCACAAGGGGAGCAGGCTTGTAAGACTGGTCAGTGCTGTTCTCAACATCGGCCGCTTGCTTACTTACAAGAGTGCTCTGTATTGTGTTTAGATGGGATATTTATTTAAATTAGTTTATCTTCTAGCATGCATGAAAACAGTGAATGAAGTTAAGTACAAAATTAACTGTTTTAACCTAATTATTCAGTTATTCTTAAAGGATATTATTCAGTAACTACTATGAATTATTTAGTAACTACAGTGAAACTAGAAAAAGGAAAAATATGTCGTCACAAACTTGAGGAGTGTAAGTCTGGACTTGCCGACGGGTCCTGGAGGTTATGGGGTTAAAACTTACTAGAGTTGACAGCACACTTCTACAAGTCAAATATATGCTTAGGCTGAGAGTTCCTGGAGTTCCTTTGTACTGCTGTGAAGGCCACTGGACATTGCAAATTAGTGGGTGTTAATAAGATATGAACATAGTCACATGGGCTAAGGTCAAACGTTCTTTATCACACATGACGGACACAACTTTATAGGAAATCTATAGCACTAAAGATAATCAGATACTACATCAGATATACATATATACAATGTTACATATAGGTAATTTAAAAAAAAAACCTATATACAAAATTATCAAATCGATTTATAATGTAAAGTTCCTGAGGTGGAAAGTAAATGACTTTGATTTGCTGTGTCATTGCTTTTTTCTTTGTTTTTATCTATGATTACAAAACACAACGTATGCAAGACTCAACAAGACAAGGTCATATCACAGAAACAAACACACCTAAACGCCGCCATGAGCAAAGTGGCTTATATCTAATATAACGGAAGCACTCTTTAAACGGCCTCCGTAATACATTACCTTAATGTATGAAGATGATATCTTTGTTATCATGTCTTTTACAAAATAGATAAGGTTATGGAAGCAGATATTAAACATCTTAGGCACATAGGTCAGCCGCTTGGAGAGAATACAAGGGTAGTTGTGTTGCCGATATAAAATTTGTGGCAGTATGTTTTGAAAGCTGTGGTGTGGTGTAGCATCTTTTCTCGCACTGCTGTCACTCAGTGGTAGGACAGATAGAAGCTCCACAGTGAACACACAACATCAAACTGCAAACGCCACATACACAGCAGTGGTCTACTGAAACACGTTACTATAAGTCTGGTTAAGGTACTTGTCATTTTTTCTTGGCAGTATGTATTTTTAAATAACAGTACTTCTAATCACCTATAATTATAAATATTACAATTTTATTATTCACGTGATGTTAAGATCATGTATAGTAACAACAATATAACAATTGCTTTTATTTATACATATATACATTTTATACAACACACTCAAGATTGCTTGCTCGTATACCTTTGAATGCCTACAGTACGCAAAAATGTAAATTTTAAATGGCTAACTCCTCTTGGATTCTGATTATATACATCAGCTCCAGAATTATTGGCACCCTTGGTAAAGATGGGTAAAAAAGGTTATGGTTAATTAGCTTAATCTCCCACTGAAAATATGAGAGAAATCTAACCTTTAATTGAAGTAAAATGATTCTAAGAAAATAAAAATCCCTTATCCAAAACTTTTTTTTTAACCCACATGTGTCACAATTATTGGCACCCCTGCATTTAGTACTTTGTGCAACCTCCCTTTGTCAACATAACAGCACTGAGTCTTCTCCTATAATGCTTGGTGAGATTGCAGAATACAGTTTAGGGAATCTGAGACGACTCCTCAATACAGAATCTCTCTAGATCCTCCAGGGTCCTGGGTTCTCTCTTGTGGACTCTTCTCTTCAGCTCACCCCACAGGTTTTCAATGGGCTTTAGGTCAGGGGACTGGGACGGCCATGTCAAAAGCTTGATTCTGTGGTTATTGAACTATTTTTGTGTGTATTTGGACGCATGTTTTGGATCATTGTCCTGCTGGAAGATCCAACTACGACCCAGTTGTAACTTCTTGGCAGAGGCAGCCGTATTTTCATTTAAAATCTTCTGGTACTTCATGCAGTCCATGATGCCATGTATCCTAGCAAGGTTCCCAGGGCCTTTGGAGGAAAAACAGCCCCACAACATCATAGATCCTCCACCATACTTAACAGTGGGGATTGGTCTCTTTTTTGTATAACCATCCTTCTTTTTACACCAAACCCACCTTGAGTGTTTGTTGACAAAAGGCTCTATTTTTGTCTCATCTGACCAAAGAACCCGGTTCTAGTCAAAGTTCCAGTAGTGTCTAGCGAACTCCAGGCATTTACGTTTGTGGTTAGATGAAAGAAAAGGCTTTTTTCTGGCACACCTTCCAAATAGTTTGTTGGGATGGAGGTGACGTCTAATTGTAGATTTGGAGACTTGGTGACCTCAAAATGCCATATACCATGTTCTGCAAATCTCCAACCGTGATCCTTGGAGAGATCCTCACCTTTCTAACCATTCTCCTCACTGTGTGTGGGGGCAAAATACACTTGCGTCCTCTTCCAGGCTGGTTCATTACAGCTCTGGTTGTTTTAAACTTATTAATTATTGCCCTAACAGTGAATATGGGCATTTTCAGACGTGGAGCTATTTTTTTTTTATAGCCATTGCCTGATTTATGAAGGTCAACACACTTTTGACTCGTTTGATTTATTGGAATTTTGCCTCCGTGTCACCTCATATTTATACCCCAGTGAAACAGGAAGTCATGGTTGACCGCTGAAGAGTTCCTAAACACTCAGGTGAACTTAAAGTAAAATATAAATAGGAACATGTGGTTTTGTTTAAAAAAAAGTTTTGGATAAGGGTTTTTTATTTTCTGAGAATAAATTGACTTCAATTAAAGGTTAGATTTCTCTCATATTTCCAGTGTGAGATTAAGCTAATTAACCACAAATGCATTTTTTCATGGCCTCTTACCCGTCTTTACCAAGGGTGCCAATAATTCTGTAGCTGACTGTACATCCATTATTTAAACTAAAAAATGGTAGGTTGGGAATGAAATGGGACATGTTTCTATTGTTTTGAATGTCTCATTTGTGTAAAACTCAATTTTGGGCTGTTTTGGGGTTTTATGGTTTTTGATCAAATGAAGTCTCAGCGAAACAAATAATCAAACAATAAATACAAATTGGCAGACTGAAAGCTCTCCAACATAGGATTATGTGTTTTCTACTTTCAAGAGAAAACTGCATTTAGCAGCGGAAGCTAATACACGGCACATTACCTCTCTATCTATCTATCTATCTATCTATCTATCTATCTATCTCTCTCTATATAGCGATATATATATATATGTATATATATATTGGTATCACTAGAAAACTGAGACTTTCCTCTTTACAGCAAAATGTAAAACTCAAAATAGGGTTCTGGGTCAAAGTGACTCAAAATGATGGAGCAGGTCACAAATATACCTAATGCAATATTAATCTAGATAATGGGAAGCCAGTGCTTATATCGCAGTCTGCAAGGTTAAGGTTAAGACTTCTAATGATGCTGTGCTCACGGTAAATCTCTCGTGTTTAGGCATTTTGAATCATGTTCATTCTGTTTACCAGCTCTGGCTACATGGCGTTTTGAATTGAACGTCCTTTATGTACGTGTCCACTACAAGGGAACCAACCTTGTATGGCTTTGTTTAAGTAGGAACAATTTAGTAAGATTGATTTTAAATGTTTGAGTATTGATTGTTTTATGACTGTTGTTTACCTCACATTTGAAGTCTTTGGTCAGGATTTTTAACAGTTTTATAATTTTAAAGAGATAAGTATTTATTTATTTAAGTCACCTCCTTCATGAATAATGAAAATTGGTTGAAAGAATCCAGTCACAGGTATTGATACTTCTGCTTCCTATTTAGCTAGTCTACTGTAAGAAATATGAAAAAGCAGTGCATCTACAGCAAGCTGAACAGACCAAAAAGTCAGTTCCCAAAACATCCTGACTGAGTACTGATCATTTTATGTTCTGCACTATTTAACCATTTAACAGCCTGACTTTGTTTGTTTTTTTTGTTTTTTTAAAATATCGAGTTATGTTGCAATAACATTTTACAGTAATATATGAAGATACTGGGGTTTTCCTGTGTTTGTATCACATTATAGTTTAAAAGTAATGGGTTTAACCTTTTGTTAACCCTTTATTTGAGTAGTTATTTGAGTTTTATGCTCCCTGTATTGCCCTGCACTGCATAGGTTTTGTGTGTTTTTGTTGTCGTAACACTGGCAATATGCCATATAATGGAATAAAATGAACAACAATATGGTTTAATTGAAGCTGTTTGCTGAATGTATATGGCACTGTTTAACATATACTACACATGTTATCTGACATTATGGCATGACTATAATATTCGTACATTTCATCCATATTCTTATTACATTATGTGAAATATGTAAAGTATGTAGTCGATGGCAAACAGTTAAGCTCAGCTTAAATTTACTCCAAGTACTCACATAAACTTGATGTACCTGTACCGCCATAGAAAGCAGTAAGACCTGCTAGAATCTTCACTGTGCTCTAGCATATGCTAATATATACATACTAATATAGACATGCTGACATCAAGAGAATTAGTAGACATGTGTAGGTAGTAGTAGATTATATCTACTGTTACTATCGGTAGAAACTGCTTATTGGTAATTTACCCTTCTCTCTGCACTATTGGGAGGTCTTTATTCAGGTCTAAGACTACATAATCGTTGGGCTTTTTTTTATTTTTTATCTTGTATTGATTCTTTTCATGTGGTGTGAATCAAACTGTTTACCTTTATTTTGTGATTTTGAGACTACACGGTATATTATACATGAATTGTTATTCATGAGGGTGTTTTTATTTTATTTTATTTTTTATTATTTTTAAATAAATTGTTTTGCAAGCTGGCATATTAACTTGTCTTTTCTATTTTTGTGTGTGTGTGTGGACAGCTTGCTTGTTAGTTTTAAGCATGTTCTTAATGTTCACAATGTCCTTATTATCAGTACTTGTAACGGCTGTCATCTGCTTTGCATTGTCTCTAGGAAGCGGCCCTCACAGATCTTGCCGTCA
This sequence comes from Olivaichthys viedmensis, assembly GCA_028565825.1. Taxonomy (NCBI): domain Eukaryota; kingdom Metazoa; phylum Chordata; class Actinopteri; order Siluriformes; family Diplomystidae; genus Olivaichthys; species Olivaichthys viedmensis. The sequence continues at coordinate 11,371,586 of JAOUQW010000040.1, read as the reverse complement.
TCACAGAATAGAGGTGCAAAGGTCCTCTCTCCATTTGTTTCTCTTTAATAGGGTTTCCCTGTAACCTCAAAGCAGACCATCTGTGTAGGAATCTCAGCTGTCAATCAACGCATGCAGGTTATTTTTCTAATCTTACACAAATAAAGTTCAGCTCTTTGCTCTAGGCTCAGGCTCCCTACATTCCCATCTGTGCTACTTTAAGAACCAATGTGATCCTCTGCTTGCGCTCCATTTCTCTGTTCTCTCATACACTCATTCACTCATCCCATCTGCTGTCTGGTCATAAAGGATTTCCCACTGTATTATTTTTCTCCAATGCACCTGGTATTCTGATTGGTGGCCTATCAGCAGTGAATTGACCACAGTTTTAGTGAATCATTCTCTCAAGCTCCATGGAGAAGCCAAATTTCTATTGATAAATAAAATGAGTTGCCAGTTTATAAGGTACATCCTCCACACAAATTGTACATTCCAACAAGTCATACATCATGTGACTGTGGTGTACCGTAGAAATCGGGCAGGCCAGCATTTCTAGCATCAGTTAGTGTTCAAGTTGAGTGTTGGAATTAGCTAAATGAGTGACCTTAGTGACTTTGAACGTGGCATGATGGTTGGCGTTATGTGGGTTGGTTCTTGCATCTCCTAAATGGCTGTCGTCCTGGACATTTCACACTCATCCGTTTCCAGGGTTTACCGAGAATGGTGCGAAAGGGGGAGAAAAAACTACCAGCAATCGGCGATCCTGTGGGCAAAAGCAGTTTGTGGGTCAAAGAGGTCAAAGCTAAATGGTGAGAATTTGTGCAAGCAAACCGACTAAACTTATCTGAATTCAACATTAGTGTGCAGAAAGTCATCTCAGAAAGCACCAGTTATCAGACTTTGTATCAGACTACAACAATGTCGGGAGCTGACGTTGCAACACATTGTAAGATCAACTGAAAGGATCATCGGAAGAAACCTGCCCTCCCTCCAGGCCCTTTTCACCTTCCGAGCCAGGAAACAAGGGAGAAAAATCATCACCGACCCTTTGCACTCTGGCCAACTTCTTACCTCCAATAGGCGTTTCAGATACCAGATAGCATGCGGAAGTGGGCCACTTTTGCTTACCGTCGGCACCAGCAAACTGGCTGTCAGCCAGAAGTGGCCCACATGTTAAAAGTGCTGTCACAAAACAGATTATGGCCGCTTCAGGCAAAGACACGGCACTGCCATCTATCCATGTGCGTCAGAACCACCAGACATTGGAATAGCTTCTTTCTACACGCTATCAGGCTCATGTTTAATTCCTTCACACATGGTGACTGTACACTCTTAAAAAATGGTTGAATCTAGAGCCCTAAAGTGTTGTTTGGTTTGTCCATCTGGGGGAACCCTTAAAGAACCCTAAGAACCTTTAATTACCCAAACAACCCTTGAGGAACCCTTTTTTCAAAGAATGATGTTACGGTCACATGTGTTTAAAGACAACGTAAAAAGGGAAATTTGAACACATTTTTTTCCAGGATTTTGGTTTTATCCATCGGTATTTGATTGGCTTGTGAAAAGTTAATCGGTATCGCTGCGAGCTAACTCGGAGGTGGGGAGTGGGAGGTGAAACATGACATAACTATTATTATTTTAATTTTTTTTGTCTCGCCCGCAATTCTACCGTGACTACGGACAAAGAAGAATTTTTGATTAGTAGAGATGAATCGTCTACAATCAGATCAAGGACGTGAAAAAGGTGAAAAAACGTCAGTTTTGATTTCAGTTTGTCTTTAAGGTGCAGTAGGTTTTTTTCTTCTTCTTTTTTTCTTCTTACTGGCTACTTCTGTACATAGCATTTGCGTGTATATTACCGATGTTTGTGTCAACTTGTAATGTTTATGCAGGTACACTGAAAACTCGATAACCAAATCAAAATCTTTGTATGCACAAGTGTACTTGCCCAATAAAGCACGATTCAGATTCAGATGAAATTCTGATGTTGTCAAGCAAAAACCAAGAAAGCACACAGAATGTAATGTCAGAACACAGCACTTATCGGGCTTTGTCTCAAAAAGGGCTGTTCACAGCCAATTTGCAGTAATTGCGCAATACAGTCATTTCCGCATGGTACAACATTCTTGCACGACGATCCATGTGCAGGCGAATTCATGCTATTCTGAAGTCCAAATGAGGCACAGCACATTTTTAGATAGGTATACTTAATAACCTGGCAACTCATCACATTTGAGGAAGCTCAGCAATAGAGTAGAGTGTGCAATGAGTGTTTTACTGTGCCATGACCTATTTAAATTCAAATCAAACCAGTGTGTTCATCTGATAGAACACACACTTTGTGGCGCACAAGGATATGAAGGATGTATTTAGCCATCAGAGTAATAAGCCTTTTTTGTATCTGTCTCTGTAAGGCTGGCTTGATTCCAGAAGTCACACACCAGCGATCTCCCAGTGTTTCCGTGAACTCAATATGCACAGCCATGTATTGTTTCCTGCACTCCAGAAATGTTAACGCACTCCCAATTGGATTTCAAATTGTTTGATTTTGGTAATTTATGCCAGATGTAACCTTTTTAGTTGGATGTGTGAGGCTTTGGCATGGAGTGTTTTTGAGGAGTGTTGTGTCGGCCGTGGCTCTCTGTGGCTCCCTGAGTCTCTGGCCGGATGCCCCACGCCTGATCTGTCTGGCTCTCCCAGGCTCATGCCCTGCTGTTTGCCACCGTCTCTCTGGTGATGGGCACCGTGCCACACATGGCTGATGTGACAGTTAAGTGCTGCTTTGAGTTGCCAGTTGGAGTCCCTGGCTTTGCCAATGCCACGATGCCTCATATCTGTTTAATCAGTGCTTAAAAAACACACAAGGCCTGTTGGTATGTCCCCAGGACCATAAACACCTAGGCCATGACCATGGCTTTGGCTTTTGGCACTTGTGCTGGTGAACTTGTGTGGCTTTTTGGTAGATACTTATTATTGGGCTCCTTCTCCCCTGAAGTCTTCTGAACTTTGCACAAAGTGTAGCCAGTATGTCATAAGAGGATATTATAGTCTTGGTATGGTAGTGATTGTTGTCAGGCTTGGCATCGTGGAGGTACTTTCATGTTAGGGACTCTCGCATCTTTCATACCTTTAGTCCTTTTAAGTATGCTGAGCTAGTATGCTCAGACGTCCAGCTTATACACATAACACACACCTAAAATGTAGCTCTCCTAATGAACCTGCAGTGCCCTGTGTGCATTAGAATGAGACACTCATTAGTCCTATCTGAGAACCATTCCTCGTGCCCTTTTTTTCTGACGCAAGTAGCGTAGGACAGCTGTGGAGCCAGCTGTAGTATCTTTTGAGGTGAGTATGAATCTCTCCACCTCCAGCTGAACAGTTGCTGTTCTTGTTTTCAGCTATAAAATAATTACTGACGTTTCACACAAACACACTTCAAAATATCCAATACAAGTAAATAATATTTACTTATTTCTTAAAATGTCTGTCTGCCAGCTGCTCGTGGAGGTGTTTAAAACGGCTTGGTTGTGATTGAGGCATAATACTGTATGGCTTTTCTTACTGAGCTCATTGTTATACAGGAAGTTCTGTTACCTGAGTCCTGAACTGGCTGACTTCTGGTCTAAACCGCTCTCCGCAGACCACCTGAGAGCTGGGGACTCAGAATCAAGTTGCATGTCTTTAATCCTGCAAAGAATGTGCCTGTGATTCCCTCAGTAGTGGCACCGAGCAAACCCCTAAAAGAACCCTTCTGAATGGATTTCTGGTTCTCTAACGGACAAACCTGTTTAGAAAAAAAACACTCCTCAGCCGTACTGCCTTGCTGTCTTTATCAAATTCTTAAAATAGCCTCTATAAACGGTCTAAATGTGATTTTGGTGTAAAGTGTATGCATATCTTCATTAATCCTCTAAATTCTAGTGAAGCGTGACACATTTTCCCATCACCGGATCTAAATGGCTTTAAGTGATGGACATTTTGATAAGTGAAAGTGCTCTACGACTGAAGCCATCCCTTTGTCAGTCGAGCAGAAAGGGGAGACTTCGGGGAGGATAAACTTTGCTTAGATGAGAGGAAAGGCAAGCCTTTTATCTTGGCCAGGCACTGTATTCTACACAATGTCTCTCCAGTACAGCCTAACAAAGAGCTCCTTATGTACTTCCTCTAGGCTGGCAAGCCTAATACAGCAGTGCTGGGGATGGTTGCGGGGAGACGTCTTCTAGATACTGAGCTTCGGATGGTGTGGTGGATAAAAAACAATTCATTGGTTCAGTAAAGTGAGAGGCTATGAATGTGAGAGGCTAGCTATCTGCCCACATTTCGATGTTTTGCTATGGAAATTATAACCACTATATTTGACAAACATTTCCAGTTTGTTTAACTGGGTCAAAGAAATGAACTATGCACTGTATGCTTTCTAGGATGTCCAGTGCTTTATTCCTCAGATTGCCAAACCCAAAATTCATCTTTACCTTGGAGAAGCCTGTCTTGTCATGGCTCATATTAACTCTTGCTGAACCCTCAAAGCCCCCAAAGTCGTCGTCCCCCCCCTTACTCTTTCCTCCATCGTCATGGTTGGATGCCTCCCGCCCTGATGCTGTCTGTCCACAGCAGGGTCTCTGTTGATTGGCTCGGCGTGTGTCCTCCTCAGTGCCGTGGTGTGAATGACGGCCCCTGTCAGCGCTGACGGGCTTCCCTGCTGCTCCATATTCTTCCTCTGAGTGACAGTCGCTCGTACCTCCTCTGAGCCACCCCAAAGGATCGCCTGTGTCATGGCAGGGCCACCTCGCCCTCTAAAGGAGAAAAAAAAACCTCTTGGCTGAAAATCTTTAATGTTGCTCCCAGGACACTGAGAGTGTGAGTGCTGACCTCGAAACAAACACTAGGCTCCCTCACTCTCCTCAGACAGACATCATTGAGAAGGTTGGATCACCATGGGTTACGCCAGTGCAAGTGAACAGGGGTGTTTTATTTTATTATTATTTATTCCCACTACATTGTCTTCAATTTTATTTTATCTTAACATGGTCCAAAGGACATTGGTTTTATTATTACATACACATTTGCATTTACAAATAATGCTAAATAGTCCTTCTGTGGATTCCTGGCACTAATTATACTTTGAATAATTGAAATTAATGATCAAGCTTAATACTAAATAATGAGCAATGGGTATTGTCTGGCTATTGATTTTATTCTGTCAATTGGTGTTACTGGCTTCAGAGACAATCTGTTATATGAAGTTGACTTCACATAATGTGGTGGTTTGTTACAGCTTGTATTAAATATGCTGAAGATCATGTCTGATTTGTGTTCACATATTATTTAGTCTGTGAGAGATTTATGCCTGATTTGTGTGGTCTTGTGCTGGTTTTTTAATCAACTTAACCATGTTCCTGGAACATACACACACTTATGTTATAACTGGAGTCAATTAATTCCCATTGTCCTCCTTCTATTGTCCCAAAGCAGATGTCTTCTTTTTCTGCGGAGTTACAGGTGGTCATTTGCACTTAAGTATGTTTTCGAATATTTCCACTTCACTCCAGTATAAATGTTTTTGTTAACACTAAGTTCTACTTCACTACATTTTTAAATGGCTAATGGCTTTTACTCTGATCAATTTCCCCAGACACCTTTGTTACTTACTGGAACATGCAGAAATCAACAAATACATTTATTCATTTGGCGGGTGATTTTACCCAAAGTGGCTTACAATTGAAAGAGGATACAATCGAAGCAATTGAAGATTAAGGACCTTACTCAAGGGTACTCGCAGTATTGGGATTCAAACTCAAAATCTTCCAATCAATGGCTTAGAGCCTTAACAATTGAGTCACCACTGCTCACAAAATACATGTGAAAACACACATAGTGCTTCACTCTGTGAAGCATTCTGCTAAACCTTTTGATACTTAAGGACAACTTCTACCTCAGTATCTCTACCTTTACCCAAGAATGACTATTGAGTATACCAAAATAATCCAACTATTGAAATATTAAACACACCAGGCAAATATGTACCATAATATTTATTTATTAGAGCTAAGAGCTTTTTATTTCTGAACCTTCCACCCACAGTACCTAAACCAGTTACACTGTGTTAAAATGTAGATCTGAAATATTTTGTTTCATATGAACAGCAGATTCAAGATTACATTATAATAGATTCAAGTTAACGTTTTATATATATATATATATATATATATATATATATACTTGTTTTTAGTTATTGAACTAGGAAAGGAATAACTTCTTATAAGAAACAGTGTAACTGGCATAATTATAAACCCATTTAATTAAAGTGACCAGGCCACTAGGCTTATAATCATAATAACTAAATCATACCTACAACAGAGCGGCACGGTGGCGCAGCAGGTAGTGTTGGTACCTCACAGTTCCAGGGTCCGGGATTTGATCCTGAGCTCAAGTTACTGTCTGTGCAGAGTTTTGCATGTTTTCCCCATGTCCATGTGGGTTTCCTCTGGATACTCCGTTTTCCTCCCAAGTTCCAAAAACATGCCAGTAGGTGGATTGGCTACTCTAAATTGCCCCCTAGGTGTGAATCTGTGTGTGTGTGATGCCCTGCAACAGCGTCCCATTCAGGGCTCCGGATCCACCGTCACCCTGACCAGGATAAAGCAGTTACTGAAGATGACTGAATGAATAGCTATAACAACTATAACGGTAGTAGTACATAGTAGTTGATGGTGATCTCTGCCATCCAAAAAAATTATTAAATTGCAGACCCCTTGGCTATACTTCACTAACCACATTGAGAACCATGACTTTATACAACACTGGTTATTTGTGTGCGAATCTCCAGTAGATAATGGGTAATGGATTTTGTGATTAAGCTATTTAACTGAGATGGTACATTGATGCTCGTCAGCGTCTGCTATTATTGTTGTCCTGAATGGCCGAGTCATATCCATTTATTGGACAAATCTGACCAAAGAAGTTGATCTATTCATTCTATAATCATAGAATATGTAAACATTTTGTCAGAATTTATTTTCCTGCCTTCAGCCAGGCTTATGCTGGCCTAATTATCAAATGACCACCTGTTATTGGACATCTGCTTATACAAAGGGGGAAATTATAGAAATAAAACATAAGTGTCTGGAGGAGCAATGGAATATTGCTCCATTCTCGTGGACTTCCGAGATGAATGCTAAAAAAAATGTATTCATTTTTTTTTCCACTGCAAATAGATATTTTCCCCATCCTGCTGCTGCTGGGACACTTTCCCCAGTCAATATTGTTTACAGACATTTTACAGACTACCCCATT
>JAOUQW010000040.1:11311105-11344806 GCA_028565825.1 Olivaichthys viedmensis | reverse complement strand
GGGGGGGGGGGGGGGGGGGGGTGGGGCTTTTCTTTTTTCTTTTTTCTTTTTTCTTTTTTCTTTCCCCCCCTTCTCCTTCTCACTCCACTCCGGCTGGAGCTCAGCCTCTGCGGATGCGTGCAGTGCTACTGAAGGCGCTCTGCTTCAATCCGCTGTGCTCCGAGCTCTCGTGGGAATCTTTAAATGCTCGCGCTGGGATGCGCGAAGTTCGCCGCCGTTGTCGGATGACGCTTTCCGTTCGCTTTTGAATGAGGACAGCTTCCAGGCGGCCGTGCACGGTGCAGCACGGGCTCGGGAGAATGAACCGATAATATCCGGACGTTTGGTGACCGATCAATCTTATCCGCGCTGGGGGCGCCAAGGCCATGATGTATTCGCCGATTTGTCTGACGCAGGTAGACTTTTACGGATCGCTTATTGATTAGGGATTTCTTTCGGAAACAGCTACACTGCTGCGTCGCCGCTGCAGGGTAGCTCGAGCATCATTGAGCGCAATGTGCGCGCGGCTCTAAAACGGGCTTGATTTAAAGTTCCGACGAAAACCTTTAGGGGATTAAAGGAGTTGGGGATGTCGGCTGCCATCGGCTTTTGAAAAGCGAGCAATCGCTCTGCGCATTTCGGTTCAAACAGGGCAGGCCGTACTCTCCCTTGACGCACGGCGTTGCATTATCACATTATATTCGAGAAGTTGCTTGAGTGTGCCCGGTAAAGCCATGCGCGCACGATGTCAACTCGGGATCACGGCATCTGAACGCAGCACGCTCGCGTCGTGCGCAAAACGACCGAGCTGAGTTTTAGCCATAAATCACGGAAATGCACAGATTTGCAACAACAACCAAAAAAGAAAGAAAAGAAAAGAAAGAAAAGCGCAAAAGCACCGCGGAACAGCCTGGAAGCAAGCGTGAAGACTAAAAGCGATACGTTTAAGAAAGCAGAAGAACAACCGACATTAGCTCGACTTTGTTTTGTTCGCGTGTTTTTTTCTCTCCTCTAGTGTACTTGGCCAGAAGCGCGCTGCGTTTTGAACGGAGAGCCACTCGCCGAGTGAATTGAGATGAAAACAGCGATAAGGGCGATTGAGCGGTTGGACGGAGTCCTCCGGCTTTGGCTGACACAATTTTACTGTTTATATTTTCCTTGGCACCACCGAGTGATTGACTGAGATATGGTTTAGTACAAAAGGAGGGCTGAACCTGGCGCAAAGACGAACTTCACACACAGCCGAGACATGGATGGTCCTAAAATAGCCCACGTTCAATAATAGTGGCCTTTCGCTTAATAACGTGGCATAAACTATTACCAGTCTTCTAATAACAAGAGCTTTAGGCTTCTTCTTTCTTTCTTTTTAAAAAAAAAAGCCGGTTATGAGCCCACACTGCATCTCCATCCATCTATTATTCTTACCATGAGAGATTGTAGTTAGAAGGAACTGTCTTTTCACAGCATGTCCAAGGTGATCACCGTCCTGAAGTAAAGAGCAGGACCCTATTGAGGACATTTTTTTCACTGTTGATTTTAGCTCGTGGTGAAAGTGTGCTTTAGGGACTTTGTCTTATTATATTCCGTCATATTGCTTCGGGGAAAGGCAGTGCATTTTTTAAAATAAAAGAATACATATTACGTGAATTATAATTTCTTATTACAGGTATGCATTTTGCATTGCGCGACTATTTTCTGCCACATGACTTGTTTAAAACCCAGAAGACAAATGTTTTTTTCTTCTTTTTCATGCATTAAATGACGTCTCGTGCCACAGCACAGGCCTTTTTTTTGCAATAATTGTAATAATTTTAACATGCAGATTTAATATGTAGGTAATTTTAGGATAAGAAAATTGTGAGGCCAAAGTCATTTGTGGACTACGACGCGCTATATCTAGTTCAAGGATCGTGAATAAAAATGCGCGCGCAGCTGAACGTAAACTGTAATATTAAAACTGATTAACTGATTGTAATTGAACGTAATATTCTGACACTAAAAACTGATCACTATCTACAATGTAATTCAAACTCGCTAACAGTTTTTATAAGAATACATTAGCGCAATAAACCCACATTATTAAGTATGCCATATTGCTCTATATTTACCAGTAGGTTATAGTAGACTATAGTGTTTATAGTACTGAGATGTGCAGTTTTGTTGCTGAGTTGTGTAGTTTCTGAGCGGTGGTTAAGTGTTGATGTGGTATGTGTGTGAGGGATACGCGGTGAGGGGGAGCGATAGGGGAGTGCAGTACTGGTTGCGGGTTCCCAAAGAGCAGCCACCCGCCTGCACAAAGAGTAATCTGTGGTTTAACTCTTCCAGCACCCATTCAGCTTTCAGTGAATTTTAGGAGCAACGACATAAATGTTCACTCACTTTTGCCCTGAAAAATTGCGTCTATTTCTCTTCTTGAGATTCCCAAACTTCTTATAGAAACTATTTAATACTGTATCTTATCTAATATCGAATTTTATTTCATTCAGTTAATTTGAAGACTAGTAACAGATTTGATCCGTGTACCGCTCAGTTTTGAGAATGTTATGTGACTTTATTACATGTAACATTTAAAATGTTAATTTCTTAATTTTTTTGTTAGTTTTATTTTAAGTCCAGAAATGTGAAACACTGCCCATATATTTCCTCGTTGCCTTGAAAATTAGCAGCTGATTTTACACAGTGCGTTGCATAATACAACTGAACATGCTGCATGAGAGAAAGATGAAAAAAGGCCTGTACTGTGTAAGACGCTTGTGAATTAAGCCCGTAGTCTGTTTCTGCTTACTTGGCAGCAGGCTTTTTTTAATGCCACTGTTAGGACAGCGCTTTGGAGAAGAAGGAATGTCTGGATTGTGCCAAGATGCCATTTTCATTGTCCATCTTGGTTTGATTTGAAGAGGGGCTTGGAATAATTGCTGCGCATTTCTGCTAACAACTTAAGTGACCCCCTTGGACCGCAAAACGTCCCCACGGCAAAGCAGATCTATTGCTGGAGATGTAAAACTTTCCCCTTGTTTTTTCACTCAGTCTTACAGTCCTCGTGTACGTCTCTGTTAGCATTTAGCGTAGCAAATGGTTTTTTTTCATTAGCATCGATGGTTAATAGATTCTGTCTGCACCACTTTCTTTGCAGGCTTTGTTAGAGAGGGTTGTGTGGGCCGCTGCGGGGCTATGAGGCAGAACCGCTGCAGGAATGCAGGACTGTTTGATAAGAGAGCTGTAAGCGTGAGGGGCACATGCTCGAGTGCACCAGCACACACAGCTCAGATAGTGGGAAGAATGAGAGAGAGAGAGACAGGGGAGAGTCCTGCTCATTGAACTGTCTGCTGTATGCTGGCACGGCGCAAGCCAACGTGGTAAACAGTGGTATCCTCGTCTTGTGTGCCTGCAACACCTGCAGCCTCATACAGGCCAGCGCCGTCTCCGTAAGATCAGTGGAAATGGTAGACGAACCCTTCTTCTATTGTGGTCTCAGATTTTTCAAAAAATTCTTTTTTAATTTAATTAAATTTATTTATTTGAAATGCTTAGTTAAAAAAGAAGGTCTCCATAAATTGTAAAAGGCAGATATAAAATAGATAAGACCTTGTTTCAAGTGTATGGAGTACGGCTTTGTGTGTTGTATTTGCAGTTGCTTACTGTGTGTTATTGTTTTTAAGGGCTTTTGTGGTTTTGAGTCTTTAACTGCTGTCAAGTGACTACTTTCATCTCCTTTTTGTGTGCTCTCTAAATAGTCTGTTTTGTTTGTTTTGTTTTCCGAGAGGTATGATTTTTTTCTGTGTAGTTTTTTTTGGCCGCGTAAACTCTTGGCTGCTTGATCAGGGATCCTATGCCAAAAGGTCACTTCTGCTCCTGTTCACTTATTTTGTTCCTCTCTCTCTCTCTTTTCTCTCTTTTGCTCTCCTTCCAGGATGAGTTCCATCCGTTCATCGAGGCGCTACTTCCTCACGTGCGCTCCATTGCCTACACCTGGTTCAACCTGCAGGCACGCAAGCGCAAGTACTTCAAGAAGCACGAGAAGCGCATGTCCAAGGACGAAGAGCGCGCCGTAAAGGACGAGCTGCTGAACGAGAAGCCCGAGATCAAGCAGAAGTGGGCATCGCGCCTGCTGGCCAAGCTGCGCAAGGACATCCGGCAGGAGTACCGCGAGGACTTTGTGCTCAGCGTGACGGGCAAGAAGCACCCGTGTTGCGTGCTTTCCAACCCCGACCAGAAGGGCAAAATCCGGCGCATCGACTGCCTGCGCCAGGCGGATAAAGTGTGGCGGCTGGACCTAGTGATGGTGATCCTGTTCAAAGGCATCCCGCTGGAGAGCACGGACGGAGAGCGCTTAGTCAAATCGCCCCACTGCACCAACCAGGCGCTTTGCGTCCAGCCGCACCACATCACCGTGTCGGTGAAGGAGCTCGACCTATTCCTGGCCTACTACGTCCAGGATCAAGGTAAGCGCAGGGAAAGAGTGGAAAATGGACAGGAGGGAGGAAGATGCTGCGGTCACTGTTTCAGGCCGTCCGCTTCGTCTCTGAGTCACGTTACAGTGGCCTGAGTGAATAGTGCCTGTTAAACTACGTTACCAAATAATTTAGTAGTTTCCATAATTTAAATAATTTAAAGTCTCCAAAGAAGCAATAATATTATTTATTATTATTATTATATTTAGGTTCTTTATTTTAACATTAAATCTGCCAGGATTTCTCCCTGTTTATAATGTAATATCAGAACATTTAATGTAAATGTTTAAATGTAAAGTTAAGAAGGTAAGCATTTATACTTGTATATAAATTGTTTTGAGTGTATTCCTAAGGCAGAAAAAAGCCACTACTAAATAAATGGTTAATTAGTAGAATAAATATATTGTTTATTCTAAATGATCTCTAAATTATATCTAAATCATCTTTAAATTTGTTTAAAAAAAATACACACCCCTTTCCCATTTGTTTCTGTAAATATTATTATCTTCTGATTGAGTTACTTAATAGCAGAGACCGATGAGCTCTAAATATGAGAAAATGCAGGAGATAAATAGACATTAGATATGAGACATAAAACTGCCAAAGTAGTCGATTTAAAATAACTGTCAAAATGAAAAAGAAACAAAAAAACTTCTTTAATGGTGTACTTTCTTGTTTAATACGTTTCTAATATCACTCCTACTCCATGACTTTAAAACTAATTTTACCTTACTGAAAATGAGTCATCCCTGTTTATCAATTAGGGTAAATGTTCTGGTAATCAAATCGTTTAAATAAGCCTTTCTTAATTACTTTAGATGCCAAAACAATGTTTGTGTTTTATTGAAAAATACATGTGAGCCTGCATGTGTTTAAATGGTTGCGTGAGAAGTGAGTTATCACTAGGCTTAGCGCCTCCATTTTGTACGAGTGAAGTGCCAGGCTAAGCAGAAGGCAAAGCGGAGGGACAATAATGGTTGCCACTGGCACCAGGGTTGGCATCACCCTCTCCTTTGTGTCGTTGTAGGACGTCGTGCGTTTGACCGTTGGCATTCAACTGCAGCCTAAATCTTTTTATATTGGTTAGAACAGAGTGGTACAAGCTAGCACCATTTATGTCGTTTGTAAAAAAAAACCCCAAAGTTTAACAGTATTGTGTGCTCTAAAACGTAAAATGATACATTTTATTGCACATTTTTATGAGCGTACAGTATAATATGTATGATCAGAGGGTGTAATTCATCCTCAATGTTGTCTGACATAAAAGTGAGACAGGAGACAAGATTTATTACCCTTCTTTAAAATAAAGGCTAAATAAGTTGTCTACTTTCATATTTTTGGATGTGAAGGGAACGGACTATAAGCAGTTAAACTAAAAATGGTGAGTGAATAAGGCTGGGGGTTCTCTGTTTAGAAGTTTAATACATTAGAGCAGCACGTTTTGCCCCCTGGACCCTGTGCCCATCTCCAAACAATGCCCTCACGTTGTACCAGCATATCCAGGGCGGCCATTTTGTTTGTGTTGTGCTAGGAGAGTGGCATAGAGAGTGCCAGTGATGGAGGAATGGCGGTTGGCATCAAATCCTCTTTGTCTGCTTGCATGCCTTTGATTCGTTAGCTGGCATCTGCAATGCAGTGGGCACGGCGGAAAGTTTTTGACACCGGCAGAATGGCAGCCGCCATGATTTCTTTTTTAGAATTCACACAAATTCGCAAAACAACAGAAATTGTTGACCACGTCTCCAACTAAATTTGCTGTTTGTGTTAGCTTAAATGAATTTCACTTTTTACCACAGCAGCTGTGGATTTTTTTGTTTCGTTTTGTTTTGTTTGTCCTATTGTTTAAAACCATTCTTTGATGCCAGCCGAGTCACTAAATGGCAAGTGGTCTACCGCATGACACAAAGTTGTTAGCACCACTAGCTTAGCCTGGCATTTTGTGCCACTATTGTGCCGGGGCACTGTTGCTAGTCAGTACACAGCGCTAGTTTAAGCGCTAGCCTGAGCCACATGGCACGGGAGGAAACACCGGGCACTCGGCCTCGTGTTTGTGAATCACACTAGGTTAGCTGGACTGGGTTTGCAGTACCATGGTGAATGGGCAGTTGAATAGCTATCAGAGTGGGGGTAGGGAGAATAGCAGGAAGAAGTGGTGCGCTTGGCAGCAGGCATCGCGCCATGCCCAGCCTTTATGCCTCACCGAGCCCAGTGTGGCCACTGTGGCGGCCTCAGTACCCAGCGTGTGTGCTGTTCAGCCCCCTTCCTTCAGAAAATGATTACAGCGTTATCACGGTCAGCCTTATCTGTCCCCAAACATTTGAAAGAAAATCAGAGCTTCACTTCATTTTTCACTGTGGATCTGCAATGAAACCAAGGTTTAATGAAGGTCAAATGGACTCTATTCGTGAGTTTCATGGTTTTGGCTCAGGTAAATGATTTTATACAGCCAAAAACACTTTTCAGCTACTAGCTTTTCAGCCTTTGCCGACAAACCGCCTATTGCTATTAAAAGAATGTGACCTTCTTTCAAAAATTCCAACGAGCTCCTTTCTTTACTCGTTCTACAAGTCAAGTCAGGACGTGTGAAGTGAGCATTTCACCCTGCTTTCATTTCATAAGTCATAACACACACCGCATATAGAAGGAAATAAACTCATATTTTGCTTTTGGGTACTGATCACATTATGAGTAATACATTAATATGGCTGTTTAAAAAAAAATTGTTTTTATTGTTCATCGTGATATTTATGAGCTTATTTTGTTGTTCATATTTTTAAAGTATGAATAAGGATAATGACTCAAATAAGAAATACACAAAAATAAACAATAGATCAGGGAGTTTACATTGAAACAAACATTTAGACAAACGTGTAAAATAAACAGTTGAAATGTTATTTAAGCTTTTCATTTTGTGTCTCCAACAGTTTGGACTTTTTGCTCTCAGTGTTTAATTTTTTAAGACCTGTTACATTTTTCATCAGATAAACACAGAATTCCAAAAAAGGCAATTATTTTATCTGAATTAACTGCTGGTTTCTACTTCTCATAAATATTTACAATTGTCTGGCACTGTGTTTGTTGCAGATATCTGGCCAGGCTCATTTGTAGATTAAATACATGATGGTAGAAAATTTGTAAAATGAACAGTTATACAAATGTGTTTCATAAACTGAGATTGATGTATGACCATGTTTATATTTCAATGGCCTTCGTCCATTGTTTCGAAGGATTGAGTCATTTTGATTATGCTTTTGAGATCCGACTTTCTTTCAGGCTTATTGGTTTTGGAAACATTCGTTTCTATGCATTTTCTTTGCTGGTATGGCTACATTTTTGGACCCGATCGATAGTCAGCATCGAAATGTTGCTCCACCATTATATTAATTTCAATATGACAATTGTCATGTTTTTCTTTTTTGTCTCTAAGGTAGCTATCATTTTATGTTTGCACTATTCATCTCGCAGATGGATTATTTCTTATTTGTTCGAGCATGTTAAAGAGGCCTGTTTTACGAGTGTGCGACTTAGCTTTTGGCCTCTGTGTCAGGACCTTGGCGAAAAGATGCAGTGGGTGTCCTGTGAAGTTAAATTGAGCACAACGGATCTGTGAAAACACTGAGGTGGCCGGGGCATGCGGGGGCAGACCGGGGTGGAGGGATTGAGGGTGCACCTAAAGCCCTCACGCCTCCTGTGACCTCTGCATGTCTGGGTCAGCGGAGCAACGGCCACCTCCTCGACTAGAGCCGGCTGTTTATAGCACTCCCTCTGTGCACCTTGTGTGTGTGTGGTGATGGTGTTGGGCATGTATTTAGCTCTTTGTAGGGACCACATGGACCCATAACGATAGTAATACATGATGCCTTTGACACTGTGGGGACATTTGGTTGGTCCCCATGAAGAAAACGTGCTTTAAAAACTAAAAAAGCCAAATGAGTACAGAGGTTAAGGTTGAGGGTAGGCATGATAATAGCATTATTTAGCTACAGTAATACACACGTCACTTAAAATACCCTACAAATATATTAATATAAGACAGTGTAATGTGTGAGAGAGCGAAAGAGCTTGAGAGAGAGAGAAATCTCTGCTGGGAGATTGTTTGCTCCCAGTTTTCCAGCTGGCTGAGTCTGTGGTAGTCAGGTCTAGCCACATTGACCTACAGGTCACTACCCCTGCCAGTGACTAAGTACAACCAGTGAATCTCTCCTTCTCCCCCTCCCTCGGACTCTCACTTTATCTTCCTTTCACTCTCCCACTCTCACTTTCTGTCTCTCATTTCCACTTGTAGCTGTAGTTTACCTTGGGCTGTTACAGACCCATTCTGCCCCTTGTATACTACACTCAGAGTCTGGTCCAAAGGGACAGCTGCCCAGACCCACTCACACACACACACACACACACACACACACACTCACTCTTGCAGTCCGAGCCATAGAGGCAGAGACGGGTTAGAGCACTTACAACAGCTTGAGTTGAAAACCGTTAGCGCACAAGCATGAGGGATGCCATTGCGCCGTGGCATTTGTTTTTGTTCAGTCATTTATTTGTTTGTTCGCTAATTGTTTCCAGTGAGTCGTTGTGGCTGTGGTGGTCATAAGACTGTCTGTTGGAGAGAGAGAGCGTGTGGCCGATCTATTTGTAGGCCTGCAGCTACTGACTTGGTCTAAAAACCAATACAGATGGTTGTCTTCTCCCTCTCCGTCTGTCCCACCACTAAGTCAAGCTTTTGGAACACCAACGCACGACTTGGTTTCAGTTGTGGAAATGAAAGGCAGTAGGTTCTGTTTGATGTTTTAGTACACTGGTGTACCGCCACATTAAACATGAAGGGGAAAAGGAAGGGAGAAATGCAGGGGGGGGTTTGCTGCTACAACTTCAGTCCAAACGGTAATCTCAGCAGCCCGTGGGTGTTGTGTTGAAGTTCCTCGATTAAAGAAAAAAAAACTTGACTGAGTAAAAACATACATTTCTTGCTTTGCTCTACATCTGCCCAAGTCATCTCTCAGAAAGAAGTACCTATCAAAAGAGGGCTTTGCTGTAGACCTGAGCTTTGTTCGTTTTTGCTAGTGCTTGCCTGAGCATGACAGCAATAATGTTATAGCAACACAATACGCCTTAACTTTGTCTCAAGGGTAAAAAGAAAAGGAGCCAATGGCTGACTGTGCTTACAGTTCACTCATTTTTGTCAACAATTTAGTCATTTCTTGCTCATTTTTCAAATTTTAGGTGGTGAAACAAAACAAGAACTGAATGTGCAAGATACAAGCAAGTTAGGAAATGTTATTACAACACTCGTAATAGTACAAAACCTGGCAAACATGCATTTTTCTGAGGCTTCAGTTTGAAATCTGTTGCATATAAAATTTGCTTTCCAGTTCGATCGCTCTCCTGCTCCTGCGTCGTCCCAGACTGGAGTGAGCGCTGCTGAGGAGCTGAAGGTCATTTGGGGAAGATGTTGATTTGTGTTTGTGCTGAGCAGGCAGTAAGGCCTTTGCCTCAAATAGGGCTGGAGAGCTGATTAGTATTCTGCACGGTCTGCGGTGACTGCCTCACGCAAAGCCATAACCTATCGAACACATTCCCTTAGTCTAATCCATTTAGAGCTCCCTCCAGCTCTGGCCTTCTTTATTGATTTCCCTCCCTCTATTTAAGTCCCCCTCTCCTCTTCTCCCTCCCTCGCTGGCACACTGACTCTCTGCTCTGCTGTTGGGTCAATTCAGTGGTGTACTGTTACTCCACATACTGCTGTAGAGAAACTGTTCATTCCTTCGGTTCTCTTGCCTGTCCGGTGTATCTTGTTTTGGGCCTTTCTTTCCTTACCTTAGCTTCCTTTCTCTTCAAGTCTGTCTGCTTGTTTTGTATGTCTTGTATGGCTTTGCTGCATGCCTTTTGCTTATAATGCACTTTAACCTTGACCCTAGTTCTTGGTACTTGTCTTTTGCTTTCTGTTCTTTGTCTCTGTTTTCACTCAACCCCCCTCCCCACAGTCGGTACACAGAGCTAGATGTTGTAAGCAGGTTTCATGGTGGAGTTTGCGTGTGTGTGTTATATAATTTTGCAGATCTCTGTGCTGTAACCTCCAGTGCTCTCTCAAACAACCACTCTCCATAGTAGCAATACTGCACTTACTTATACACACCATTTTAATACATGTGTGTACGTAAGTGTGCTTTTTGGGGGACAACATTTTATTTTGGAATGTTTCATCAAAAGAATGCTTCATCTCCAAGCCCTTCATCAATGCTGACCCTCAGTCTGTGCCAGAATCAAGAGTCATCAAGAATGGGAAAATATGTCTGAAAATGGACTTGCATCTCAGGGGTCACTTAGAAACATTTCCACTTCGTCTCTTCACTTCTTTTCCCCAAGAGCTTATCTTGTATTTTCAGCATTCACTTTCATGGAGTCCCACGTCATCAGTGCAGAACCCACAATGCTCTGCTGCTCTCTTGGGGCCCTGTTGAGCAGAGGAGCATCACCAGAGCCCCTTAATCCTTCCCTTGACTCCCACGCCTGCCTCAAATGAAGACGGATGAGTTCATCCTCTTTGCTATAGCTCACTGTATGGGGTGTCTGGGTCCTGTCCCACCAGCACCACAACCACATCTCCTGTCTCCAAGCGCCTTGACATGGCTTCCCTTTCTATCCTCTATCAAGCAGACACCCTTATCACACAGCTATGCTCATGGTGCCTGGCCAGAGAGACGAAAGTGCGCTGGGAGTGAGAGGAGACGAGATACTGGAGGGGGGTTCCCAAAAACTATAAAGACTCTGGAGTTTAAGAAAGCGAAAAAAGCTGAAAGAGGGTGAAAGAGAGATATATCGAATGCAGGTAGACTCAGACAGAGAGACAGAGAGAAAAGGTCTGCATTCCTCCATCGTGGGACGGCTGGTGTCTTGCACGTCTCCACGCCGACGGGCATTCTTCACGAGGGGGACGGTGAATGAATGGCTGCCAGCGAGGGCCAGAGACAATCGAGGAGGTTGCTACGGGAGACAGTGACTTCTCCCCCCTCCGCCCACAGCAAAAGTCTTTTCATGGCAGACAGGCCTCAGAGTGATGGCCGCCTCCTCTTTTGTCTGGTCTGGTACAGTACCTCCCACTGCTGAGACAGACGGCTCAGAGCTAAACGCGCAAATGAAGGGAGGGCAGCCGTGACTGGGATGGCGCAAAGTCTGTCTGAAGGGGGCCAAGTAATGCAAAGCCATAAAGCACAGACTTATAGATGACTAATAGGCAGAGCCCTCACTTGGGATATGTCTAGCATGTGTTTAGAACATGGCCAGAGATGCCCAGTGCTTTTTTAAGCACCACATTGGGTTTGTTCCCAAATTTGAGAAAGGACTCTCATGTATTATCTTTTGAGCTAAATCTCCTTGAACCTAGAAATACCTTCTACCACCAAGCTCCTCAATGTTTGTGTGATCTTTAGAAAACTTGGTAGAACATTTAAAGGGTAATGGATCTTCTTCCTCAACAACTTCCACAAGGATATAGGAAATTATCACATTTCACTCAAGAACACTGTTGCATTGGTCATTGTAAAGATACAGTAGATCTTCAGAAGCAGTTACCCAGTTTATTTCCACCCCACAGGCTGGCCTGTATCCCTTGTTGACGTCCTGTGAGATGGAACAACTCTGCGATCCTGGGGATGACAGATGTCAAAACACTTTCCCCTGTGATAATCACATCCTGTTTTCACACAGCTTTATTGCATAAAGGCAGATTTTAGGGAAAATAGAAAACAGGCAAAGGAGCAAGAGTATGTGAAAAGGGAAAATAACATAAAGTTGAACATAAGTTTATAGCAAAGAGAGAGTGTTTGAGTTGAAGAGAACAGGACGTGCAATACCTTGGAATATGGAGTGGGCTGTTGAGTTGGCTAGCAGTTGAGAATGCTTTCCATGTCTCCAGGGTATCCTGTGCTCCTTTAACCCACTATGGAGCCATCTCTCTATCTAAGCAACATTTGAGCAGAATCTCAAACTTGACTGTTCTTAGTGCTAATCTTGAGTTAGCATTTGTTTGAGCAGCTCTTTTTAGTTTAGTCCATATGTGTCATTAGATATTAATTGTGGGCTGATTACATTCTCACTAGACCAGTTATAAAACAGTAGACCAAAAAAGTAGCCTCTCCACCGTTTATACTTCTTGAGAAGTCTGTTTCTGTAATTCGCATTATCCGGTGACAGTGTGCTGCTGAGGGTTCTAGGAATTTGGTGTGTTAAACGCAGAGTGGTGAGGAATGAGCGCTCGATTGGCTGTGATTAAAGCCAGTTCGCCGGTAACAGGGCTCTGTAACAGAGCTGCTAATGAAAGTCGGGGCTTGGTGGCTGCGCATGGCCCTTGTTACGAGTGCTCATGTTGAAAGGATATACATGCTGCTTCCAGATTACTGGAATTCTTCTCAAATTGGCCTGCCTTTCTGCTTGGCATAGGAATCTAACTTCCACCCCGTTCTCCCTCCATGTGCCTCTCTGTCTTTTGCAGAGCGTAACCCAGCCCATACACACACACACACACACACACACACACACACACACACATATAAACTCACTTGCCTTGCACCCAGGCCACCGAAGCCTGCATTTAGACAAAATCATGCATACAGCCTGGCTAACCACAGCATCTGTCTGCAGTGTGAGTATATTTTTGAGTGTGCGCATTTAAATTCAGAAACCCTGAATCCACGGAAGATTGTAATTAGGACTGTTACATGTGCACAGACCCTAAACCTGCAATTACAATATGCGTCTTTCCCAAAATAATAGCCTAACAACGAAAGTGGAATTACCGCTACGTGAATGCTGGTCAAATGATTAAAGTCTGCCCTTTTTTTTCTTTTTTTTTTGCATTCATATTGGCGAGTAAGCAGGATTTTACAACCAAAACCCCGATTAATAGAATTGGCTAACTTTGGGTGTCGGGATGAAAGCTGGAACCGTCCGTAAAGAAAGGCGCATAGGAAAGGGATACATTGGGCATTGTAGGGGGTTGGAAATGGGCTCTGGCCCCTGGATGTCCACTTTCTCCCTGGAGACTGTTCTCACAGTGCCCTTACACCATGTAATCCCATTCATCCTCGTACACCACGACACTCCCCAAACTGGACCTGTCATGTGGGACTTTCTAGAATTTACCAATATACCATAAATGGACTGCATTCCTGTGTATGTTATATTTTGTAGTGTCAGTGCAGTGCTCCAGAACAATGTCACCTTAACGCCGAAACCGACTCTGAACCTTTGATCCTGGGTGAAGAGGGATTAGAGGAAAGTTCACCATTGTTCTACCAAACAGATTGTGCAGAGTTACCCTTTCCCTTACATTCACATATCGTACACTGTTGCTAAACTTTAAACCCAAAATGTGTGTGTGCGTGTCAGTGTGCTTGTGAAACAGGGGGAGAAAGAGGAGTTGTTAGCAGGATTGCCCTTTTCAGAATAGAGATACGCGGTGTGTGAAATCTGTGTGAAAACTATTGTATTTGAGGAGAAGGGAGATATATACACAGATAACTTTATAGAAATAAAACTGATAGAAAGAGAAGTCTTGAATAAAGTCTAAAATAGTCTAGAGGCAGTTGTCCTACGTTCTTCCTGTACTAAAAGTCATAGCTCCAGATTGAGATCAGGCCCCCTTGACTAAAAACAGCCTAGCAGATTAGCCTTTATCACTAACCCTAGAGCTCTGTCACATTTTAATGCACTTAGGCATAATTGAGGGGGATGTGGCTTGAAAATGCTGATGGTGGCTCAAGTTAAGGTCAAGGCAGCGTTATCAGTCTGGCTAGACTCAGATACTAACTCAGACAGGGAGCGAAATTCATTGCAGGTCAGCTACATTATGTGTGCAAGCATAGATCCCAGAGTTCATTTTTAATTTCACAATTAAAAAAAAAATTTGTTTTAAACTAGTTGAACTGTTTTTATTGTTCTCTTTTTTCAAAACCAATAAACCTTTGCTTTTTGTTTAGCAAGCAAGAGGCTAAGAGGGATCATAAAATGACTTAAGGCCTATGCACACCAAAACGGACGGCTTTTATTTGTTTAACGGGTGACGAAAAATGCATGCAATCTGGTGTGCAAGGGTGTCCCGTTATCTGAAAAGAACTGCACACTTCTTCTCAGTAAAAGAACAATAATTGTACGTCACAGATCCCTGAAGACGGTGAGCGGTAGTTCCAAAGATGGTTTTGCAATTGCTTTAATGTTAGAAGGTTACAGGAAAAGAAAGCACAAGATACTGACAGTCCAAATAAAAGACCCACCTTTTGTATTGCCAGGTTGTTCTGTAATTCCTTGCTATATGTGGTAATTCACATCATTACTTTTGTTTCCTCGATGTGCCATAGAGTAGTGCATGTTTGTTTAGAAAATTTGTCATGCGAACTTTTCTTCCTTTGGTTACGCAGTTTGTGCGCACGTACAGTCTTAAAACACTGAAAAAATGAGACACAGAGTGCTTGGTAGGGTTGAGATGGGGGAGGGTTGAGGGTAGGAAGAGGAATCAGAGCAGTTTGTTTTTATTAAAACATCTTCATCTGCTTATGCTAAAGTATATGGCAGTGTGAAAGCAGGAGCCTGAGGTTCGAGAGGCTCAAACGAGGCTCACCATGTGCGTCTTGTTAAGGGCAGTTATGACAAATGGCAGCAGCTGTACAAACTAATCTCTCTGTTCTTTCACACATGGCGCCCAATTAACAATGGGCCACTGTCGGACTGTAATCCACAACCAGTCAACCTGCTCTTACTCCCGCTGGCCTAGTGAAGCGCAGAGAGTTACAGAGAGGGGTAGAGAGAGGCAGCAAATACATCTAAATATGCTCATGTGCTCACACACACGCACACACACACACACACACACACACACACACACACACACACATCTGCAGTGGCTGACTGGGGTGTATGTGTAGAGGGAAGTGGCCTGTCAGGGGCTACATTCCCACTGGGTTTGTAATGATGAAGTGCATGTTGCAGTGGTCACTGTCAGCTGGATTCCACTCAAAAGAATACACTCTCTTCACAAGACTAATGGCCTACTATTTCTTAGCCTGTATGCATGCTCGCATTCAGAAAGAGCAACTATTTCGCTTATCTTTGCCTCAACTCAATATATATATATATATATATATATATATATATATATATACATATATAGTATTTGAGGTTGTACTAACATTGAAGAACAAGGAGGCCTGGCCTTGCCAGATTGACAAAATATGACATTGTAGGTTTTGGGAGTAGTCCATTAGAAGCAGAAGTATAAGGTTCACAATTTGGCAGAGTCACTTTAAGCCTAGTACAATCATCACTGCGTATGAGTGAGTGAAGATGTAATAAGGCAACTGTGGTACAGAGAAGTGGCGCTGTGTGCCAGGCATGAGGTGGCGGGGTAGTGCCAGCAAGCCTGAATGAATGGAAGCTTTAAAAAAAAAAAAAAGCTAGGATTTGTTTCCACTGCATCCAAGAATGATGAAGCTTAGCTCCTCTGGCTGTGAATCCCAGCTCGTGGACAAAGCCACAGAGTTCCTGCCCAGAACGACATAGTGAGAAAGAGAAGACGGAACGGCAGAAGACTTGGAAAGAGCGTGGGGTAGTCCTAACCAACACTGGCAAGAGTAGCGACTACTCCGGTCGATTTACAACACAGTCACACACTAGGCCAGTTGGTTCATTACCTACTGAATGAGTGTTTTTTTTTTGTTTGTCTAGAAACACTTTCCGAGTAAATATACTTAAACTTTTTTTGGATGGCAAAAGCAATATAAAAATGTAATCAATTATTTCTCATTCCAGTCTTTATTATTGGCCTGTTTTGTGATATTTTGGTTTAAAATTGTACATGTTGAGAAAAAAAAAAAGGACAACTGGTCTGGCGATACACTATCAGAGAGATACTGTGACAGGGAAGAGAATAGAGGACCTGTATTATAGCCACTGTATTTTCCCCCTTTTAATAAGGATTAATCAAATAATGAAACGCAATCTGGCTAGAAGGAGGGAAGTGGGGGTAAGAGGATCTGCCGTGCCCTTAAGAAAGTTTAGGTAACGTGAGGACCTCTTGGCATGCGTCTTAGCCTCTTTTCTCTCATTTTTTCATTACCTTTCTTCTGGTCCACTTAAAAAAAATAGAGAGATTTGCTTTAGACACATGCATTTAGTTTATGTGGGCTTCAATTTTGTCAGGGTTCTGATGTTGTGGGGTTTGGATAGACAGATGTGTGGTTTAGCTGGTAGTGGTTAAAGGAAGTTGAAGGTCCTAGATCAGCTATTGTGGGAGCTCAATGAGCTGCACAGGGCTTTATGCACCCACACCAACACCCACACAGACACAGTAAGAAATCCTCTCCACCTGCAGAATCAAAAGGGCCACCATGCTGCAACTTTGCTTGTCCGGCATCTCCCAAGGAGACCAGATCACTGATTGTATACGCTTGTGCGCAAGTGTGTGTTAAGTGAAAGAAGCGTCCGTTTCTGCACACAAATCATTGGTTTATAATAAATAACAGATAACAGGTCTTTTATGTGCTACGCATGTGGGCAAGTGTTAGCTTATATATAGGAGACAAGAGAGACACTTTGAATTCATGGCAACGGACACGTTCCAAACGTATTTCAAGTAGTCACACACACTCGATACCACAGTTGTCATGCTTGGTTGGGGTGCGGACACACTCGCATAGCCGCTGAATAACATACCTTTATTTAAACTTCTAACATACATCAAACAGGTAAGCAACACAGACACACCATGACAATTAACATTAACAACGAAAGACAAAGCAGGACTGAAAGACAGGGATATTTATACAGACACTAATCACACAGACGAAAGAGACACAGGTGGGATCACTTAAACAGACTAGACAGGATATAAACAAACATTAACACGAGGCCTGTGGCGTTCGTCGCCATGGCGACCGCCACACGCGGTCACGCGCACCACCATGCGAGGCGGCGTACGCGTGACAGCAATCATGAGTGGAATATTAACACAACTTTTACACACTAGGGCTGCACAACATATCGTTTGTCAATCGTTGTTGCAATATTAGTATTTGAAATACCAATATCACAGAAGCTTGCCATATGCAAATGAGCACTATTTTATTTCTTTTTATTATATTCTATGAACAGACACTAATCACACAGACGAACGAGACACAGGTGGAATCACTTAAACAGACGAGACAGGATATAATCAAACATTAACACGAGGCGTTTTATTAATCAGGCCAATCTTTAACCGTAGCACATCACAGGTTCACCAGTTTGTTTTAACATATTGCACATTGACATATCATGATCGCAATTGCAATATGCTATTTTCGTCTATATATATGGCACGTATACTCACACACTCACTACTTTAGATTGATTATATTGATTAATCATTTATATGTATGCTATAGCAAACCTACTGCAAACTTACTAAGTGCTCTCTATTAATTATCTTTTGACTCATAAAGTCTCTTGTGAACTCTTTCATAATTGGATTGCCAGCTCAAATAGAATCAAAAGTAACCAATAATTTTACAATAGAATCTCTCATACAATTTTAATGACTGAGCCACATTTCAGTCAGGGAGTTTCCCAGTGTGAAGTACACACCCCTTCCTATTTCCTCAGGGAATCAGGAACATGTTCTCACCCTTAGATGTCATGCAGCCCAGTGCCGCAGACAGTGTCTTGTACCCCCACAAAAAAAGCCTTTAAAACTATCAAGAATGGCCCAGTGTTTGTGAATGCACCCCCATGGGACCCCCGCCCCCAGTGTCTGTGTCTTCATTGCTGCTCTTGGTCGGGCCGCAGTGCTCCTATGCACTGAAAGGACTCTGCCATCACCTGCCAGACTGCAGGAATGTTAATGCCGTGGCCTTGATAATTGGATTTTACACACACCGTCTGTGTGGAACACATACTCACACACACACACACACACACACACAAGCAAACACATCTGCAGATGGACACTTAGGCTCGCTATTGTTCGGTGCCTGGCTCAGAAAGACCTCAATAGAACCTGACTGTGTTTGCATAAGGCCTCACGTCTTCATAAAGAGTGTTTATAGTGCGTGCGTGCGTGCGTGTGTGTGTGGGAAAGCTGAAGAGCAGGGCACTTTTCGCTGTTGTTATGGGTACCCTCGTAAAGCCAGAAAACAGGTAGCGAAGGGGCGAATGAGGAGAGAGAGATAAAGGACAGGCTAATCTACACAAAAAACAAAACAAAACAGCCATACAGCAGTGAGGGAGGCATAGACACATCAATCTCAGGGTTCAGATGCTCAGATAGCATGTAAAAAAAGTATAAAACATGAATACTGCTTAGATTTTATGGGATTTTACTCAAGGCAGTCCGTCAGCAGTGAAAGTGCCTTTCTTTTCTACAAACATAAATGAAACATTGTAGGCAACTTTCTGAGTCGACAGTGAACTTATGCACAGTGGGTCAGTAATAAGTGACTTACCACCAGATGTCAAATATTATTCATTATAGCTTTACGGCTTTAGTGTATGTTGATCAGAGGAAGTGTTTTACCTGTGTTTCTCACCATGTGTTGAGGTGTTAAAGCCCTCTGCATTAAGTGTGGATCATTAGGGCTGTTCCAGTCATATTTATGGTGTGTAATCCAGAATCAGTGGAGGTGTTAGCTGTGTGTGTGTGAGTCTGAGCCCAGCGTGGATCAGGATATATACAGGACGTGGTAGCCTCCCCTGCTCGGGGGCCTCCTGCTCTGTTTCCCTCTGGCTGTAGCTCACTCAGCTCTAACGTCGCAGCTTTAATGACCTAAATACTTTTAATTCACCTCAGAAGACCCTGCTGCCCAGCAAGCGGCTGCCCCCATCCCATCACCCGCGCACGTATATACACACATGTATCCTTTCATAGTTAGACTGCAGCTAATGTATGGCTTGTTTGTGTATAAACATTTTTTCCTGTCCATAGACCCAAGGAAACAGTGGAGTGTTTGTTCCTCCTAACATTCTTTCCTGCCAATGTGGCTGAACAAACGCTATCACTGCTCGAAGTCTCTGTCTTTCTCAGACCGCCTGTTTCTCGCTCCCTCTCTCCCTCTTACACAACTGCACGCACTTTCGTTCACACAAACTCCAACTGACGTCGAAATGATGTGTTGTGTTTGGCATGCACGCATTATTTTCCTGTAATCTGTGTCAGAGTGAAGCATTTACAACAATTACCTCAGCACGCTCGACTCACAGCTGTAGTTTTGGCTGCCCGGTGGAGGAGAGGAGAAAGCTCTGTGGCTGCTCTGTGCCAGACCTACACCTCACATCATCCCCATCTCACTCCCTCCGAGGCGAGCGGCCCAGTCGACGGTGGCTCACCCCACTCCCTTCAAACTGTGGAAAAAAAGGAAATGCTTGGCACGCAAAACACTTTCACTTTGTAAACTGTGTAAGGTTTTGCTGGCCGCTTGAATAGCTTCATCTGAACCTTTTCCATTTGGGCGAGGTCTCTAATTCTTAAGATAACTGGGGAATGCCTGTGCACCTGTGTTTAGTTTCAGTTGAATTTTTATGTCCTGCTTCCAAAATACTAACAGTGGTACTACTAATCTCTCATTCTCCCCTTCTTCGACACACACACACACACACACACGTTAGTCCAGTTGTTTCATTGAGCTGTGTAAGCGGTAGGTGAGCTTGACCGGTGGCCAGGGGCTTGTTGTTATTGGAAGAGGTCCCTATATGGCCCACGAGTTGAGTTGAGCAGCTGATTGTACATTGTACATTGTGAGCCCAGGGAGTTCAAAAATCAGAGCTTAGTGCAAACTGTTACCACCAAGAGAGCCCTCTTGTCACAATGTTTACCACACAAGTGTCTCACACAGACTCTAATATCTCTTCCTCATGCCTTCTCAATAATGTATCTGGTTAGAAATTTACTATGGGATAATCATTGACAGTAAACTTGCACGCTGAAGCTTTAACGTAGGCTGCTGAATCATAGCAACTATGCCAAAGGTGTGACGTTAACAAGACGTTCAAAGGCCATGTGGGCAAGGAGGTGTGATTCACGATATGTTTTGTTCTATTTTGCTTTGCAGAGTTTTGAATAGTGTTTGTTCCAAGGCTAATACACATAAAAACTGTAACTGAGAACATGGAGAAGCCCGACAACGTAGGGTAATAAACAATATAAAACGTCACACTGCATTATTACCTTCATCCTGCTCGCACGTCTTCATTTATAGCCTCAGTAATGAAGATAAGAAGTTGTTAAGTGTTATCACAAAGCTTTAGCCAGGAACTACAGAATTACTTCCTGCTAAGAAACAGTGATTTGTATTTAACAAAGGTCAATGTTTCACCATTTCAGCTGGTGAACATTGAAGTTGTATGGGCTGTGCCTTGTGCGGTTTGGTTCTGCAGCTGTGTCTGTACAGTACGTGTCTGTGTGACAGAGTATTTATAGTGAGATGTTGCGGAACACGCGACCCAATCGGCCGAGCTCGTAAAACACCTGTGTAAACACTGAGTATACCGCTCGATTCGGAGGAAAGAATCCTGGCAGCTCTCTCTCTCCCTCACTCGCTCACTCACTCCTGCACCAGGTCAGAACATGAGGAGCACTCTGCTCTGCCCCTCCCTTTCCTGCAAATGAGAAAAAATCACCCCTCCCTCATTTTTCCCTCGTTTCTTTTTTCACTGAGAAGAACAATAAGGACACGCGCGGTTGGGAGGGCCCCCTCAGTGTGGCCCCTACAGCTCTTGTATCCCTCTGTCCAGGAAGAGTGTGTGTGTCTATGTGTGTGTGTGATGCACGTGGGCCACTGGGGACCTCTAAATATTGTCTGTAAAGAGGGCTGCCAGAGCGGAACCCATTCCCACACTATCACACACACACACACACACACACACACATGGCTGTCCTGCCTCACCACTTTTTTTTTGTTTAGGGGAACTCCAAACCCTCACACCGCTCCTTATCCTGTGTCAAAAGTGACAAACAACATGAATCATATAATGCCACTTCACATTAGTGGAAATACCTCCAGGCTTCTTGACAATGTCCCACATGCCTTCACAGGCAAGGATAATACCATGCATTAGTTGGAAGCTAAAGAGCTAAAACCTTTAAAGAGCTAAAAGTAATAATTATTTTATTGAGTGTCGTAGAAAGTACAGGAGCAAAAGCACAAATTACGTCTTTTAACTGTGAGGAGTGTTTGTAATAATAATTAAACAGCCTGAAAAATAAGAAATGCATAAGCATGACATGGAATCCGCTCCACATGCTAGTACTTATACAGTCACCAGGTCACTGATTTGCCCCATTTACAGACCGTATGACATCATCGGCCCTCACCATCCATTTGTCGGTTGGTCGATGTGGCTGAGCAGCGTGGCACAAAGCGGGCTCAGAGGCGCTAACTAGAGTGCGCATTGCATGCAGTGGACGGAGGAAGTGTGCTAATCATCACCGTCTCTCTCCCAGCAGCCTTCTGGCCCTGCGAGTCGTGTCTGTGCTCCATGTAACACTATCTCCAGAGAGGAACACAAAATGGAGGGCTTTGTGTGGGGAGATTAGCCTAGGAACTTCCGATAAGGGATAAACCTAACAAAGGAAACCTGAATATGGTACAAGCAGGCAAGCACAATTAGGACATATCATGGAATAGGTGATATTGGTGTACGTGGACGGGAACATGTGCTTTATAGAATGCTATTAAAATTGGTATCAGGGTTGGCAGGGCTGCACTGTCAAGTTTCCTCAAATCTGTAATCACAGTTATATAAATTCAGATGCCTTGATAAAACAAGCTAGATCAAATCTCAGAGACGTGCAAGTGGAAATATCTAGTCAGGGTCATCTAGTAAAGATTAGATGATTATATGAAATTTCACACTTTGTGTTAGGGTTTAGAGAAGTCTTTACTGCCAGGTCATACCTTTAGTTCATGGTGTTTTACAGGTCCTTTTCAAAGAGGCGGTTCCCTATAGGGACAAGCATAATGATTTTAAAATGGCCCTACCCGGACCTACCTTTTTATTCCAGGAGATCACTATTTGAAGTATATTATAGTGTGTGCTCTGAATGAATGTGGTGGAAAATAGGAACTTTAGAATTTGCAACATGAATTGTAGGTTAACAGTAAAAGCAAATGTTATGCTAGTAATATGTGTACAAACACCACCAACAACAATAAAGACTAAATTATCAATGACAAGAATGTGTAAGATTTTATTCTATTAATACATACATCATACATAGTCCACTGCTATGACATGTTGAGTGTCACTGTGCTGCTCTGACACACTATTGATGACAGATTTTTTATTTAATTTTATTTGAATAGTCAAGTAAACTGAAATGAAACATCCCAGAGAAGAAATTTACCAAACAAAAAAAAGGATATATTCTGAACAAACAGTGAAGGATGGCTGCTCTGCCTTCTTCTTCCATCTCCCCTCAGTTTTACCACATGGTGTCTAAATGTGAGCCACTTTTAATCTTTAGATGCTCTGTGAAACAACAAGTTAGCTAGTTAGATAATTTAGCTAAAAAAACATTCAGTTGCTGCGACACTCATTCCTTCCCTCTTTTCCGGCAAAGTAACTGGCGTAGATTCTAGTCAATCACGCCCAAATATCTGGAAACACTTACATATTGAGAAACGCCCAATTTTGCTTTGAAGCAGTGACTCAAAACAAATGAAAAAGTTGCTGACTTTGAGTCATTTTATTTATGTATTATTTATAAATTATAGTTGCTTTATGGAGTGTTGGTGTACATGCCCTGAGTTGGAATGGGGACATGCACACTTATGTTTGACTACTTGAACTCTGTGTTTGGACTTAGAATCAGTTAAACCCCTTCTCATCCCTCTGTGTGTGTTTTGGTGGACTTGGTGCTCATGTTCAGT
The DNA here is from genome assembly GCA_028565825.1 of Olivaichthys viedmensis. NCBI lineage: Eukaryota > Metazoa > Chordata > Actinopteri > Siluriformes > Diplomystidae > Olivaichthys > Olivaichthys viedmensis. Next base: position 11,321,480 of record JAOUQW010000040.1, on the reverse strand, counting down.
TAAAGCACCGAAAGCTAAGCTAATGTATATGTGTGCAGACTAAGCCTTGCTCTTCTTTAACCTCACTTGCTCTTTCCCTGAAAGCTCTTTTTGGCTTAATATATGTACTTGTAATCAGGAAATGGAGTTGCGTACCAGGGTTCAGGCCTGAGAGTCACCTACTTGAGTAGATGGAAGCTTTCACTGTATATATGACTGTAAAGCCTTAAGGATTCCCAGCTTTTAACTCTTTCCTCTCCCCTGCTCTCTCTGTTACTTGTCTAGGGAAGTGGACCAAAGGCTTAGTCGACCAAGAGATAATCTCCTTAGGACTGTGTATACATTGAAATGAGTGTGAAATGCAGCATTGGCTGCCTTTTCTATGGGGAATAAAATAAAAGCCCTTTCTCCAACCTTCTTTACTTTCCTTTGTTCCTCCTTCTCTCCTTCCGCACTTTTCCATGATGGTCGTTCATTTTGATGTCTGTGACTAATTGGTTTGAATCACTGTACTGCCAAATGAATGCAGCACATCACTACGTATTTAGAGCAGGGTAATGAAGAATAATATGGTGACTGTATGTTACACTATATAAACGCTCCCTCTCTAGAACTTTCTGTCCTCTCTGGTGAAGTACAGTAAGAGTGATTAGGGCATGCAGAATAGTATGTATTGAATACATTAGTTCAGCTTATTGCATTACATAGGGCCTAATGCGAGGGTTGTGATTGCTGGCTCTGTTCGTTCAACTGGTTAAATGAACTGGTTGAGAACACAGTGACACGTCTGCTCCCCGCAATACACTACATTGTTCAGTCAAACGTGGTCCGTGCAAATACGGAATGAGTGCTGTGTTGAAAGTCGTTATGTTTATGCTGGCATTAATTAGAAGTTAGGGGAGGGGGTTTGCAAGGCTATGATGTCATCTATGACCTCTTGGGGAGATCCTGATGTTTAAATGAAGTGAAGTATGTGAGTGTGTTCCACAAATTGTTACGCTTCACTTACTGTTTCCTGCAGTGGGTTGGGGTTAGATGGGCTGTGTAACATACAGGCATGCAAGTTTGTCACTAGCATACTCTTTTGTAAACCATGTGCTCACACTGAGCTAACCAGTGCATGAGATCCACTATGAGTGCAGATTTGGAGATTGCTGGAGAAGACTTATCTCTCGACTGGACGCCTGTCATTCGCTCAGCCTAACAGAGCACTCATTCATTCCGCTGTTCCCGAAAGTGGCTCCCAGAGATTTAAGGGCCAGCATTGTTTGTGCTCTGTGATGCTTAATCAATTTGGATTGGACACCATATTAAAACTCTGGCTACAGTTTGAAGACTTGGTGCTTGTTTGTTGCTTGTGTGTCTGAGAAGGAAGCAGTAGCAATGGCTGTGTTCTGTTGGTCATAATGCAGTAAGAGATTAAAGGGAATTTAAAAGACCTTGGTCATACGTTCTGGCCAACAGGGCGCATTTCTTGTTAAAACTAAGGGTGTATAGTTATAACTATCGAAACATGTTTGTGTGGGTGATGTATCGGATATTGGCTCTCAGGACAGGCTTTTTAGCAGCAAATAGTTCTTGTCTTGCTTTGCTCACTCTGCATGGAAAGAGTGTCGTGTTTTCATGGGCATATAATGGAGTGTTGGATCGCCAGTACTCTCGCCCCTCCCTCTCCATCTGAGGCCCTTAAGAACTGATTACACAAACGTTTACGTCTTCCACGGAGTGCTGCAGCAGAGATAAAGGACGGCTGATGCTTATCCCCGTCCCGCACAGTAGACACCACTAAAACGGAATGTAAACCAAGCCTTGCAGGCAGACTTTCATGTTCTCCATTACATATGCGGTTGCTCAGCTCACACCTTAATTGATAGTCTGAAGATCGGGATCCCATTGTTAGCTAACCTGCTAACCGCACTCAATCGTCATGAGGATCACAGTGAAGTGGAGGCAGGAAGCCACAGCGCCTTGGCCTGGTCATTGACACAGGTTTTAATTTAGAGTCATGCTGTAAGTGTGGCACTTGTTCCTTTTAAATGTTTGATGACGCAGAGTTGTTCGAGGAAAACCCAGTATAAGGCGCTCGCTTGTTTCAGGTTAGCTATGCAGAACTGGAGAACAAAAGGATGGTTCTCAGAGGGGCAGTTTGAGGCCAAGCAGAAGGGGTAGCGAGGAGGCTAAATTTAGCCTGGTCTACGGCGGAATGCACTAGGTGCATGGACTCACAGCTCTTCATACAGTGTGCATGCTAATCATGCCACTTTTCAACACTAGTCAAAGCAGTCTGTATGTCCCAGATTCAACATCACCAGCCTAAAAATACACATATACATATGTGTGTGGGCTTTTTTTTTTTTCTTTGCAAAACCATGCCTTCTTGGGATCTACGCTTTTTCCTAGAGGAGTGTGATTCAGCTATAAATCTTATTGTGCGTATACTGTAGAAAAAGAAAAAAAAGCTTTGTGTGGTTGCATGGTGTACTCACTAAAACAGATACAAACCTGGCTATATACTTTGGCCCTATGGTTTATCAGAATTAAAAAAAATAATAATAATTCAAAAAAGCATTTACTACTATTCATTTACATGATTCAAGCACTGCCGAAGTTGTTAGCCATTGCTTTATGAGCTTTTCGTTCTAATACACAGCAGTTCTGGGAACTTTGTCTCATGTGCACTAAGGGTTAAAGCTGAAAACATCTTCCACAGAACTGCAGCTGCCAAGGTTAAATGAGGTGATAGCAAATTGTTTACTTACTGAAACGTTCTGTCAAGTTTGGCTAGTTTGTCATTAAGCCGGGCCTTCTTGAGCTGTTGGGACGGTTGTATAAGTTGTGTTCGTGGCCTGTTATCGCACTGCATGGCTGTCAAAGCGATTGTGTCTGACTTTTAAAGATAACTATTCCTTTTTTCTTCCTAAAACCACCTTTCTCAGTAAAAGGACGCAAGACCTTTAGATAATAAAGACAGTTTCATTGAAGAGCAGTCTTTAAAAGAGCAAGCCTATATAACAGCTAATCCTTGCCCTTAGCATTCTTAGCTTTTCATTTGTTTGCCACTTGGTTCTCCTTGGGTGGGGATCCTGCAGTGACATTGAACAATTTGAGTCAACAGCCCCAAGTGACATCTAATCCACCAACTCTGTCTCTGCGCGCCCACTGAGGCTCTTTCAACAAGACTGGCTTATGACCCAGTGCATCTTCCTTTAAATGGCTCCTGATAAGGTTCTCATCTCAAACTGGTCTGCTTCTGTGGGCTTTTTGCTCTTGCTGGTTTGCCCAGAGCCCATCAGAGTCTTTCCTCTTCCCTGAGCTCTGGAGTACCAATCTTTCTGCTCGCACAGCTCAAGAATCTACCGCCTTAAGGAAAGGCATTAGCCACAACTGAATGATGATGGATGGTCCTCTGCTTGCTGGAGTCTGTTGTCTCTTCAGGTCAGGAGAGAAACAGTGACACAACCACCATCTCTCCCTCTGATGGCAGGAGGATGACCATGGTACACTAGTAGATACATATGTAATGATTTGGAAAAGTTAGTTTCCAAAAGTTTGATTTGGAAAAAGTCATACATTATCTTATTTCATTTTATTTTACTAATATAAGTACTAAGATAAGTAGCACGTTTTTAATGTCACGGACTGCCTGCACCCTGTTTTTGATGGTATCTTGGTACCCTGGTATCTTGATCTGATAGTATCTGTTTACTTTGCTCAGGAACTTTTGTCTGCAGATGTACAGGTTTGGTTTACACTGCGCCGTAACCTAATGCGAGCGCATCGAGGCAACAGTGTTACCCAATTAGCTATCACTGTCCTAAGCGCTCGGGTAGCCACGGCTGATGCATTTACGTGCTGTTGTTGTGTTTATCGTTTCCTCTGCCGAACCTCTTATAAGGAGCGGCGGATAAAACGAGACGTGATTTAGAAAGGCCTGTCACAATGCGAGCGGCCACGGCTGTCGCTTCCTACTTTTGTGTGGATGAGGACCCGGGGGTGGAGCAGCGGATGCACGGCCCTGGCTCTTGGCCCCGGCAGAGGGAAGGAAACTCGGTGTCAAAGGCGGCCCTGTTATCTGAGGCAAAGGCATACGCTCTGCCTCAGTGGCTGGGTCATTGTCGCAGCAGGAGGGATCAGATACAACAGACCGACTGAAGTTTTTCTTGATTAGACAAAAAAGTTTTCTCAGCTCTTTAAAAGTCCTAACACAGGAGAGAGGTGCAGCAAAACTCGAGCCTTCTTTTAGTTCTACTTTTCAGTATTTGTTTTTTTCAGACGCTGCGCAGGGTGGGCAGGGTTTTCTAATAACCTTGAGAGAAGCCCTGCAGGCCCCAGTTCACTGAGTGCATATGGCATATTTCTGCTCAGTGTGCCGAGGCTGCCCCTGACAGAGGCCCCCCACCCCATGCATGCTCGCGCACACACACCCACACACACACTGAAGTTTTTTCCCCCTGTCCCAGAGAGTGCTCCCAGTAGACATGCTCTACGGCTTCTCACAGACTCCATGAAGGAAATGCATTATGTGTAAAAGGAATTCCATATGGTGACATACGATCTGTGTAATTCCTTCAATTGATAAAAAAACCCCTACCTTTGTGTGTGCTTGGCATGAATAGCTTATAAGAAGCCTCCCCCAGTGTATTTGTATTTTTTTTTAGACCTGAGCATTACTGCACTGTCTGCGCTGGGGAGTGTGTGGGCTCCAGAGTTTGCCGTGGCGAATATTTGCAGACGGAGGCCTAAGGTGTTCCATGTAAGGTGTGCCAAGCTCAAGTGGCTTGGACAGGGCGAAAGGGAAGTGTTTCAACGCCTCTGCCAAACACTCCAGCCGAAGCCCCGGTGCCCGCTGCCTACCGCTGGCATCAGCACCGGGATTGGATTGTAACTACACTTCTAGGCGGCAATCAAAAAAAGTATCTATCTATGAGAAAAAAAAAGTCCCTAGGAGTAAGGTTGGGAGTGCATGTACAAGTGAACACTTGCCAAGAGTGTGGATTACTGAGTTTGATCCAATTGTGGCCCTTTGATATCCTCGCTAGTTCCCATGATGCAATGGTGTGTCTAGCTCCATGCATGCAGATAACATTTTATAGCCTTTGGATCGCAGCCTATTCAAGCACTAAGGGAGTTTTATTTTTGCATCAACCTTTAATGTTAAAAAGCTAAAAGATTTATTCAAGAAAAAACACATTTTTGGGGGGATGTTGATGCTTACATTGGTTACAGTCTAGTTGCAGTCACAAAAGCAGTCTTAATTGGACATTGAGAGAAACAAATGCATAGTAATGTTCCCACATACCATGAAGCTCAAACACACCGTGAATTCTTAGCCAGCGGACAGATTTATAATACTTTTCAAGTTATTAAAAATATTTAGCATACACATTTGGTGTTGTACCTCGTTACTGTGAAACATTACAGGTTTCCCCTCTTTAGATAATAGACCTATCATTGCATCACTCACTGCATTCCATCTACACTTACAAATCCAGAAGAAGCCTCATACAAACCAGGCAACATCTCAACACCCAAACCCAATGTAGACCACTGTGTAATTTTCAGTTGATAACAACATGAAACAAGGGGGTTGATCAGACGTCTACACATTTATGGCAGCACCACACAGGGATGAAAAGTAAAAAGCCAGTGAAGTATAGCAAGGTTTTTCTTTAGATGATGGAAAATGGCTGCAGGCAAAAATAATTAATGCACAAGATGGTAGCATACCTAAGCTGTAAAAAAATACCTTCAAAGTCTTTAGGCCTTCAGCATTCTTATAAAGGTGAAAGGACCTGCAGTTATTCAGAACCCTCAGACTCCCAAAGCATAGAACAGATCAAATTTTAAACAACGTGTGTGTTGTCTGGAAATGTCATCGTGTTCGTGCACAGGAAGTTCATGCACAGAAAGCTTCAGGGCGATGAAAAATTAGGTTTAATCCGCACAGTACGCAGGACTTAAGAAGAGACTTGTTGTTTTCTTACTTTCTCCTTCCCTCTTTTCCTCCTTCCCTTCTTTCCTCACTGCTCAGTCTGTTACTCACTGAGAAACATGTTCCATAAAACATAAACAAGAAGGGCCCACTCTCCCCAGCGTTGTTTACCTTCCGGACTAGAGCTGTCCGATCCGGCCTGCCTGGCTTCAGCCTCTCACTCGCCGTCTCTGATAAACTCAAAACAGCATGCTCGGATGACTGCAGAGCCAGGCGGCAGATTTGGCCGTGAAGAGAGCATAAAGACCCCTGCCGTTAGGTAGAGCTGACGATCCCAGAGAACCAAGGACGTGGCGGAAAGAAGAAGGAGAGAGGGGAGTAAAAAAACATAGATGGAGAATTCCTGAGTTGGGTTGTGGAAAGGCTGACTGACGGGACCACAATCTCACTCTGGCATTGGGGAGAGGCAGCGTCGCTCAGTCAAAAATCGAAAGAGATTAGCATGGTGCCTCATAGGAAATTGGGAACTGACATTTTTAGGACAAAAGAAGAAAGTCACAAAATACTTAATCCTTTCAGGCCTTTCTTGACTTCCTCGCTTGCCCATTCTCTCAATGCATCTGTAGTGTGGTTGGTTAAAAAAGCCACCTTTTGAGTACTGGCACATTAACACCTCTCCTCTCATTCGGTCTGTATGACAGCTGGGCATTGTTCTTATCATTCCAGTGCTCTGACACTGTGCCAAAAAAACTGAAGCGCACACAAAGGCCTTTTGCATTCCCAGCCCCTACGGCATGGGAGGGCGGCTGCAGCCACACTGTGCAGGGAAGCCTGATATAATTTTCATGCTACATAACAGAGATTACAAAAAGAGCAACACTGTTTGCAGTCCGCTGCAGTCTTTTTCTTCCTCTCACAAGGCTTCCTTTTGTCCCTAAATACATGATTGTTTGAGTTAAGACAACTTGATATGTGGCATTTGTTGTGTAAGCCTGGGAAAAATATATTTGAATATTCGAGTCAAATGTTTTATTAAATTGGTGAAAGCCTTTTGGTGGCTGAAGCCTTAGATCTAGGGGAGCCTTCTAAATAATATATTTCAAATGCTTACTTTAAATCATTCTCTAAAGAAAACCAAGTAAAATCCAAAACTGAATAAACAGCTTGCACTGAAATGAGCGGCCTCACACAATATTGCAGACTTCCAAAAGTCTTCTGAATTGTTCTTTCGTGTTTTTTTATCTTGAATTTGTTATTTTATATCAGAAACGATTAAACATTAATTTTTAAGAAAAGAACTAGAAGAGCGTGCTTTGAACGTAATGCAGTTGCTAACGTAAGGTATTCAGTTAATAGCAGTGTTCCTCAACATCTGCTTAATGCCAGGCTTTGTGTAACATTGTTTATGGTGTTGGAACAACAGAATCTGAAATTCATTTAGCGGTTCCTCCTCTCACTGTCGCACGTATAAACTTAACACTGGAGCCAAACCACATGTTGTTACTTCTGCAGCCAAGGGCCGCCCTAGCAAGCCTCAAGAGCACATGGCGGATTTGCCTTTCTGAGTGCCTGCCAGGGAGGAGGGACCTCGCAACTAACAGAACGTAAATTATGGGATAGCATCTGCCCATTATAGAGGACAACCCAACATGCTCTGAGACCACTGGTCCGCTGCTGCAGCTGATTGGCCCGTTGCCTATTTTCTGACCTTGCAGCGGGCAGCATGGGCTCTCCAAAGCTAAATAAGAGCTTCCTTCATTATGGCTGTGTTAATCATCAGCCACTGGCCTGCCGACTCTTTCTGCCTGAGAGACCTTTTCACGGGAAGCTGCTTCATGCACTTCCAGTGTCCCTTTCAAGGGTGCGTGATTCACTGTAGTAGCCATTGTTTCTCAAATTGAATTTAAAAGCTTCTGCGCTTTATGCTATGGATGCCTGATGTCAAATATAAATAGATTAATGGCGGTGAATTAAATCAGCTTTAAGTATGAGTTTTGAGTCTCACCTGGGGATTGTGAATAGAACCACAGAAAGCTGCCAGGTACCTGGTAAAGCTAAAGTGTACACAACACTAATCCCTCTATACAGAATGCCACTTGGCTGCTTTGAGTTAGTGTGTGTCTGGTATGTATTTCCCAAGGCCCGATATATGCCTGGCTCATTAGCTAGATCAAGCTTTTAACAGGGGTACAGGGGCCCAGGAGACCTTCGGTCAGTGGAGACTTTCGTTAAGACCTTGCAAAGTTTTTAGACTGTTTTCGGGTAGGAAGGTTTACCGTTCGGCAAACAGGTGCTCCGTGAGGATTTTAATACACACCAGCAGTAAATGATACAGAAAATAAACGTTGCTGAGGCTAGTGCGTCTGAATAGTAGAGGGAGGTTCAGGTGGAAATGGAGGGGGAACATGAACATGTGTTGAAGGGATTTTTGTTCTTCTGCATTTTATAGCTATATTTGATAAAGCCACATGCTTTGTAAATTGAATTGCCCCAATTAATTAAAAATTGGGCATTGGTAAGGCACTTAAAGTTTTGAACAGTCTGTCACCCATCAGTCAAGGGTTCTGTTGAAGCTCATTCTGAATGAGAGACAGAGGGCTTAACTTTGAGAGCACTTTTCTGGTAATTGAATGTTGTGGCATAAACAGACCAGAAGGGACATCTGCGGCATCACTATTTTCACTTGGCGAGTGTTTTTCACTCTGAAATTAGTGGTGTTGTAGAACTATAAAAGTGCTCAGACATCTGTTGGCTATGCTGAAAGTTTGTTTTAATGTTTGTAATGACACATTAAGCACCTTTCTCCCATGTCTTGTTCTGAGCATGTCTTGGCGGAACAGCCTAAATGAGGGCACACTTTGTCAGTTTTGTGCCAAGATCATGTCTTACATGTGGCATTATATATCTAATAGTTCCTTCAGCATCCTAATTAGGGTACAAATGCATGTGTGTGTGTGTCTGTCTGTCTCTGTGTGTGTGTATGTTCTAGTGTGTATGTATCTTTCCCCTCCTGTCTGGCTGGACATGGGCCGCTGTTGGATGCGCCGCCCCTTCCACCTTGGGACTTTTTTCCACCTCCTCATGTTGAGCCTGGCACGGCCACAACCTACAGCCCAAACAATCTTAGTTGCCTAGAGTTTGACCTTTTCTCAGACAACCTTATTTTTTATTTTAAATCATCTATAATCCTTTTTGATGCATTCCTTCCATCGTCAGACTTAACCCTTTAAACTCCCAGGTTCCGTTGGCAGGCCCAGACTTTGCCTGCATGTATTTTCTATTAGTTTCACTGTACCTACTGAATAATTTATAGTAGTTACTGAATAATATGCTTTAAGATAAATACCTGAATAATAAGCAGTGACTTCAAAGAGTTGAGGAAAAATAACCACCCATAGGATTCCACAGGGTCTAGAACTAATTCGGGTTCAAAATGGCCATATAACCACAACCACATGATAACAGTCGAGTCTGTCTTCGGGTTACTGGATGAGTTATGAATCAGTATTTTACGTTTTCTTATGATCATTATTCTCCCACTAGTTTGATAGCTAGTATTTTCACAGTTCAGTTTCAGATACATGTTTTCCTTCACCTCAGAGGACATGACATGATTTACAGTTCAAATGCAGTGGATAGCAATGACGTATAGAAGCACTTTCATTCAAAGAAGCATAAAGCAGTATAATAGTCCCAGGTGATTAAAAAGATTATGCACATTATGCTTTTTATTGGGTTTTAAATAAGATGGAAATAATAACACAGCTGTTGGAGAATATTGCATCACTGCATTAGTGATATATTAATTTCTATAGCCATTTATGCTGTTTCATTCAACCCACTTGAAAGCTTACCAAAGGTCTTTTTTTTTTTTTTTACCATATCTTGCCTTAGAGGCAGATTTCACAAACAACTGATATTAAACCACTGTGAAAATGGAAAAAAAACGTTGAGTTATTTTATAGCTGGGAGTATAGTCTTCTACAACTATATAGCAGCATGCACTGATGTTAAAAGACATCTCATTCCACATGAAGGAAAAGTTATTTCCCTGTTTTAATCTCTGTGACGTTTACCAAATATAGCGTATCAGACAACCTGTTCAGGCTTGAATACTCATATACCTTCCTTTCATTCGGATGATTATTAATATTCCAATCATTGATATAGTGAGGTGTCACTGCAGATGTGTCAGGAGTTTTGAGTAAGAAGAGTTTTGTGTGGGTTTTGCTGGAGTTACTGTTAACACAACATGTTCTGACAGAGCGAACATAGCTATGTGGTGAGACAGCATTTCACAGTATGCCTCCACACATGCGCATGCCCCATTCACATTTTGTTTGAATGTCAAATTATATTTGCTTGAATTCTGCATTAAAAGTGGTGCCTCAGTGGTTAGGGCACTGGGCTACTGATCAGAAGGTTGTGGGTTCAAACCTCAGCTCCGCCAAGCTGCCACTGTTG